>JANPWX010000130.1:414665-484319 GCA_024734555.1 Trochalopteron elliotii | reverse complement strand
TTCTGCCCTTTGCGATCCTTCGCCTTACTCCGTGTACGGGAGATGAAGTCTCCCACGGTGTCGCGGATTCAGCCCCAGCCGGCAGCTCGGGGCTACAAAGGCGGGATGTGGCAGGGAGCAGGGCAGGGCAGAAGTGGCCATTAAGGTTTTTATGACGCTTTGAGAATTTTGCAGAGATAACTTTTAGTTTCGTTGGCTAAATGTGCCTCTTCCCTTTTCCTAGTGCCTGGTGAGAGTGAGCGTTCGCTTTTCTTTGGAGGAAATGTAAATTTCCCCTGTGACGGGTTTTTTGGGACGGAGTTCCTGAATTTATGAGACCGCATACTAAAGGTTACCTAGAAATTTCGGGACTTGACTGTGCAGTGTAACAGGTTTGGGGTTTTGTTAAGCAATGCGCAGATTTAGACTTTAAACTCAACAAGAAATTATTTTAAAGTATGTGCTGCTTAGGAAACCCATGAGGTTGCGATTTCAGTGGTTATTTAATTCTTGGTTTTCACTCTGTGTTATCTCTTGAATGTGGGAGAAGACATACTGTGGAGAGGATAGCTTATAATTGTATCAAAATGCACAAATGCAGCTAATTCTAAATTTAGTATAACTTGAGGATAATACTTCTTCAATTTAGTTTTGGGAGAGAATACAATGTAGTTGATGATGCTAAATATGATGCAGTAGATGATACTAAATGTTTTCCTTGAGAAAGTTTCAAATCAACAGTGGATGGTGTGGGGAAAAGTGTGTTTTTCCATAAAACAAGGCATTTTCCATAGCTACATGTTAATTTGTTTCACAGGCAGATGTAAATATAGCTACAGTTTAAATATTTCTAGGTGGGCTATCTGATAGGCTAAGTTTTCAAAAATGAACTTGAAAAAAAACTCATAAATGAAGCAGGGGTCTTATTTTCAAGCCCTTGGGCCTCTTTTTGGCACACTGAAACCTGCCAGTTTTTGAGTAGCAAAACACTTGCTGTTTCTTTAAGCACAGAGCACTAGCTGTAATACTGAAAAGTGATCTGATCAAGAGCTTTATTTTTGGCAGGTAGCACTAAAAGCTGAGGCCATAATGCACCCATGAGTGAGCAACACTAGTTGTGTGCATCCATGGCCTCTGTGCCAGTAATTCCAGACTCTTACAACCATGTCTTGGCCGAGCTGGAGTGTTTGGATCCGTTGCTTTCTGCACTCCGGCTGGATTCCAGTCGTCTGAAGGTGAGTTTGTGGTGTGTGGCTTTTTTAATTTTTTTTTTTTTTTAATTCGAGTAATGACCCCATTTGGCTAATTATTTGATTAAGCTATAGGATTAATCTAATTCTTTTTGGAGTGTGTGCATACCATCTTGAGGGGGGAGAGTACTTTGGCAATAAAGCATGAAGATAATGGACTCTGTTACTCTGTGTGTGTTTCCATAATGCAGCTGTGGGTACTTAACAGAGCCTGACACTGCTTACACTCTTTGCTCCAATTGCAAAGTGCTGTTTAATAACCTTCACTGCCAGTGGTTCAAGAGTGGTACACACAGCTGATGAACAATGAAGCCTTTAAGAAAACCACCATAATAATGCAAGAAAAAGATGCTGTGATCAGGTTATGCATTATGGTTTTTATTCCTTCAGTGCACATGTATAGATGTGTCAAAGAGATGGCTGGCTCTAGGCAGCTCAGGAGGAGGACTGAACCTTATTCAGAAGGATGGTTGGAAGCAAAGACTCTTTCTCACTCACAAGGTAAGGATAAAAATTCTAAATGAAAATTTCCAGCAATGAGGCTGGGCAAGAAACATTATTTCAAGTTCATGTATTTTAAGAGTCAAAAGGCATCTTCAGCTTACTGGATTGTCCAAAGAAGGTGTCCAAATTGGGCTGCTGTGTTTAAAATAGCTTGTAGTTCTGCAGTCTCCCCAGCATGTGTGGCATATTAGGTTTTGTGAAGTGTGAAAAAAATTACTTCAGAGCGTCAGGCCTTGGTTTTTCAAATTCTTACTTTTTAAAAGCAGCAGCAAAGTCACCTGAATATTTGAGGATTAGAAGAAAATTTTGAGTAGGAAACCAGAGCACCTCACAAGTAGATGACTCCCAGTGTTTGAATGTCCAAACTGTGACACACCTGTATAAGAGAAGAAAAGATAGGCCGACTTGCTCTTGCTGGAATAGATCATGAAACAGGGATTGTTACTTGTGCAGCCAGGTGCTATTTCCTAGGAGCCACTGCTGCTTCCAGTATAGCATAGATGCAGCCAGTTTTTTAAGACTGGGAGGACCTCACTTAATTCTGTCCAAACAACTTGCCAAGGTGTGAGGACAGAAGAGTAATTTATGTGCTTTCCAAATCAGAGAACTCACTGCAGTCCTTGCTCTTGATGTTGTTGTCAGCTGCACCTTGGAGTACACTCAGTGTTTGCAAACAAGACCCAAACAAACAGTGAAAACCAACCACATCACAGCAGAGTGGTAGCATCTGCTGACATGAATCTGGTTTTAGCTAAAGATGAAAGCTGCACAGTGGTAGAGGCAGAACAGGAACAACTTTCACCTGCTCTTACTCCCGTGCTTGCTTTCAGGAAGGTGCCATTTCCCAGGTGGCCTGTTGTTTGCACGATGAAGACTATGTTGCTGTTGCCACCAGGTGAGTGATCTACTTGCAAACCTGAGCACTAGATTAATATTTTTAAGAAGCTTTAAGTTTCAGACTTGGACAGCTGCTGAGAACTCACAGGGTTAACTTACCAGGTTAACTGGTAGAGGCCACTACAGGATAATTCTCTGCACAGACAGTTTGCTTAACTTTTTTTCTGGAATAGTCATTTAGATTAAGTATTGTTTCTATAACAGAACATCTATGGCAGAGCTCATACATGTGGAATTATGATAAATGTTTTTCTGAGACCTTTCAGCATGAAAAGAAGCATTTTCATTAGCATAGTAGAATGAGATTGATAGTTAATTCCACTTACTTTTGTTAAAATCCATTTAGATGTTTTTCCACATCCTCACTGACAAGTGTAATAAACATAAGAGTAGCCTTACAAAGCTGCTTATACATTGTAGTGCAAAGAAGGACATTTATTCTTGATGAGAACTTGGTGTGATACTTTTTGAAAACATGCAGCCTCCAACAAAACCAGCTCTGAGGCATGCCACTTCGCTTGGGTTGCCTCTTTCTTTGGGCTTTATTAACTGCTAAAACCTTTAGAAGAGCTATTTTCTACCTGTATGCTCTTTTTCACTTGTTGTAGCCAAGGCCTTGTAGTAGTCTGGGAGCTGAATCAGGAGCGCCGTGGGAAGCCAGAACGGATTTATGTTTCCTCAGAGCATAAGGGCAGAAAAGTCACAGCTCTGTGCTGGGATACAGCTGCCCTTCGAGTTTTTGTGGGAGATCACGTGGGGAAAGTATCAGCCATCAAGATTAACACATCCAAACAAGGAAAGGTAAAATGTTGCATACTTTGGTTGAGCTGAATTCACAGGGGTGATGTGTGGAGTCCTTTTGTTTATTTTAGCAAAGTGGAGCAGAGCAGGACTTGCCAGCTGATGAAGTTCTGGTAGCTTTTAACTATTGGGGTGAAGAACCAGTCTCTTGAGACACCCATAGAAATCCTGATCCATTAACTCCCCCAATCCTTATTCTGTGTATTTTATAATGCAACTTGGAGATGCTTTCAAATGTTCAGAGTTAAAAACCAGTCAGTCTCCTGCTTCTTGGAATTTACAGGTATCAAAGGTAAGGGTCTTGGTGTTTCTGAGCCTGTTGAATTCCTTAGACTCCAGCTACAGGTTCAGCTGTTTGTTTTAGTCCTCAATTCAGCTGTTGGTCAGAGAAAGAGCAGTCCCAGATTTTGTTTGGCTTTATCTGGATGCTCTCAGACATCTGGATTAAATAAAATAAATGGTAGGTGGTCATCAAGCCTACATGCTTTGTATTTTGTGCAAAGGACACACCTGTTAGTGATAGTATCCTGATTTCTAGCCCTTGAGTGTTTTTTAGCTTTTACCACTACAGGGTCCTTACTTTTTAGTCAGTAAAAAGGAGCAGAGCCTGGAAATAGTCATGTTTCCTCCAGGTCCTTTCTAGCCCTCATGAAAGATTTTGAGGGAAGGTTGACTTAGGAGTAGCAAGACCATTATTGCATTTAAAGAAAGAGGGGGAGAAAGTCAGCTGTGGGAAGAGAGGGAGGAGAAAACGGACAAGGCCCATGGAATCCGTGTCTGTCCACACCTGTTAAAGGAACAGGACTGTTGGATTTCTCAGATAATTCACTTTGTCATATTCCTAAGAAGGGAAAATCAGCTCTAAGCTGGCAAAAATAGTGACTGTCTGAGAGCAAATTCGAATGCAGTTCCCAGTAGTTTTCTCACCCATAAGTCTGAGACTGTTGATCACCCATGCAAACTGAGACACTGGTATGGTAAATAGTATGTGGATAATTTGTGACAGGGTAACAGAGGGTGAGTTTGTGAGCAACCTAATTCCAATAGAAGTTGGTTTTTGTATCAGTTAATCTCTGGTTTGTTTCCATCTGCTAGCCTAATGTACCTGTGGGGAGAATTGGAAAAAAGCACAAAGCTCAGAATAGCAGGAGTAAAACACTCTCTTAAAGAAAAAAAAAAAAAACTTTATAAAGAAGTGTCAGGATGCTGCAGGGATATGACTTTTTTTTTCTTAAATCTTTAGCAGTGGTTTTGGGAAAAGGAGGATTTAGACTCCTGTGCTTCTGAGCATTGAGGCCTTGCTTTGTAAAGAGAGAAGAAAGACTTTAACTTAGTGAAAGTCTTTACTTTGAACTGAAGACCAGCATGTTTTCTTTTTTTTTTTTAACTGTAGGCTGCTGCTACTTTTGTGATGTTTCCTGTCCAGATTATAACCACTGTAGATTCTCGGGTGGTTCAGCTTGATTATTTGGATGGAAGACTGCTCATATCTTCACTTACCCGCACTTATTTATGTGACACTGAGAGGCAAGTCCTGTTTTATTTCTGAAATGCTGGACTTCAGAGTCGCACACAGTTTCTGAAGTGACATCAGTGTATCTTTACCTAGCCTATGCTTTCTCAATCTGTTTCTGAAGATGTTGGGAGGGTTAGTGTCAACGTTTTACTGCAATCAAGATAGACAACATCCACTGTTCTCCCCTCGTCTACCCAGCCAGTCACTCTGTTGTGGAGGGCTGTTAACATGATTTCCCTTCCATAAATTCATGCTGATTATTCATAATCTGTCCTATTTTTCATGTGATTGGGAAGGATTTCTGGGAATGGTCACACCTTCACATCACTAGGTTGAACAACTGGTTCTGCTGAAAAAAACCCCCTTTGATCTGAGCATTCATTTCAACTAATGAATATTTCTGCACCCTGTCTTGTATAAACTTTGGGCAGGCTTTGTAATATTCATTACAGATTTTTTTCTTAAGCACCGAAACCAATTCAGCAGTTGGGATTAAGTGTTTTTTATTATTCAAGAAAAACATAAAACTACTTAAGGCTTTTATTAATGCTGCCTTACTTAACAAGTATGTTTTTTTCCCCCCTAGAGAGAAGTTCTGGAAGATTGGTAATAAAGAGAGAGATGGAGAATTTGGAGCATGTTTCTTCCCTGTTGGAAAAAACAGTGGGAATCAGCAGCCATTGATATACTGTGCTCGACCTGGCTCGAGGATGTGGGAGGTGAACTTTGATGGGGAAGTGCAAAGCACACATCAGTTCAAGCAGCTGCTCTCCTCACCACCTCTTCCTGTTGTTACTCTCAGGTAGAAACATGAGTGTTATCAGTGACAAACTTGTTTGGGACATCCTTAAGACTGAAAAGACTAAATGAACTCCTGCTTCAGTCAAATGTTAATCCTAGTTGTGATCTTAATACAGTCTCCTCTAAGAGGTGTAGCCAGTAATTATCAAAAGTGCCAAAACCTTGATTCTGCAGCTGTGTCTGTGTGAGTGCAGTGAATGCTGCTGTCATGAGACTATATTTAAGCCAGCCGTGTATTTACAGGATTAAGAATTTTAGAAGGTAATATTATCGTAGTTATGCTTGTACTTTATAATAATTTTACTTTGCAGGCAGGATCCTCATTATACTGGTTCCAGCTGCTCTCCACAATCTTTATCTTTCTCCAAGCTGCTGTATTTGACGTGAGTATTTGACAGCATAGCTTCCTGTTGATAAAGTGGGCTTAAAGATTATATATTCTCCTAATTTATGTTACCAACTTCAGGTTTTTGTATAAGAATTTCCCAAGTGTCATGCTAAACCTGTCTCACATCTCGCTTGCTATACTTAAGCTGATGCCATCCCTGCATATTTTACAATTTTTTGAAAATTTTTACCTATTTTACCACAATTGACTGTTGCTCCATTAACATTTGCTTTGATTGCAGTGAGCACTGTGTAGTGACCTGGACGGAAAGAGGCATTTATATTTTTCTTCCCCAAAGTGTTCAAGTCTTACTCTGGAGTGAAGTTAAAGGTAAAGTTTCTTAAACTTTGCAACATTGTCTGTTATACTGGTCATTCCTGAAGTCCTTACCCAACATGGAAGCTTTTCAAGCTCAATTTCTGCAGCTGGATTGCAGAATATTTATAAAAAAATTGTCATCTGTCTGGTATATCCTTGAATATTAACCATTTCCCTGCCTCCTCCAGGCAACCCTACTTCCACAGATCTGAAAACATGCTTCTTGAGAAACAAAATGTGGTGTAGAGTGACTTGTAAAATACAGTAGTTAAAATGCAAGTGATTAACCTGCAGTACCCTTTCCTCTTTACTCAGGCTCATTGTCAGGTGTTCTGTGAAGGATAATCTGGCTGCTGAAAGTCTAAAACTTGGGGTTTGTTTCTAAAACCTGTGTAAATTGCTTACAGGGAATATATTTGGCAGATGAGTGAACTCTCATAAATGGTTGTGTGTATGGTTATAAGCAGAGTCCTACAATAGTTATTGTCAGTCAGTCTTTCCCCTTCTTCCCCATTTTGGTGTTAAGTTTGCAATACCTTTGTTGTGGAGTGTTTGCATACAGCATAAGTATTCCATTTCAAAACTTTTGGAAGGCCAAAGTTGTTTTTCTACCAGTGAATATTTCCCTTTTGTTTCAAAGCTAAGAGTTATGTATTTATCTTTATCAGGCTTTAATTTTTCATTTCAGAGCAAAAGGAAACTTCTTGTTATTTAGTGTATTTTTTGGCTATCTTCTGGAAATGCAGCTCTGGAAAGTTTTGACACGGTGTTGTATAGTGATTAGGTACTAGGTCAGCACTCCTCAGTGTTTGTTTTCCCTTGTGCTTTGCACTCCTTTGCAGTCAGGTGGAAATATGCTTTCATCTTTCAGGGATAGAGAGGAATGTTGATTCATTACTTCAGTCCTTCAGGTATTGCTGTGTGTGTGTTTTTGCAGATATTCAGGATATTGCAGTTCACAAGAGTGAGTTGTTCTGTCTGCAGACAAATGGGAAAGTTGTGCACCTCTCCCTTCTGCTGGTTGATCGCTGCGTAGAGCGTCTGATGAGGAGAGGATTCTGGACCCTCGCTGCCAGGGTCTCTTGTCTCTTCCAAAATTCAATTGTTTCTTGCAGAGTAAGTAAATTCCTCTTTGTAAATGTGCAATACAACTTCACTGTCTTGCCTGTCCCCCTTTCCATTAAGTTTCATGGTTACTGAGATTCATTTTATTGGAGTTCTTAAAGTCATCTAAACATTATACTTTAAGGATGAAAATCATCCTGCATATATGGTATCTTTTGTTTCCACATGTGCATTAGAAATAATAATGGTTCTCTTTCACTGGGTGCTTTTAGGCAAGAAAAAATTTGCCTCTAGACAAGCTGGAGCACTTGAAGTCTCAGCTGGATGCTTCAACTCAGCAAGATCTCACTGTGCAACTGGAAGAGCTGATTTCAAAGTTGGAACCTCTGGATTCTGCATGCAGCAGTAGGAGAAGCAGTATTTCATCTCATGTATGTGTACTGGTGGTACCAAAAATGTTATCTGCAGGTTTTATCTTTATGGCAGTCACCTCGTTGCTCACTTGGAAGATGAGTCTTTCATTTCTACCCTGTGTACTGCAGCTCATAATGCTGCATTCTAAAACTAGGTAGGGTGAGGAGGTGTGAAACATCACTACTTGCACCTCTGTCTCTTTCCCATATTATTTTAGGGCTGATGGCTGAGATGTGGACAAAGATTGATACAAAGATGGCTTTTTCCACAGCTCTGTTTAATGTTTTAATGTGCTTCAGTAAAGATAGTCTTTTTTATAACTCTAGTTTTAATGTGGTGAAATTGAATGTCTGAGTGCGCAGAACTGTCTTAGCTCTATTTAAAAAAAAAAGTCTTGCTCTAAGAAGCTTAAAGAGAAAGCCCTAAAATAAATCAAAGCATGTTTCTAATAAATATACAGCTGCTTTTCAAGAAAGGGGAAATATTTCATAGTTAATACAGTATCAGCTCCTGCTTTTACTTTAGTAGTGTTTAAAAGGAAAGTTTTAAAAGCCAAGTAATCTAAATACCATCTTGATGTGGTAGACAAGTTTTTCTTCATTAGCCACTGGAAAAGTAAACCATGTAGACAGACCATGAACAAAAAAATGTGTGTTGGTCCTGAGACTAAATAGTTTTGCAGGGTCTGTAATTGTGCTAGCTGGGTATGGCTGGCCAGCAGAAGGAATACAGATTCTTGGGTATGCAGCTACAAAGTGGTGAAGTGATATTCTTGGCTGCAGGACTAAAGCTGAGGTGGGTTTTGCCTTGCACTGAGTACACCAGTTGTTCCACAGGCTGCTTTCCTAAAAGCAATTGCAGCATACACATCTTTTTAAAGTCACTGAACTGCACACTTGCTGGCATCTGTGTCCTTTTGCCTTCTGGATATGGTAAAAGTACTCTGTCAAATAGGAGTTTTCCAGGCAGTGAATTATGAGATGCTGTGAAGTTATTTGTGTGGGTACAGTTGGTTGAGTTCATTGCAGAAAGTTGAACAAGGAAGTAGAACTCACATGATGTCTAACTCCCCTCCCTGGTCTGACAGGAAAGCTTCAGTGTCTTGGACTCTGGGATCTACCGTGTTATCAGTCGAAGGGGCAGTCAGTCAGATGAAGACTCTTGTTCCCTCCACAGTCAAACATTCTCAGAAGATGAGAGACTTAAAGAATTTCCTGTACACCATGAAGATGAGCAACTAGAACTTGGTAATGTTTCTTAATGGAAACTTGTTTGTCGAATGTGTTTGTTTTTTCTACAAGAATTCAACTGGGTTGGCTCTGTACTCTTACTTCCCACTCTCAAGTTATTCATTATTAAAATATGTAATTTGATAAATTTAAAGTCACCTCACCTTCCAGTCAAAATCCTTCATGAAGCATTGGGTTGAAAAGCTGGCTCCACAGAAGTCCAGGCTTAAAAGCAAACAAAACCCAGAGAAACGAAACAAAACAAAAGGTCCAGAGGGCTTTACCAAGCATGGACTTCACTCCAACTTACCCAAGTGTAATTCAACATTAATGCTAAGATTCCTTCAGCTGTCTATGCCAGTGTCAATTGTACTCCGGACAAGATTTGTTTGCTGCCAATATCCTTCTGTAATATTTGTTTCAAAAAAGAATTTCTTAATCTGGATTCTGGTTTGTATTTCTTCAGGGAAAGCAGAAGGATTCTAATAAGTGTTCTTAACTTTCTTGCAGGGTTTCCCTTGTATCGGAGGGATCATCTCTCACACGTGTAAACATTAGTGTAGGGGTGCTAGAATTGTTAATAACTTACATTTAGCCCATCCAGGGAGTTTTTTTTATTTCCTGACAAATGTCTGTCCCTAGACTAAAGCTAGAGTGAGACTGTAATGGGTCTTGATCTCTACTCTGGTTGGGATTGGGAGGGGACCTGGGATGATGAGGAGCTGGCTTAGTTCTAGGTATGGCAGAGAGGCTTTCCAATTAAAAAGCTGCTTTTAGCTTTTGTGAGGAGTAGAGGCCTGTAGAGGATGGAGAGAATTTGGATGCTTTGGTGAAAACCACAATGGGGAGGGAGAGTGCAGAAATAGGTATTTACTCCTCTGCTTGTCAGTAGAGTTGTCCTGCTAAGCTACGTGCTGCTGGTAGCACTTATCTTTACATGTGCCTCTTTACTTACATCACCATAAAAACAAGTGAGGAAACTCTGAAGTGCATAATTTCCAACATTCAAAGTCAAAAATTCAGGTGACCTAATTTTTGAATGTCAGAATATAGAAAGGTTCTGTCTCTTACAAGAGATGATAAATTTGCTGATTATTTCCAAGTAGAGCAGTTCTAGGTGCTTCTTGAAGTACAAGTACTTGATTTGGTATTTGGAAGAAATGGACTTAGTGTTTCCCTGCTCACAGTGACATAAGATAGGAGTTTCTAGGTTTCTAGTCTGCATAATGAACAAAAGCAGCCTTATTTACAGTCAGCTCTAAGGTCAGATGTGACCTTTAGGCACTGTCAAGAGGGATTCTGGTGATAGACTTTCTCCTAACAGCACAACATCTTTTCCTCTCAACACTGTGGTTACTGCTGACTGTTGCAAAATGCAGTGTCATCCTGATTTAAAATGATCCCTTTTTTCTTGTTGGCATCACTTCAAGATACAGTGTGTGTTTGTACCAGGAAATGATTAAGCAAAACACATTGTAGATACTGGTAGGGATATAGGAGAGAAAAGGAGATAGTCAGTGATTCTGTATTTCCTGTGATTCTTATCAAAAGCCAGAGTGCTGTGGCCTCACTTAGGTTTTTAATTCCTTTCAAATAAGAGGGTGATTATACACAAGTCATGGCTTGTGTGTCTCTCTGTTCACATGTGATTTAGATTTTGGAAATCAGGCTATGTGAATTGACGTATGCCACAATACTTAATTTTCCTAGATGTATGCATAATTCAGGATTAAATCAAGGTTTTGTCCCCTAAATGGACTGTAAGCCTACCTTTAGTAGTTTTCATACAGTCGTTGATCATTATTTGCCTTGCTACAGAGCCAAAGGACTATGAATAAAGCATACATACTAGGTTCAAAGTCAGTAGTAAAAACCTGACTCCACACATTCTTGAGTATTCAGAAGGAAAATATGGTGGGCAGGTTATCCATTAATGAATTAGTGACTTGCAGTTCATTTCACTGTTCCATTTTTTTTGCCAGGCCACTGTTTCATGACTTTTTATTTCAATTCCATTTGTCAGAGAACGTCTCTCATGCATCTGTGGTGGTTGAGGCTGACCGGAATGAGACATTTCTCCCATTCAGTATTCCTTTGTCATTCCGTTCCCCATCTCCTCTCGTCTCTCTCCAAGCTGTCAAAGAAAGGTAAAACATGCAGCAGCTTCACTCATCCATTACATCTTGCCCTCTTCTGTCCCTTGGATTTGTAGCATTGTGTGGTTTAGTTCATACTCTGTTCTGCAAACGTGTAACACCTGAACTGGAACACCAGAGATGCAGTCAGGTTTGCCAGTCAGTTTAAATCTTCATCTTGGCTCTAGTGAAGACACGAAGAGCTGCTGGTAACTTCAGTGGAGCCAAGACTTCAAACTCAGTTTTAAAGAGTTAATAATTGTTAAATGTCTAGGAGTGTTTACTGTTCCCCTGTAAACTCTGGTTGTGGTTTGTATTCAGAGGAAGACTTACTGAATATTGTTTGGGGATTTTGCCTTTCTGGATCTTAGGGGGAAGACTTTCTATGTTGTTTGGGGACAGACATTAAAATATTCAAAGCAAATAGATACTGCTAAAACACACTTGCAACGTGGTCTGTCCTGTTCCCACATGAATTTTTCAGTGAATCTAATTGATTTCCCAAACAATTAGGGAATAATGACATCCTATACCTGCTGCAATTAGATCTGTGTCCATTTTATGTATAAACCACATTGGTGTTTTAAAACTTTTTTTAGTGGGGGATGAAGGGGTAGGTGTACAAATACAAAAGACATGGTGTTAACTACATAACTTAAATTTTTTATAAAAGTGCAGTATGTTAATTCCTTAGCTAAAATGTCTCTGGCCTGGCAATGGTCTGAAAAATTGCACAGCCTTCCCTTGATCACGTCAGTATGTAAATTGTGTCCTGCAACAAAGAATTGCAGCTGCTATCAGCAGTGTGAGGATCTCAGAATAAACATCAGAAGTACATGCAATATTTTGAGTTTTTCTAAACTATAGGTAGCCTTGAGGACTTTACTAGTAATAAGTGTTTCTGCTAATAATGAAAGCTACATTTTCAAATATTCACTGCATGCAATTAATCATTAAATAAAATAGTTACAGTTAATTTTTTTAAAGTTTGGCTTTAATCCTTCTATACATCAAGTCCAATTGTTCTGCTAAATTTGAATCCTTTCTGCCTTCTGCAAGCTTCATCTTTTGCTACATCTTGTTATAGTAAAAGATGCTGGGTTGGAGTTTTTGGGATTTTTTTTTGTTGTTGTTCTAGAGCAGAAAGCAGGAAGCTTATTTTTCTGTTCAAATCTTGTTGACATAATTCTCTTTGTGGCAGTGGTAGAAGTAATTGAGTTCTGGTATGTTCATTGAGCTTTCTCTTCAATAAAATACCTGAAGGAATAGGGATTGCTGTGTGAAAAGGATGTTGTTGGTGAGCTTTGTAATCTGAAGAATTAATTTGAAGCATTGTAAAGTGGTTTCTTACCACCAAGAGTGACATCATTTCCTTAAGATGTTTTATGTTTAAAAGCTTTAAAATGCAGTGTAGCCAGTCTGCATCTATTTGCATACAAATTACAAATACATGTCAAAATCTATGGCTAAGGTTGGTATGTGATCCTGCTTCTCCAGCAGGCATGCTAAATACTTCAGGTTTCTATTCTGTGATGAAAACATGATCATTACTGGAGTATGACTTTTGAGCAGCTTCTTAGTATGTTTTGTCCCTGTTGGTCATCACTGCCCTCATCCTTTTCTCAAGAGTTCTTCAGATTGTAAAGTCTCTGAAATGATGGTCTGAATGAAAAGAGTGCTTGGTTTGTTTGCTTCTGAACTTCTGATTTTAAATGTTTGAACTTGTGATTCCTAGTGTTTCCAGCTTTGTGCGCAAAACCACAGAAAAGATTGGCACACTTCATATAAGCCCTGAATCTAGAGGGAAGCATGAAGCAAAGGATGATGAGCAGCTGCCAGAACTAGCTCTTAGTCCAGTAGCATCTCCCCAGGAAGAAAAAGAGTGAGTGCAAAATCACATTTTCTTAGCAGTTGTATTTGCTGGTTGTCCTGAGGACAGCAACCTAAGGAAAAAAACTCTTTCAAGCAGAAGGAGGAACTTGGCATTAGGTTTTTCCAGCTGCCTTCATTCCTATGGTGGGTTTCAGTGGTTCTCCCAACTCATTTCTTAGGGGCAATGGGGCAATGAACACAGAGTTAAAAGTGCTAACTTTCCATTTTGGACTAACTTTCATCAGTGACATGGTACTGTTTTTTGTTCAGTACCTGCAGAAACCTACTATAGCTAGAGTAGAAGCAATTATAGAAAGCCACAAGAACAGTATTATTTGTTGCTTGTCATGCCCAGTTTATCCATAATTTCTGTTCCTTCTTACCAGTGAAAGCTTTGTATTTAATAAAGGAATTAGTGTTGAGGAAATTTTTTCAGGAAATCCTCACTTAAATTATTAAAGTTAATACTTCAGATAAGACTGAAATAAATGTGCTTTTCTAGGTCAGAGCCCCAGAACTGCCAGCTTCCTCAGGAGGACAGTCTGAGAGATCTCAAGACTGCAACAGCAGAAACTATGTAAGCCAAGAAACTTTTTACTGTATAGCTATGTTAGGCTTTGGCAGAAGAAATGATGGAGTGTTTTTAATTTTTCTTTTCATTCATTTTACATGCATGTAAGAGCGATGCTCTAAATGTCTGTTAACATAATGTGAAAGGATGTCATTTGGTAAATTATTAGATTACTCTTTTTAAAACCAAGCAAAAATCACTAAAAGCTCTTCTAGCATTATCCCTTTGCCTTAAGTTCAAGCATAAATTAAAAAATCAAAATCACAAATAAAAAATCATTCTGAAAAATCCTAGGGAGCTCAAAGTGTGCTTAGATCAAATGTAGACAGTGTGAAGTAGCCTAAATTGTGTTTGATGCACTCAAAATCACAAAAAAAAACCCAACAACTGACTCTGGGTCAAGTGTAGGAGTATAGTTACACAAAGCATATTTGTAACTTCACTTGTGGCATTTTATAATTGTTAAACTTATCAAACTTCTTTTTTTATGCTGCAGAGCCAAGCTCCAGGATCCTCTGGTTTTGTTAGAATCTCAGTGTATGAGAAGGGTCTTACAGGACTGGCTTGTCTATCTAGAAGAAAAATTCAGCAAGGAGCATTCTGCTTTGTCTGTTAAGAAAAGCAAGACTGTGTGTGCTGAAGAACAGAGGGCAGTCCCACAGGAAAACCTGCAAGTGGCTCCAGCTGACAGAGACCCAGTAGACAAGGAACAGAGTGGTATTTTGGAAGACTGCCTTGAAAAGGAAAACACTGCTGAAGTCTGTGTGAGCAAACCCACGTGTGAAAATGGTACTGGTGTGAGGGGGGCCCTGGGCTGCAGCTTTCAGGCGTCTCCTCCGTGCGCCATCGACCCCCATGTTCTGAAGGATCTCGTGGAGTTGGCAACTCTGTGCTTTGAGCTGCAAGTCTTTTCCTGTGGGACTGGTGAGGCTGAGGAGAGCTCTGAGGGAAGTCTGCCATCAGCAGCTTCAGGGACTCTGGCTTGTAGGTTTTTGAGAAGCTACTTCTTCCTTTTGGATTTAAAGAGAGTAAAGCAGTGTATTATAACCACGTGTGCCACCTGCCCTAATGTGTGGGAAACATACATGGCAGGATTGAAAGGTAAATATGGATGTTATATTGCTTCTTAAACTGAAAATAAGACTGTTTGGGAAGAAAAGAAAGGAAAACAACCTTGAAGACTCTCATAATTGTGTCTGCAGATTTTCCTTGTGGCAGGGGGAGGATGCTTGGTGTGTGGGAGTTTTTGTTCTGATTTTGGGTTGTTTGGTTGATTGTTCTTCACTCCACATACTTCCCATAGGAAGAACTTAGCTCAGCTGGTTAGAATACAGTGCTAATAATCCCAGCATTGTGGGTTCAAGCCCTGTATGGACCATTCACCTAAGAGCTGGACTTGATCATCGTTGTGAGTCCCTTTCAACTCAGAATAACCTGTGATTTCTTAAAAAAAAAGGAATGCTGGCTCCTTGGAGAGATACTGTTCTCCTCCCACTTTGCAACTTTGAACCTGTTAGTTTGCATGGACCTTGTTGATTGAGCACTGTAGTGCTCCCAGCCTATTAACAAACAAACATGAGCTTCTGAGAGCAAAGGCATTGTAATTAGAATCACAAGTCTGTAGAAGCAAGGCAGAAGAGAGGGGAGGGAGTTCAGCATTTGCAATGGAAGATTCAGCTTGTGGTTAATATGAGGCAAAACTGAATGGAGTAGATGGTTCCATGCAGTGAAGTGGCTTGTGGTTACTTCATGCTTCCTTGTTTCACAGAAATACTTTTCTGATCTCTTTGATGCCTCTTTAGTTTTATTGAACCAAAGCATCATGATGATATTGGAGAAAAACTTTTCTGTTCTCTGCACTCAGCTTCTGCCTTCTGTATTTCTTTTAAGGGTGAATGAAAGCCTTAGCATTGATTCTGCTCCAGCAGAGAGCAGTTAAACAACAGAATCTTGCTTTGAAGGTTGGTGTTTGTGTTTCTGGGAATCTCTTCACTGTTTGGATTCCGAGAGCCCTAGAATTGAAAGTAGTGTAGGCATTCCCAGTTTGTCCTTAGTTGGACTGCACTTGTGCCTGGAGGTTAATACCTCCATTTCCATCAGGACTGAGGTGGGTGTTGAACTTCCCAGGAAAGCAGCGACAGCTGTTGTTCAGCACAAGGACAAAAGGAGGGGCAGAACACGTTAAGGAAAGAAATTGCCCAAATCTTTTAACTTGTGCACTGATTTATTTCAGAACTAACTTGTCACAGTCCAGTGGCTTTAGCAATGGAAGGTGAAGATATGTTGAAAATACTGAAGCTGTTGCATGACCTGGGGCCATGGGATGATAGCCCCGTGTTGTTGGCACATGCTCAAAGGTTTGTACTCAAATGTTCTTTTTCTTAACTTCCTGGCAGGAATTACTTCACTTACCATGTCATGAAGATTTCTGGAATGTCTTAGATCTCCTTCTGGTACTATCTTGTACTTGCAAAAGATCTTGATAAAATTGTTTTGCTCTTTGGTACTGAAAATACCAAATTTTTATTCTCTCTCTTTCTCCAGGCTTTATGAAAAATTTGGGGAAACAGCTCTTCGGCCCCTGATCAAGTTCCACCCCTCTATTTTGCCTTCTGATATTAAACAGCTTTGCAGGAATGATCCAGCTCACTTTCTAGCATATTTAGATAGTCTGGTGAAATCAAAGCCAGAGGATCAAAGGTGAGGGGAATATAGAATCCTTTTCATCTGTCTGTTCTTTCCATCATGTGGCTGTGTGGAGGTTTCTTTTGATTTGGCTTCTGGGGAGATGTTTTTGTGTTTCTGTATCTGTCTGCTTGGTGTTCTTAAGTATTAGGTTCTAAGTAATTCTGCCAGTTGTAGCTGGCCTGACTGGGGTTTTTGTTAGGTTAGTATCTAGTTTTAAAAGAGATCTCCTAAATAATACTTTTAATGGAACTGACTTTTTTTGTTCCTGTGTCTGCAGTTCAGTGTACTAGGGTTAGATGGCATTTAAAAAAACTCCCATGCAAACAAACAAAAAAACCCAAAAAAAACCCAAAAACAAAACCACAGGAAAAAAAAAACCCAAAAAACTCCAACCAAACAAAAAACCCAAACAACAACAACAACAAACTAAAAAAAAACCTTAAACCAAATCTGGGGGAACTCAACCTGCAAACTTGATTTTCTGTGGTTGCCTCAGTTTCTAGAGACACAAGTAGTTTTAGGCTTTTTCACATTTAATTGTACATACCCGCCTCCCACCTTTTTTTTTTTTGTTTGTTTATTTGTCCACACACAATCTCTGCTTCTCTATATCTGGTATATTTAAAACTGGTGGGATTTTTTTTTAGTGTCTGCTTTGTTTTCCAGGCCATTTCTCCTTAGGTCTCTTCTGCAGCCAGAATCTGTACGGTTGGATTGGTTGTGCTTGGCAGTTTCTCATGATGCTCCACAAAGGGCAAACACTGTGGATGAGGAAGGAAATCCCAGGTAAAGTGGGTTACACACAAGGTCCTGAGTGCAGCAGAAAGACTTAACAGATCTGGTTTGGGGTTAGATCTTGTGTGAAAGTTTGGATCACTGACTCCTCAGAGCATTTTGCAGAGTTCAGCAGAAACAACCAAAGGACTGAAAAACTTTAATTTGCAATGCCTTCCAGAGTGACTGCTCTACTGAGACTGCATATGGTGTTTCATTCATTTTTCCTCCTCTCTTTTCATAAATCTGCCATAATGTTCTGAAGAAAATCAATAATGCTTTAAAACTGAATTTCTCATCTTCTAGGCCACGATCGCATTTGTTTACGTGGGGCTACAGCCAGCTCATTCTGCTCTTGATCAAACTCCCAGCTGATTTTGTTATGAAAGAGAAGATGGCTGACATCTGTAAATCACATGGGTAAGGAGAAGACTTGCAAATTCTTGATACTTGGTTAGTGGGTATTCTGACCCTGAGAAGATAGAAATGTAAATGACCTATGTGCTCCTTGTTTGGACAGGGGTTTTTTCAGAAACCTTTCCTTTTTTGAGGGTGAATATTGAATATCTGATTTAATGTACCAAATGGGAGGTATTCCTCATGTCCCTACTCTGTTTCTGACATTCATTAAGTTTAGTTGCTTTTGTCTTTACTGAAACTTAAATGAGTTTGTGTTTGTTCTTGACTTTGGTTTGAACTGAGTATTTGATTCCTGGAAATCTTTACTCTCTTATTCCAGATTTTGGCCTGGATATCTTTTTCTCTGTCTGGAACTGGATAGAAGAAGAGAAGCTTTTACTAATATTGTTCATTTGGATGACTTGAGCCTGTTGAATGGAGAAGATGGTTAGTGATTCTTAAGCTGTGTAAACATATTGCTGTAATGTAGGAACTGCCCTTATATAGTGATTTGCCCAAAGCTGAGTTGAACTTCTATTTTTTGAAGTGTTTCTGTAGCGCTGTGTGTAGTACAGCATATTTGAAACACATAAATGGGTGTTATGCTCTTGTATATTCATGCTGTGCTTTGTGAAATCAGTTGTGCTAGAAAATACTTTAAAATTAAAAGAATCTTGATTTGTTTATCAGTTGGGAGTAAAAGCTAACCTTGGTGTTGTAGACAGAGGAATAGGAAGCCTTTTCCTGCACGGCACAAAACTTGCCCACTACGTGTGCACACCTCAAAGTCAGGGTGAGCAAAAACATTTTACCACAAGGCAAAACTTGAAAACTCACTCCACCCTAAGATGGGCAAAATTTTGTCTCTTGACTTAATCCAAAGCCTTGAATACTGAACTGTTGTGAAGCTATGTGTGTTCACCACTAAATCTTTACACTGAGTCAGTCAGGGCTGTACATTTCTGTGCACAATTTGCTTGTGTGTGGTTTCCTAAAATCTTCAGAGTAAAACAGAATAGCTAGCTTCCCTTTTAAGTACAGATATAGTGTAAATACTAGTCTTAGAATAACCCTTGTTTTACAAATAATGTAACAAAACTCATTTTACATGTAGGTTCCATTCCAGAGACCATAGAAGAATGGAAATTTGTTCTGCATCTTGCACAAGATCACAGCACAGCTGCCCACCACCACAGCCCCCAGAAGGGGAATGCTGTCAGCAATGGAGGCCCGAGCTGCCCGGACTGCATCACTGTGGAAAACGTTGCTCTGCTGCTGGCCAAGGCCATTGGCCCAAACCGTGCCTTGTCTCTCTTGCAGGAGTGTGGCTTGACACTAGAACTGTCTGAGAGATTTACTGGTGTCTGTGAGATACTGAGAATTGCTGAGAAAAGGCAGAGGTAAGAGATGTGTTGGCAGAAGATCCACACTATCCTCAGTGATTTAAACTTCCTTTTTGGTTGACAGATAAAGTGCTTCACATTTTAACCTCTGGTTTCAGACTCATCTGAAAGCTTTCCTATTATTTAGGAGCTGTGTGTTCTGCAATATAGGCATTTTAAAATTGAAAATGAGGAAACAGGAAATCATACGTTAAAGGTGTATGTGAAGGAGATTTACTGGAAGAGATCTGTCCTGCTGAGACCTGTACAGACTCTGGTCTCTCCTATTCCTTCCAAAGGTGTGAATGGTGATATCAGGATGTTACTTCTGAAATGCAGTTATGTTTTTCACAAACTTCCCTTTAAAAAGCAAACCAAAACTCTGTTGTTCTTTCTGTTGTTAGCTTTTTTTGCTGTTTGACTTTTTTTTCCCTTTGCTTTACTTGCAGAGCGCTGATTCAGTCCATGTTGGAAAGATGTGACCGGTTTTTGTGGTCTCAGCAAGCATAGAAAACAACTTGGGAGAACTCTGGGAACACTTTATACTGTAATGACTGTATATTCAAGTGCCTCTTAAATTTCACAGGCCCTTAAAAATAACAAACTCCTGTCTAAAAGTTCAGTTATACTGAGCCAGCCTCCATCTGGCAGGTATCTGACCTGGAAGTGGTGACAGTTCTTCCTTATTGCTTTGGAGATGACTTCTGAACTGTAGAACATAGATCAAAACAAGCTGGTATTTATCTTGAAATTAAGCTCACAGGTTTCCAAGATGAAAATTGCTGAATTTATTTTCTGAGTCTATAACTTAAGGGTTTAGGGATATGAGCCCCTAAGTATTAAATTATTGTGTATAAAGTTTTTTTTGTTTGTGAACATGAGAAACCATTCTTGGAAAGTATCTAAGCCTATACTTGTTTAACTTTCCTGTAAGTGACATTTACCTTTACTGCTGCTGTACAAGTGTCTGTTATGGTTCCTGTTGGTTTTTTTCCCCCTTCTTAAATTATATGGATAGGCCTTGCCTATTCAAAATACATTAACCAAGCCAAGTCTTAAAATGGCAGGGAAGTATTTTTAAGTAGTGGATTTATGGTTAAAAATGCTGATTAACAGACAAATGTGTTAAATGAACTCACCGTTAAACTACAAGCACAATATTTCCAAACTGCCCATACCTGTCTGTGCACTGTCACTGTAGATATCAGTTGTGATAGTCCAACAAACCTCAGGACAGTGGAATTAATCAGAGTCATTTAAGTTGCAAAAGACCCTGAAGATCCAACCCTCCAACCATTAGCCTAGCACTGCCAAATCCACCACTCAGCCATGTCCCAAAGTGCCACATCTACATGGTTTTAAATGCCTCCAGGGCTGGTGAGTCCACCACTACCCTGGACAGCCTGTTCCACTATTGGACAATACTGTTGGTGAAGAAATGTTTCCTGATACCCATTCAAAATGTCTCCTGGAACAACTTGAGGCCATTCCTTCTTGTCCTATCCCTTGTTACTTGGGAAGAAGAAACCCACCCTCACCTGGCTACAGCCTCCTTTCAGGGAGGTGTGGTGAGTGAGAAGGTCCTGCCTGAGCCTCCTTTTTTCTCCAGGCCAAATCCTCCCAGTTCCCTCAGCCCCTCCTCACAGGACTTGTGCTCCAGACCCTTCCCCAGCTCCCATTTCCCTTCTCTGGACTCACTCCAGCTTCTCAATGTCTTTCTTGCAGTGAGGGGCCCACAGCTGGACACAGCACTCACAGTGTGGCCTCACCAGTACAGGTGCACAATCACGGCCCTGGTCCTGCTGGCCACACTATTGCTGATCCAGGCCAGGATGCCACTGGCCCTCTTGGCCACCTGGGCACCCTCTTGTCTAGTGTTCATCTGCTGTTAAAGAGCACCCCCAGGTCCTTTTCCACTTCCACTCTGCCCCAGCCTGTGGCCCTGTCTGGGGTTGTTGTGAGCCAAGGACAGGCCCCGGCACTCGGCCTGGCTGACCCTCACACAGTCACCGTCAGCCCATCGCTCCGGCCTGTCCAGATCCCTCTGCAGAGCCTTCCTGCCCTCCAGCACATCAACACTGCCACCCGCCCTGGTGTGTCTGCAAACTGACTGAGGGTGCCCTCGATCCCCTCATCCAGATCACTGATAAAGGGATTAAACAGGGCTGGGCCCAGCTCCAAGCCCTGGGGAACACCACTGGTACTGGCTGCCAGCTGGATGGAATCCACTCACCCCCAGTCTCTGGGCTCAGCCATCCAGACAGCTTTTTGCTTGGTGAACAGTCCACGTTCATGCTCCAAGCCATGAGCAGCCCATTTCTCCAGGAGAACGTTGTGGGAAACTGTGTCAAAAGGTTTTCTTGAAGTCCAGGTCAACTTTGGTGATTCCACAATTAATTCTGACATTTTGGAAAGTGAGAGGACTGACTTTAATATTTTTAAAAGCTGAAGGTTTACATAAGTATTTTTAGGTGGATACTGTCCAGAAGGAAGTCTTTTTACATATCTGGTTGAATATGAAGATTCATAAAGTCACTTGGATTTTATATCTCATTTACAGAACTATGCTTTGTACTAGCACTCTTTCTGTGTTTAATACATCTTTGAACAAGTTTCTTTTTAGGCTTCTATTTTTGACCATCTTCACTGTCTGACTCACATTTTAAGCAGAAGGCCACAGCATCTGGTCAATATTTGATTTTCACAAACATTTAAATAAAAATTAATGCATTAATTGGAACTAAATTTAATTTAAATTGATAATCTTATTGTAAAATGACATGAAAATGCTGCTTTGTAAGGAATCTTTTTATGTAGTCTTGCAGCACTTGTAGTGCTGCAAAATAATGCTTTTCATCAAAACAAGACTGTATGTTTTGCCTTTTGAGAGATGCAGTCTGCATATGATTTAATCTTGTCTGCAAGAAAAACTTGGCTGTGGAGGGTTGGTTACTTTGCTAGAGGAAGTTCCAGGGAGATAATCAGTGTCAGGCTTTCATCAAGTGTTGCTTGTGGAAAAGCCAATACAGAACTATTTCTAAAAAGAACTTTAAAGCTTCTGGGGTTTAGATTCTGCCATTGGAAACAGAAGGATCTGTGCCATCAGGAATACCCCATGCTCTCACAGTAAGACTTGGAATGGGAACCAGGCACCCACCAGATGGTGTTGGTGCCTGTTCTCTTTCCTGCCAGATGAGCTGCTGCTGCCTCAGGGGCTGCCACTGTTACCTACCTCGGGTTCATGCAGTGTGTGGTGTAGCTGAGTGCTCCCCTTTCCTTCCTCAGAGGAATTCCTGGATTTCTGAGAATGTGCCTGGCTTACCTCCATATGGTTCCACTTCATTTGCTTTTGGTGTATTGTGTACACATCAGTCTCTTTCTTACTTCTGTGGGGGTTTTGTACACTTGGTTAACTTTGAGAGTTGGGGCTTTTTTTGGTATTTTTTTGTAAATCATAATTCCAGTTAGAGCTTTTTTTAAAAAAAATTACCATGTCAGAAGGGTCATACAGGTAACATAATGGGAAGTGTGTATTCAGATTTTGTCTCTGAAGTCAGCTTGTGTTCATCATTTCAACTAACTTGGCTGTCAATAAAGAGTGAGAGTTTACTCTCTGAGGAAGAGTTGGAAAATGAATGTTTCCTATTCTGGATGAATTTGTTTTCATCTCATATGGGTAGGGTGAAGGGACTGTGACATGAGAGGGTCTTCAGAAATTGCTGAAACAGAAACAGCCTCAGTTGCACAGAGCAAAGCTCCTGTCAGCTAGCTGAGCACACACCATTGACAGCTCAGCCACCCTCATGGGAAAGGTGAGCTGCAGCTCAGTTTTGGTTTGTGTGGGTGCCTGGTGATGGGAGAGACCCTTGAAAAGCAGAGATGAATAAAGGGGGCTTAGCCTGGAGCAGCTTTAAATAGAAACTGGTGTATTTTTATTTTTTTTAAGGAAAAAAAGTATCAAGCATTATTTCACTATTAGAAACCTATGGGTAAATCAATTTTACTTCAGAGAAATATTTGCATTTTCAATCTGCTTCTTGAAAGGAGACAAGTTTCCAGCCATTCTCCATGTCTGTAAGCCCAAGCTCACTTGTATATATTCCATACTTGGCAAAACTCCTGAAATTAATTTTTGCACACGTAAACTTATATAAGGCAGTGTTTTTTCCCAGATTAAGAAATAACTGCAAATATTGTGCCTGAGCTGGGAATTTACCTCTTTCCCTTTCTCAGTCTGACATTCGTAGATTGCAAAATTGTGGAATGTTTCTGGAACACAGCTTACATTCATGGATAACTGCAGTTAAAGGGCAACCACTATGGGGTTGCTTTTTTTATTAACTGCATCAGAATGTACAAGCCAAGAAATAGTCTCCAGGCTCCCCTCAATGTGTTGTGTTTCCCAGTGTGCACATGCTGTCAGTCTTTATTGCCAGGCCAGGAAGAAATACTCTGCTCAAACCCTCCTCCATGCTTGGAGTCAGCTTTGCCTCTTTCTGTTGCGAAAGTGCCAGTGTTGGCTGCAGCTCATTTCTGTGAGCCAAGGGTCATGACCTGGAGTGCAGGACAAGAAGATACGGGAAAGCAGGGCTTGGGCAGTTCCCTGCTAGAGCCCCGAGCTGCAGCTTTATCTCAGTTCCATGGGTAGCTCCAGCCTTGTTATCACTGCTGCTGTCGTCTTTGCTGGACACCAGGGGATGCACTCTGAGATGTTCTAAAGAATCCTTCCAGCACCTGCCTTCTTGCAATTGTGCTCATGTTTTGCAGAAGTGTTGGTCTGGAGAGAATGTGAAACAGCGCAAGACTCAAAATATCCTCTATAGCCCAAAGTCTGTGAGCTCTTGTAGGGCAAAAGTTCCTTAGGTCAGTTTTGAAGGCAAGGCTTTGTTCTAAGTCCCTGGGCAAAGTGCCACGTGCCTGTACCCCAACTTACAGGAGTCATTTTCCCTGTTTTTTAAAAACCAAAAAGGTAGTGGAGAGGGATGCTTGCTCTGGGGAACCGTGGCGACTGCGGGGGGCAGTGGCTGCCCTCTGAGCAGGTCTCATCCTCCAGAAATCCCCTGAGCCCTGAGCAGTGTGGACACTGAGCACAATGTGTCTGGAAGTCATAAAGTGTGGGCCCAGTGGTGGCTGAACAGTATTTTTGTAGCAAAGCTGTTTTCCAGACCTGGCGGCTCCACCAGGGCTGGGCCCCTCGGTCAGCAGTCCCCCGCAGAACTCACAAACTCCAAAATAGAAGAGGAGAGCTTCAGGTGCTTTGTGCCTTTCTAGCATTTTCTACGTTTGTCTTTTGGTATTTTTCCCCTTAGGGTGTGCAGTTTTTAGGGTTTGTTTTTTATTGCCTTTTCCCCTGTTTTTCAACTGCAGGTGTTTTTAGGTGAGGGAGTAGAGGGGCAGCAGTGCAGGATTAGTGCTGTGGAGTTTTCTCTTCTCTAGTTGGCAGCAGCGGCAGAGTGGGGCATCTCAGCCTCCCACCCCTTTCAGGGCAGTGCCTGCCTGTCACTTGGGACCAGATGATCTATATTTAATTGCTGTTCACCTAAGAGACCTGCTGTAGATATGGGGCAGCATGGCTTGGCCACTGTTCTGTGTGGGTTGTTTTTTTGTTTTTCTGGGTTTTTTTTGTTTTGGTTTTTTTGTAAATGAATTTTAATAAAAAATATTTGAACAAGGTAGCTGCTGGAATATCCAGCATTTAAGCCATTCATCCAGGCACAGTTACAAACCACAAAAAGGGTAACAGGTTTTAGACATTGCATGTGTTTTAGGAAGAATCAAATCTCCAAAGTCACTCATAAGATCTGCCTTCAAGGCACCTTGTCTTTGGAAAGCCAGGTGTCTGCCAGGGAAAAGCCAGAGCTTCCCTTGGAATGGAGAATGTAAACTTCCTCCCTCCAAATTATTATAGTTTTGCAATGAAAGGGGCTTTCAGGCAAACATATCGGAATAGGAATAACAGTTCTGTACTACGAATATTAAAAAAACCCAAATGTAGTAGTACAAGGAAAAAAAAGCAAACAAAAAAATTCCTAGAAACACTGACAGTGTTAGAATATGACCTAACACCCTGTTGGTCAGGGTGTTGGGAGCAGTCCAAAGTAAGTCCTCCTGGAGTGACTACTCTACTGCTACTTCTGTTGGAGTAGAGATGATCCTGTAGAAGGGTCCAGTGGCGGCAAGATGGGTCCAGTCTTCCTCTGGGAATCCAGTGGAAAACAGACTGCTTTCGTGTTCTGAATCTCAGCTTTTATCCAGGTAGGAATGCTTGGGTCTTCCCACTGGGTGGAGCATCTCACAATGGAGTGATGTTATTTTATTTGTTATCTGGTGAGCCTTAATGGCCCATTAACAGCAGATATCCCCCTGGAGGGAAGATGGGTCATGGAAGAGATAAGGGACACTGCCCCACCTGGTTTTAACAGCTGGTCCATTAACAGAAGACACCTGTCCCCTCCCCCCTGGAGTTATGAGGGATGGGTCGTGGAAGAGAGAAAGAACACTCCCCCACCTGGTTTTAACTGATACAATACATATTTCTGGTTACATCTTGCATTGCAATCTAAGACAGTTAAATATTATTTTTCTATATTGTAAGATATCATATATATGTTTTCTTTTAAGAGATAAGATTTCTCCAACTAAAACAGCTGTGATGAAACCCTGATAAACAAAACATATGTTTGTGGATAAAGAAGATGCAGTGTGTTCACCTTTGACTTTGTTGAAGAGTCTTGTTACAATCTCTGCTGTTTTATCTTCCGTAGATAACACGGAAGAGTCAGTGATGATTCTACATTGTGGTTGTTATTGATTGTAAGCTGCTGTTTTACTGTTTTCTTTTGTTTAATTTTACTGTCATAGTTACATGACTGTTTAGAAAGGTGTTATCTCAACTTCCTAAGATAGTTACCTCTGATACATTGTTTACATGATGTGCATTTACTGGTTTAATAATAGGCATTGTTCATAAGATTATTACTGTATTTATAGCCAGCTTCTTATATGTAATTATCTAAAAGACACATGTCATTTCAGGATCCTTCGTTCCTGAGCTGCTTATGCATCTCTTAGACCAGGTTAGCTCTCTGGCTAGTTCCTGCACTGGCTCTATAGTTTGACCCAATGCTGTCTCATAATTTTAAGTATTTTTCAGAGTTCAAAAAAAAAAAAAGATATCTAAGCTTTGTTGAAAGCCTCCTCTGAACTGCTAGTCTTGTGGTTTTTCCCAGTTAGTATTACAGAAGCACTCCAGTAGTTTGCTGTGTTTGAAGCATCTCTATCCTGAAGGAAACTTCAGAGGGATGCAACTACTAGATGGTTTGATTAGTCTTTAACCCCAAGGCCTTTAGTCATAACTGCTATTCTTAAGAGCCTTGTCTTAAAATGTGTTCAGAGAATTCCCTCCCAGTTGGAGGGAATTGGAGCTTGGGCGGTGGCCAGGCCTTGGGTCTACCTGGATGGAGAGTTTGCCAATAAACCCAGATGTTTTCTGCATCAAAACTAGATTCAAGTCACTTTGACTTGGCAATTTGACCCTTTATAAATGACAGCTGAACCTATTTTTAGTGTGAGCTTGGGAATTATTATCCGGAAAGAATTATCCAAGCCCTCACTAAATTGGGGTTTGTCAGCTGTTTGCAGACTCTGGGATGATGGTACAGTATTTCAGAGATTCCTAATTACCTAATTTCACATGTATTGTTAATTAAGTGTATTATCTGAAATATTCTTAATTGTTGCATGTGAGTTACTCCTGACTGCTGTCAGTTTCTTGTTCACTACATGTATTGTTTTGCCTTGATGTTTCTTCATGCTCATAACTCATAACATGCTTTAAGCTCATTTAAAAAAAAAACTAAAAGAAGGGGAATTTAGTGCCTTTAAAAGAACATCCAAATAATGTAATATGTACATTAGAAATTTAGACAACAAATCGTTTTGAATAATACTTACATTAGAAATTTGGAAAATAGATCATCAAATCTAAATCCCAACTGAGTGTGAAAAAGCAAAGCCTAATTGATTCATTGACTTGAAGAGAGGGCATGCTTGTGTTTTATCATCAGCAGGTTTGAAGCAGTCACCTGTTTGTTCAATCGTATTGCCCCTGAGAAAATGAGGCCCAGTGGAAAGAGAAATAACCTAATCACCATGCAGCCCTCATGGCCAGAACAGGAACAGAAGTAGGACTGCCAAGACAGAGCTGTGTCTGCAAACTACAGAGGAAACTGGCCAACAAAAGCCTTATGTCATCATCATGGTATAGTGTTCCTACTAACCTCCTTCAGTTATTCCCTGTTCCAGAATCCAAAATGACATTTGGTGATGTCAAAGATCAACATTTCCAGCTAATGAACCTTCTGAGTCTCAACTATTTGGACTTTAAAACAATGGTCATTTCTTTCCATTTCCCTAACAGAGACATTGGACGTTATTCTTTTGTTTTTCATGCTGAGAAACCCTGTGTCAATGACATGATAGAATTTGATAAGTTTTGTTGATTGTAATCTGTCTTTTATGTATCTTATCCCATAACTAACAGATGACCAGTGATAACCTTAATGAGATTGCAAGAGTGAGCTGTTTTAACATCAGAACATATGAGCCTTTTTTAAAATTAATAAAAAGGCAAGATGTCATAGACAGGTAGAAGATTTATAAAACAAAGGCCTTATGAAATCAGGCCTCTCTCTTCTAAAATTGCCAAAGCTGGCCTGTCATTTCTTCTAAGTGCAGCTAACAGCAATTTTTAAGTTCCCATGTGAAGCTATTTTGAGAATGAGAAGTTCATTTAACACAACCATCTGTTCTGAGGGTGAAAAACAAATGCACCTGTGTAAACAGTAAGATTTGTCCCATGTGAACCCACAAAGGAAAAATGTAAACATATCTAGAGAGAAAAAATTTGATATACATATACAATAGCCCTTACTGACCAATGAACTGAGTTTCACTGTATTGCTGACCAATTAGGTTTAACACAGTGTCTTCTGACATATCCTATAAATATGAGCTTTGTGAATAAAGAATTGGATTTCTGCATGAAGAAAATGGAGTCTCAGCTGATTTATTCCAACAACTTGCAGCCAGCAGAGAAGGCACTTGAGCTGCCATGTACTGCAAGGATGTAGATCATCAGGATGTAAACAGAGTTGCAGCAAAACACAGCAACACTCCAGTCCCTGCAGTGGCTGAACTCCACACTCACTGTTACACTGTGAAGTATCAGGTTCAGGAGTGCCAGAGGACAAAAATCTGTGGCTGCTCCCTGCTTTTTGCAAGATTTTCTTGTCCATTGGTTAAGGGTTTAGATTCTTGTTGCAAATTGTTCCATTCTGAGATATATCACAGTACAGTGTATCTGTCCTGCTGCTCTAGGCCTGTCTATGGAAAACCTATCCTCTCCCCTTAAACAAATTTTTTGACTGAAGTCTAGTGATGCCCAAGGAAGCTCCTGTTGACACTTTATTAGCTTTATTGCACCTCTTTGAAGCCCTGCCTCTGCCCTGCAGCTCCAGGAGTGAATTGCTTACAGTGGCAGAGTTGTGAGTGGGGCAGTTACCCTTAACTCTTCTGAGGGGAATGTAAAGTGCTCTTCTAGACTTCCTAATTCATGTACAAGGCCACACAGTGGGGACACTTCCTGCACACTCACTCTCCAGTGCAACTGCACTCAAGCCTGGAGTTTTCTGCAGGGGAAAGGGCTGTATCAAGTTGTTAATGAAGGGAGGAGAGCAGGCTTTAAGCAGGGAGAGCACAATGGGTTTTTAAATAGTGAACCATGCCAACAAGGCCAGATAGCTGATTTAAAATCTAGCAGAATTGTGGCTGTATGGACCTGAATTTCCCCTTAGGTAAAATGTTTTCTGCTGTGTCCAAAACTTTTCACCTGAGCCCCACAGAGCCGCTGTTGCAGCAGGCTGGCTGGAGTCTCTGAAGAGGGGTCTCTGAGAGCAAGCAAAGGCAAAATGAACCATTCAGAACCTCTTGGTGGTCTGTGTGTGTGCTATCATAAAGCATTATCAGCAAGGATGTAGGGGTATGCAGTTTGCTTTGCAATGGAATTGAGCAACACTTCACATTTTCCATTTCATTAACTCTGGGATTCATCCGGCAAACCCAGCATGCATGGGAATTTCACTTAGCAGTTCCTGCAGCTGTTCTGGTAATGCAGCTCACCATTCCTTGTGCACAGACACAGACCTGGCCCTGTGTTTCAACGTGCAGTCAGGTACCTTTCCCTCTGAGCTCTGTTCAGTCCAAGATCCAAACACCCTTAAGACAACAGTAGCAATTCAAGCACAGGGAACTCTTCAGCCTTCACTGAAGTTTGTCAGTCTGGTTGTTAGGAGGAGCAAATAGTCCCAAGGACAGCTGAAGAAATGCCATATACTCTCTAAAAAATTGTGTAACAGCAGCTATGAACTTTCAGTAAGGACAAGGACAGGTTTCCAGTAATGATTTCTTTGTTGGGAGTGCTAGTGGGGATTTCCCAACCATGGATATCCTTTCCAGTTTCCTCTTTTGAGGGGTTTGAATTGCTTATAAATACCCTCTCTGAGTCTGAAAGCACACGAGACAATCTCCATCTCCTTTGGCTTTGCTGTTCTGCAGTGGTGAGTGACATTCTGAATTTGTGAGCTGTGTGCAGTGTTTTGAGCTGGTGTTTGGGAGCTTTAGCATACGGGGCTTCTTTGTACTCATGACAGGAGCAGCAGGGAGTGCTAAAATGTGGGTTTCTCATGTGCATCTGCTTTTGCTGTGGAGCTTGTTGC
Source organism: Trochalopteron elliotii (assembly GCA_024734555.1). Lineage (NCBI taxonomy): Eukaryota > Metazoa > Chordata > Aves > Passeriformes > Leiothrichidae > Trochalopteron > Trochalopteron elliotii. The sequence continues at coordinate 454,561 of JANPWX010000130.1, read as the reverse complement.
ACAGAGAGCACCACTCCTTGCAGGGGAGAAGGGGGTCCTGAGCAAGCTCTCAGCGCTGGGTCAGCAGTCTGGGCACAGCTGGGGGTGTGCTGGGTTCTCAAAGGTGCTCCAGAACTGCTCATCTCTCACTGTCTCCCAGCTCCCTGTCAGGCTTGGCCAGGAACCATGAGGCTCTGGGTCTGCATTGCATTGCTCTCCACTGTTCTGTGTGCAAGTGCTGACAGACCAGGGATAGTCCAAGGACTGACCCGAGCTGGAGAATTTGCCTGGGATGCAGCGAGAGGTAAGCTGCTGCTACCAGAGGTTCTTCCCTCAGGAATGCCCTCCCCAGGCACAGGTTACCAGCAGTCAGTGGTGCAACCCTCAGAGCTGGGAAATTGCAGCTCCATGTTAGAGACCCTGCTGGTTTCTGCTGCTGGACGAGGACCTTGATCAGCCCCCACAGGTGTTTTCTGTGGGCACAGCCCTGGGCAAAGGCTGATGTGGAGCACTGCCTGACTGCTCCTGCTCCTTGGGCCTTTCAGCTCCTGGCTAAAATGGTACTGAACTGTTTCTGGTGCGACTCAAGTCAACATCATCTCCAAATCTTTTTTTCTTCAGGGTCATGGGATATGTACAGAGCCTACCGGGACATGCGTGAGGCAAATTACAGAGGTGCCGACAAGTATTTCCACGCCCGTGGGAATTATGATGCTGCCCGGAGAGGACCTGGTGGTGCTTGGGCAGCGAGAGTGATCAGGTAATGGAGCGTGCTTGGCTTGTTAACAGTGAGTCGTTAGGGATCCAGGCATTCCAGCTGGAGTGAGGTCCTTTTTGACTTGTACTCAGCTTTGCACCTAGAAGGACAGCAGAGGGGAGGGGAAGCAGTTCCCACCTGGACAGCAGTCTCTATAGGAATGCTCTCTATAGGTGCCACATGAGCGTGAGCCTTTCTTCTTGTCCTCCCGAGAGGACACATTCCTCTCTCTGCATTTCTGAATGAGGAACTCCCCTTCATTGCTGGTTCACTTCCCGACATAACAGATGTACATTCCACGGCGGTCTCTCAGACAAAGGCCGAGTGTGTGCTTGCATCTCACCTTGACAAGCCCTAGGGAAAAGCAGTTTAACACGAGTGAGGGAACCAGCACAAGGCTGAGTTAGATGCAGCATGTTCAGGTGGCCTTTTCTCTTTCCCCACAGCGACGCCCGGGAGACCTGGCAGGGCAGAGTGAGCGGCAGAGGCGCCGAGGACACCCGGTTGGACCAGGAGGCGAACGAGTGGGGCCGGAACGGCGGGAACCCGAACCGCTACCGGCCCCAGGGGCTCCCCAAAAAGTACTAGCACAGGACTCCGTTCCTGCCACACCTCCCTTTGTACAGCCGAATAAAGAAATTCTCCTGAGAACTGTTCCCTTCTCTGCGAGCATCCATCCTCCCGGGGCGCGGGACTGCGGGGCGGAGGCGGCGGTGTCGGGACACCCCGGGGGCTGCCAAAAAGTCTCCCTTAGGACCGGGTGCTGCGGGAGCGCGGGTGCCGCTTCCCGCGGAGGGACGGCCCTGGGTGGGAGGGTCCTGGCACGATCCCGGCAGGTCCCGTTGCGATCCCGGCGCGATCCTGACACGATCCCGGTACGATCCCAGCGCGATCCTGACACGGTCCCGGTACGATCCCAGCGCGATCCCGGCACGGTCCCGGTACAATCCCGGCGTTGACCCGGGCGCGGTAGCGGCCGCCGGTGGGCAGAGGGCGCTGTGGAGCCGCGGGCGCCGCTCTGGCCGCGCGCCGCCTCGCTGTCCCCGCACGGCTGTGGGGCCACCATGGACCGCAACCCGTCTCCGCCGTGCAGCGATGCGGAGGAGGAGGAGGGGGACGCGGTGGGGAGCACGGTGTACAGCAAGCACTGGCTCTTCAGCGTCCTCACACGCCTCATCGAGGTGCGCGGCCTCCGGGAGGGAGCGGGCGGCGGGCCCGGTGTCGGTCAGCGCCGGGTGGGTGCGACGCGGTCGCTCACAGGGCCGGGGGGGACACCCGGGGACACAGCGGGGACTCACAGGGGACAAATCCGGGAGCCGAGCGGGGAAAACACCTGGGAACCCAGCGGGACCGGCGGCTCCGGCTGGTGCCGAAGGTTCAGCTGGGTCGTTTTTCCCCCCGCCCCGCTGTGTCCCAGGTCATCGCCCCCGCGGAGCCGGATCCCGCCGCCAGCCCCGAGGGAGCCCGGACGGAGCTGGACGAGGAGATGGAGAATGACATTTGCAAGGTGTGGGACATGTCGATGGACGAGGTAGGAGCCTTGTGCGGCACCTCGGGGCGCGTCTGCCCCGGGCGTTCCGTCAGAATCGTGGTGGCGGTGGGAGAAGGCACGAAATGAGGCAGCGCGCTGGTCCTGGTGGTGTTGCTCACGCCCTGGTGTGTTGGGCAGGGTGAGGCAGGACAGCCGGGCTGGGGCGGCACCGAGCAGCCTCAGCACGGAGCCTGTGCTGGGAGAGGGGCAGGACAGCAGCTGGAATTAAGCCGGGTGCACAGCCTGTGTCTTCAGCGTTTGGATTATGGGGATAATATCGATGCCATCTCGAAACAGGCATATTTTCCTCTAGCAATTGTCAAACATGCTGCTGGTAAGCATAGCTTTGTCTGATAGATAAACAGCCTTTCAAAGTTTAGCTGCAGACTTGCAGTATCAATGTAACACAGCTTCTTGGTCTTAGCTTCTTTTTCTCAGCATTCTCAAATAATGGAACGAATTTTCAAGATATCTTTCTCTCTCTCTCTCTTTTTCTCTCTCTCTTTTTATATAAAAGTTTAAGTATTATTATTTTATTCCCTACCTTGTTGCTCAGATTTTTAAAATAAACACGGGACATGGGTCTTTTATTCCCCAATAGAGAGCTAATACTGTGTTTTAATGTGGTAAAATGAGGAGGAGATTTCCTCTTTTGTGTGGCAATCCCTTCACTTGCTTCTTTTTTATATGTCATGGTGATGTTTTGCCTTAAAATGTGATATTTACTGAATTCTGGTTGGGTGTCTGTTTCTGTTGAGATGGGGAGCAATTTGCATTTTCTTGCAAATACGACTTCTTGGTTCATTCTACAGCAAATCACTGGTATACTGAATCACCAGAGGGCTTTGCTCACCTTCTCTCATTGAAAAAAACAAGGATTATTGGTATTAACTGTTGGCAAATAAAAATTTCTTGCAGTGGGTTTGTCATCTCTTTGATCCAGTCCTTGTGCTGTGGGAACACGTTTGATTTTGCATTTGGAAATTGCAGAGGTCCATTTACTTCTCCATTCACTTTCTCCACAGGATGTTGCTTTATTTCTTCAGGAGTTCAATGCCCCTGATATATTCATGGGAGTTTTTGCCAAGTCCAAATGCCCTCGCCTGACTGTAAGTATGGGCTGTCAAAAAGCTGCCCTGTGTTAATAGCAATAGTAGATTGCTCTGTACATGCCTGTACATTTATCTCCCTTCTCCCATTACATGTGTAATGTATAAGGAGAAAACACAAAATCAAATTTTAAAATGCTTTTTCACTCTGTTTTTAACATCAGTAAGAATTTTGGTGATGCTGAAGCTGGCACATGTCTGCTCACACATCCTCATCTAGATACACTGATAAAGGACTGAGTTTATCAAACATAGTTATAAGACCTGTTATAAAACCCAGCAGTCTGGCCATTTTCTCCTTTTGACTTGTTTCATGATTAGTGAACAGAAATGGTGATGAATTTGTTTAGTCAGACCTGTGGAAGTGTGGTGGTTTGACCCAGGCTGGAGGCCAGGTGTCCACCAAAGCTGCTCTGTCACTGCCCTCCTCAGCTGGGCAGGGGAGAGAAAATACAACAAAAGGCTCGTGGGTCAAGATGAGGGCAGGGAGAGATCACTCACTGGTTGCTGTGATTTGTCATGGGGTAAACAGGCTCCACTTGGGGAAATTAATTTATTACCAGTCAAATCAGAACAAGATAATGAGAAATAAACACAAAAAGATTACAAGAGGTAATCTTTGGAATTGTTAAGACATCAATACTTTAATTTTTTAAAAAAAATTTCCACTTGTTTTGATATCACTGATTTCCAGCTTGTGCTACACAGTGCATTACAGGACTCAAGATAAGATTTTCAAAGGTATTCAGTGTTGATGTAAATCCTCTTTCTGAGAAGTTTCCAGATGCTTTGCTCCAGGAGATGAGTAGAGACAAATAGAGCTTTGAAAGTTTAGTACTTTGTCTTTGGGAAGTACAACCCAAATTTGCAAGTGAGTGCAAATTGGCTGTCACAGCTACTTTCATGAAATAGTGTTTGCTGTAATTTAGCAGAGGTAATAGCATGTTAATAATTAAGAAGACAACCTTAGTGGAGAAAGTTGATTTCTGACTTTAAATTGCTGCAAACTAATGACTCACTTTGTTTTAGCACCAGTCACCTGCAGGTATTTCAGAGCTCTCATGGTCCCCTTTACATGTGTGTGCATCCTCTTAATGATTCTCTTGGCATGAATATCCTAATGGGGTGCACTGCTTTGGGGTTTGTATTTTATTTTATTTTATTTTATTTTATTTTATTTTATTTTATTTTATTTTATTTTATTTTATTTTAATCTCTTTATTCAGAAAATGGACTTTGCTGGAAGCTTGTATTAAGATCCCTTTCTTTTGTGAGCAAGTGTATCAATGAGGGTCACATTTACATAGTGATATTTTCATTTCAGGACTCCTTTTTGCTTTAATAACAGGGCTGTCAAGTTACCTTCAAAACAGTGTACAAAGAATATGCAAGCAGAGCTGATTTCCAGATACATTTGCTTTTATGGAGCACCCTAACACCTAAATATCTGCACAGTACCTGAGTGTATTTTAGGCTGGTCTGATAGAACAGAAAAATCTGTATGGAATCTGTGGAAAATTTTGTGTCTTTGTCATGAAATCAGTGGGTCAGACAAGCTTGGAAATCGAACTGGAAAACATCTTTGACCCTCTAAGTGAAATTGTGGACTTGCAGTTGTCTCATTATACTGTGTTTTGACTTTCCAGGAAATCTGTGTGGGAATATTAGGAAATATGGCCTGTTTCCAGGACATCTGCATGTCCATTAGCAAAGATGAGAATCTTGGGTAAGTGTCTGTGTGCTTTGTACATGAACAGGTGCTGCTGGTCTGGGCTCATGGTCAGGAAATTCATGTTAGAGAAGGATCTATGCTTGCCTGCCAAGCCTCATCTTCATTCATAACTTTTGGCTGACCATCTTTGTGTGGGAAGTGCTCAGGAAAGGAAGAAAGGACACAGACCACTATTTTTGGGATTTTTCATCACCAGTCCAGTTAGTTTCTAAGTTGGGTGATCTTGAGACATTGGAAGTGCATGCACAGTTAGGAAAAGCTGGCTTTAATCTCAGAACATGGCTGCAGTTGGTAAATTAACCTTTTTATACCCTTGTAAAAAATAAATATGGATTTATTAACTTTTTTCCCTGCATTTTCTCCTTAAAGCCAAACGTTACTGCAACGTTTGTGTGATTCAGACTCCCCAACTCTTCTGGAAACAAGCAGGTAGGATATCTCAGAAATTAATGCATCATTAGTGTAGTTCTGCTGTGCTCTGAGGCCTGGGGAGAAAACTGACAAGTAGGCTCACTATTTTATTATCCTCTCATCCTTTCCTTTCATTGTTTCTGCATTGTTGTGGAATTGCTTTGCTGTTTGTTTGATTCCTGTTTCTGTTTCCACTGTCATTATTTTGGCTTTAACACTTGCACAGCTAAAAGGAGTGAACTGGCTTCTAATTTGTTAAATGGGGAATTCTTGCCTAGGTTGTTGTTAACTTGCCTCTCCCAGCCTGAGGTGGCCAATGTCTGGGTGGAGAGGATCCGAGAGAATCCTTCTGTGTACGACTGTGTTTGCTTTATCATGTCCAGCTCTACAAACGGTAAGTTCCCAAAACAAGCTGGGGTTTTACTGGGTGTTTGCAGAAGAAAAGTGAGAACTGAAGTTTGTAGTTACAAGGACAAATATTTTCAGTTGGGTTAATTTCTTTAAAACAAAGGAAACCTTGTGAGTTTAAAGGACACTGAAATAAACTTGCCCTGCCTTTGCAGGTTTATAAATATATATATATATACACATATATATATAAAACCAACCAGAAAAGCACCAGAGAAAGAAGAAAGCTCAGGGAGGGGGGAATCAAAATATATTTAATTGAAGAAATTGTTATTTGCCACAATAAAAGAAAGAACATGGTTCTCATTCAGGGATATACATATGTAATTTTTGAACCTTGAAACAAGACCTCATTTAATTTATTTTTTTCAAGTCAGATATGGGTTTTCTGTTTTTAAAACTACTGTATCTGTGGAATGGGGACTGGAGGAACGATTCAGTTACTCTGAATGGCAGCTAAATACTGTGCAGGCTTTGGGTATGCAGACAGTGCTACACAAATCTCTCTTAGCACTAATTTAGCAAAAATCACACCACCTAAAATGGAAATATTTTGAATAGCATTTGTGTTTAACATCCAACTCAGCTGTAACAGCAGTAATCATTTTTCAAGGAATCCTAGTAATACAGCTTTTTCAATTTGTCATCTTTTTAAATGCCAGTTCTCAGAAATCCTGCTCCATCCAATTGAAATAACAGATCTGTTTAAGTGAAATGCAGATTGGCAGGTAGATGATTAGCACAAAACTGCATATCTAGGAACAAATTTTGAGAAGTTTTACTTCAGAAGTAGAAGTTAGGACTTTCCAGGATCATGGAGTCCCTTTGCAGAATAGTTAGTGCTTCACATATGGCATGACAAGGTAGAAGGTGTCAGTGGGCTTTCCAACAGTCCCTATGTATCAAACTCTTTACCTGGTCTCTGCCACGTAAAAGAATTAAACAAAGCAACCAGCAGTAGGTCACGAAGAAAATGAATTTATTTCAGTCCTGAATTTACTCTGAATACTTGTATATGCTAGCATTTTGTGAGCTAATTTTTGCTCTTCACTTTTAGTCCTGTTGAAGTAACAGTACCATTCTCTCTTGTGCAGTTGAGTTGCTGGTGAAAGTGGGTGAAGTGGTGGACAAGCTCTTTGATCTGGACGAGGAGCTGATGTTGAACTGGATCAAGAGTGGCACTTGTCGCTCTGTGGGACCATCTGTGGACGATTCCCCTGAAGAACTCCCAGACTTTAAGATTGTGCCTTGTATACTTGAAGCAGCCAAGCAAGTCCGGTAAGGGAGATTTCCTTTTGGTTTTGTGGCTGGGGAGATTCCTTATCACCTTGTAAGGCCTGTGCCCAGACATCTTGCTTTTTGTGGGAGCAGCAGAGTTTGACAGATCACTGGGATATGTTTTCCTGGATTCATGGTTGGAAATGAGTCAACTTGTTTGTTTGCAAAGGTAATGGCAGCGATTGCTGATGGGCTTCTCTGTGAGCAAAACACAAAATATAAGGTCAGTAAGCAGCATTTTAATTTGTCTTTTTGATGTTTGTTCTGTGTAGATCAGATAACCCAGAAGGGCTGGATGTTTATATGCATATCCTGCAGCTCCTGACCACGGTGGATGAGGGTATCCAGGCTATTGGTAAGAACCTGGAATTGCTACATGTGGGGGGACCAAGAGAGGCCATAACTTCTGGATCACCACTTATTTCTTGGGGACAACAGGAATTCATGTACCTGGATTAAATTTGTTGGGTTGGTGGGTTCTCTTTCTTTCTTTCTCAAGTGCAGGCTCCTGATGGAGGAAAAGATACTTGGAATTTGCTTTATGACCTCGTTTGCCAGGAGCTTTGCCAGCCAGATGATCCACCTATCATTGTGCAGGAGCAGAAGACTGTGCTGGCCTCTATTTTGTCTGTGCTGTCTGCCATGTTTGCTTCTCAGACAGAACAGGAATACACCAGGATGAGGAAAAGCAAGTCATGCTATTTTCTGTTCTTTTTTGGTTTTTGGTTTTTTTTTTTCATAAAGTTAATATTCACAATTGGCTTGGGTGTGGAAGGTGGTTCAATTCAGTGACATTGCATGCAGTAAGACTCTTCCCTGGTTACTCAAAATCACAGCTAGCCCAAAGTTCAGTTACTGGGTGGGCTGTAAATTCTGAGGAGTTACAGTACCAGAATCCACAGATTCTGCTCAGTCTTCTCCATTGGGTAAATTAGTGAAAATTGCAGAATTTATTTTTGCTAAAATATAGTAATACATTATTACATTATTATTTTATACATAATATATAAAATATACTACATATATATAATATATACTACATATATTTTTATGTAGTAATTTTTTTTTTTTAGTAGGGGGAGATTCTGCACTTACTTAAATCTCTGTATCATATCTTACTTTTCAATCCATGGACAAGTCTTTAGAATTAAAAGTCTGTGTTAAGAACGTGAGTCAGGGTCACCTGCAGCAGAAAGAAGTGCAGTTTTGTTTGTCAGATAGGATTATCTGGATGCAAATTTAACATACTGCCCTCACTGGGTACTGCTAAAGACCATTTCCTGCTCATGCTCCTTGCACTGGAATATAGTTTTTATAGATACAGGTCAGCTTGCAGGAAAAATGATTCGGGTTTTCTACTACATTTCCACTTGTTTCTTTAAAACTGTCTTTGAGTAACAAAACACAACACTGCCAGAATATACGTTCCTATAGCTTTTGTGTAAAATCTGATGATGTGTTTCAAAATTCTAATGCCTTGAAAGGATGGACAAGAATTTTCAGTGTTAAAAGTTCACTGTTGTTGTTCCTTTGTATTAAGATATGCCACTGATTGGGAGCTTGATTCGTATTTTACAATACATGGAGGGCTGTGGGAAGAGAGCTGCTGATAACTCCAAGGAGTCTGAGCAAGAGGAGACTGGAAGGACTGATGTAAATGAGGAAGATTTCCATTTAAAAATTTTGAAGGATATCTGCTGTGAATTACTTTCCAATATGCTTCAAGAACTAACCAAGGTAAGAATAAACAAAATTATAGTAAGGATTTCTGCAGGGTAGGTAAGATAAAATTATTTACTGTTCATGTGGACGTTTTTCTGTGCAAGTGCAGTTGTTTACTGGGAATTCATTAGAGATTTAACCAGATGTAGCAACACGTGTGGGAGATGGGAGGAACACAGATTTTCTGAGGTGTGTGCCAAGGTTCTGTATGATAAATTCTCTAGATATATGTTTCCCTTTCTTTTGAATGAAAGTCAGTTTATTTAAGAAAAAGAAAATACTGTCAATATATAATCTCACCTTCTCAGCTGGACCTTTTTAATTCTGGAAGCATTCAGGTAAAGAGACTTGTGATGTGTGAGCTTTCACAGCTTTTTGTATCAGCTGTGTTTGGCTTTCTCTGAGAACTGTAAGTTCTGGTTGTTTTACCCATTTATAAGAACAAAGCACATTCTGTGAGTGTGTGCACAGTTTTGAGTTTGTTCTTTCAACAACTGTTCATGACATGCTGGTTGTATTTCTGATTTTCCAGGAGAATACCTTAGAAGGACTGCACCAGGGACACCTGAATGAACAGACCTGTTCCTGTGCTTTTCAGAACCTCTTACCTCTGTATTTTGCTTCGGTGAGTATGTGGCAAGGTCTGTAACACAGCTGAAAAAATGCTCCTTGCGTGGCAGGACCTTTCCAAATCTGATGTACAAACAGGACAGAATTGCTCAAGCACAGGTAAAACACCATCCTGTGCTTGTGGTGTTTTAACCCCTCTGTCTGTTCTGCTTCACTTCAGCCAGAGCTTTGCTGAGATCATCAGCTGCTGTCAGGGCCAAACTGTGCTGACGTGAATGGATGTCTGAAAATTTATCCTGGCTGAAAATTTGTCCTGTATGTTTTTTTAGAAGAATTATTCTAAATATTTTTTATAGGGAGCTTTTCTCTGGGTGAGAAAAATTTCTGTGTTTTTTTAAACAAGAAGGTAAGGGTTTGAGGAAAGTGGTACCTTTTCAAAATTTAGACCTACTGGAATTGTGGGGTTTAGGAGGAAGGTAGTCACTGTGGGGCATTTTCCATTATTCATTGCAGTGGCTGCTGCTGACTGCCCTTATTTAGAAGGTACAGAAGTAGAAAGAGCCTCTGTGCCAGTATAAGAATTCTGTATTCCATGCAAGTTGATTTTGTTGGTTTTTTTTTTCTCCTTGTGTGTGTTTTTTATTTCCAGGTGGAGAGTTTCCTTGAAGTCCTGCGTGAGGCTGATCAGACACTTGCTGACAATCTAGAAAAACGTTTCCCAAGCCTGAAGGTTCACACCTAAGAATGTACAAGAAATATTTTCCTTCTTAGAATGAAGATTTTCGACTGTTTCATTGCAGTGTTTCAGAAATCAAGTTTTCAGTAAATGCAGGAGAATGAAGCAACCTCTTTACCAGCAGGTGGCTTTTAAGAAATGTTCTGGGTAGCCAGGATTAACCTGGTCTGCAAGGGGAAGGAAATGACTGTAAATCACTTCTGCATCTTCCATCCTGTCTGCTCTGATAATGACAGACTGTTGATTTCTAATTGCTCTCCTGCAGAGAAGTTTTTTTTTTAAATAACTGAGTTCTGTGCTTTTCAACTGAACTTGAAACAGCAAAATGAATGAAATACACTGAATAGTTCTTTAATATGGTGCTGGTTTCTTTCAAGTTGCTGTTAACAGAAGGAGGATTACTCAATAGAAAACCTCCTTCAAGCACCTGATAAAAACAGTTAAATTATAGAATTGTTTGGGGATTTTTTTAGATCATATCAATACCTTGAGCAGGTACTGTAACAGAAATGTTTCATCCTGCTACTATCAAATCTTCACACTTCTACTGAAGCCCCGTGTTCACTGCAGTTCTGAGCTGTGGTGTCTCAGTCCTGTGCAGTTCAAAGGATTTGAGAATATCATTACCAATGCTCTGTGCTGCACCTTCCAGCCATTCAGGTAACTACCCACAGTTCAGAGTTGCAGGGCAGCTTTGGATTCAATCTCTGGTACACTTGCAGACCTTTTGGGTTTTTTGCAGCAGTCTGTGCTTCAGTTTAGGAGTGTAACATGTATGAGTTCTTTCCTTCTTCCATTTGTTGTATGAATTATCTCAGAATGGCATGAGAAATGCCATGTTTTCCATGGGAGAGCTTAGGGTGTTAGGTCACTTGCAGGAAATTCAGTGTACAATCTCCTGAAACTCCCAAACTTCAATTATATGATATTTTAACTGTGTTGCATTTTTAGATCCTGTGTCTGCATGCAGTGCACCTGGCACGTTCTGAGTCTGAAGAGACAGCACAGCAGCTTCACTGGTCCTGTAAATGAGAGTGGAAAACAGTTGGCCTTCATTAGGTTTGAGATGTAAAAGCAAATGGGAACCAGAGCATAGAGAATAACTTAGTGTCACATACACACATGCCCTGGCTCTCCAGGTTTTACAGGCTTTGGTGTTGTGCTGGGCCATGTGTTACCAGAGTTACCTGGACATGTGGTAAAATACAGTATGTGTATATGTATATATATAACCTTTCCATCCCAACCTCCAGTTTTCAAAAGCAGTGCAATTCAATCATCCTCCTGCCAGCAGCATCCTAGTTGTCAGGGAATTTGGAATTGCAGATACCTGTTCTGTGTCACCACAAAGAATTGCCATGGTTTATATAAATTTTTGTATGCTATGTTTGTTGGAGAAAACTAGTGACTGTGAATCAGATGGCAGCATTTTTCATACTACTTTGACAGTTTTGGGATATTTTCTTAAACCTGCATATTTGTAATAAAGCTGCTTTTTAAAAAAAAACCCTGTATGTTTTCCTTCATTCTAGTGTCAATTAAATTTGTCTTCTGAGCCACTGGAAATGTCTGTTACTCTTAAGTGTGTCAGTTGTAAGAGGAAAATTGAACCTCTTCATAACGTCTGTGTGCTGTAAAAGATGTTTTCTTACATTGAATATCTTTTTTTAACTCTTGCTTTTTTTGCATAGTCATTTTTATGGTCTGGAAGTTAACATGTGTCTCATCCCATAAACACTTCTTGAGCTTAGTTCATCCCCAGCTGTATCATTTGTGTGTTCCACCATAGTGAAGAATTATTCCTGGTGTGCATCTGCTGAAATTTGTCATAGTTGAAATTCTACAGTAGCCATGTAATGTAATACAGAAAAAAAAAAGCTGAGACAAGATCTGTTGTTTTATTTTGTCCCTTCTCCTTTTCAATACACCAATACCCAGTGTTGGCAGATGAACTGTTAAGTGTCACTGATATCTGGTGCTTGTTATGCACCAGAAAAATGACAGAAAAAGTGATTGATGTCTTGTGGGAACCCAGGTGGGTCCCATTCTCCTGCTCACCTGCAACAGAAGGAGCTGCAGGAATGGTCAGTCAGCCTTGCTCCAGCAGAATGATAGTTCAGGTATGCTGAGAGTTTTTATCCTTACCACCACGGTGAACTGGAGACTGGGATTCCCTCCTTGCCCACCCCTTGTGCTGCCTTGGGGAGTGAGAGGCTGGAGCAGGGTGGATGCAAGGGAACTGTGCCGTGTTTGTGGGGTTCAGAGAGGGAAGAAATTATTCCTGGGAGTAGGTGGATGATGTGTTTGGAACTGGAGCATGTGTGTTTCATCATCCTGCCAGCAGGGACCTCCCTCGGCCTGTGCTTCATGAGCAGCATGTGTTTGAGGTTTTGGCAGGGTTGGGGTTTTTCTGGGAAGGGGCAGGGAGGATTTGGGAGGTGTTTGGGGTTTGAGTTTGGTATTTTTTTTAATTCCCTTTTGTAGACCTGTTTTGACACCCACTGGCAAGCCTGAGCTCTCTAGGCCCATTGATTCAGAATCTGTGTATGAGCAGGTAAGCAGCTTCTTCCAGCCAAAGACCTGATTAACTCCAGAACATCCTCCTTTGGGGAGAAATGAGAAGTGTTTGTTGCTGCTCTGTGCAGAGCTCTGAACAAAAGTGGATATCTGAAGCACTGAGCTAAAGCAGCAGGAGCTCAATCCTGCTTGGACTGAGCTGGATGTGACTTGTGGCATGAGAATAGTCACAGAAAATTGATGCAGAAAGCAGACTGGAAGGCCTTATTTTAAATTAGTCTTAATAGATCCGTATAATAATTTGATTCAAAGATAGGATTCTAACATTTGGCATCTTCATCCCACATTGTTACTTTTTCCTGGTGGGACAAAGCACCACAAAACCAAAGAAATTTGGGATGTGGGAAAAAACTCAGTGGCATTGGAATGCTTTATCTGCTCCTTTGGCAGTGCATGGAGGTGGTTGCTGATATCCTAATGCTTGCCCAATATTCATGATGCAAATGTGTCCTTTCTGGTAGGCTAAACTGTGAAACCTAAAAAGCTCTTTTCTGTGCTTCTCCATATCCATGGCACTCTGCTTGGTAATTTTCTGTCACTCTGCTTGCTTAATTTTCTGTCACTACTATTTTAATTCGTATTTTGTCTAAGTGCCTTGCTGAGTCCTTTCTAAGATGAAACTACCCTGTTATAAATACCTGCTACTGAAATTAAGTTGAATCTGAAAGAAATAATAAAATCTTTATTTCTAAGTGAAGTATCTTCATAGTTTATTATATTGGCACTAAAAGGTATGGAGGTGTTACTGTGGCTTTGTTTGCCTGGAAAATCTGTGTTCTTTCTCATTACCCTTATTGTGGCTGCTTCTGGGAGTTACAAAAGCAGCAGTCTCTCTTTTATTTTTCACTGAAGAATTTGCTTTTTTTTTTTTTTCCTAGAGCAGAATCTTTTGGTCACAGCAGTTCCCTAATGTATCCTTTTATTACCCCCTCAAAATTAAATGTCCTTTTTTTCAGTGCTCACCGTTTGCTTTTCGTTTTGTTGGCGATGATGATGAAATTCACATGCCCTGCCAAAGTCAGTGGGAAAGGAAGGACCTGACACACCTGGGGCAAGGACCAGCCTGCTGTGATGTTACACAATTCCCCAAAACCCCTCCATGTGAAGGCAAGCCCAGGCAGCCACGTGCCTCAGCCCTGCAGTGAGTGAAGCCCCTCAGTCAGAGCCGACGGGGCGTGAGCTGAGCCAACCTGACATCACCAGCATGGCAAAACAAACCAGGCTATTGCCAACAGCTATCCACAGAGGCTTTGCAGTGGGAAATACTGCTCCTACACCTCCTTTTGTTTCCCTCCCTGATTCACTTTTGCAAAAAGAAACCCAGATTTATAATGCAAGGAGCTGGCATCTAAGATGGGTAAGAGAACGGGTTTGCTTCTGAGTTGTTACTGTGGAGAAAATGAATGAACACAGGGAAGACCCAGTGGGGTTCCCTTTTTCCTTTTTCCCAGGTCATTGCATGTGAGTTGCACGTCTTAGTGATGGCTCAGTAAAGTCTGACAGCTGAATTTCATCCAAAGGCTACTGTGAAAGAGCTGGCAAAGGAAAGGTAACGGGTGAAGACAAGATAGTAATAGTAGAGAAAGAAAAAAGATTAAGAGATACTGGAGAAAGAAGGAAAACAGGGAAAAACCTGGAAGAATCCTGACAAAGAGGATAAATAAAAAGTGTGATGTTGAAGGAGAAAGGTATTACATATCAGTAATTATGTTAGCATTCTAGATCTGTCCAGGTGGAATAGCTGCTGTGCAGTCACCTATCTAAAGTCTAACACTGATTACGTCTTCTGTTTTCGAAGCTGAATTTCCTTTGCAGTTTCTCCTGCTCTTATGGAATGAGACAAGCTTAAGGTGATCATGATGTCTTAAAAACCACAGCAGGTTGTCTAATGGGTATTGCTGGCTTTTTGTTTTTTTTAAATTTCTCTTTTTAATTCACCCACTCTCCCCCCTTGATTTTTGCTGGCTGGGTGAGGCATCAGGGTGCCAAATCATGATGGAGGTGAGGCAGAATCAGGTGTTGCAAGCCCTTGCCTGGCATAGGTCTTGAACATGACAGAGGTGAGATGTGAAAGCAGAGTCCTGCAGGGTTGGTGCTTGTGCTGCCCACTGGTCTGCAGCAGCCTGCAGCCTGCTCCTGGCACAGACACAGTCACTGCCTGCATCTTTGTGCCCATGGTAACTTAAGTCCCATGTTGACACTTCCCCAATCTATGTTCCTTCATCCAGTTTCCAAGGAAATCTTAGAAAAGCAAATGCACCTTGGTATTCTGTGTTGCAATAGTGGCAGTTATTTATTCTGTGCTTTAGGTTATGCAAACTTCATTTTAATTTTGCAGTGAGTTTGTATCAATATTATTTTTGTTGTCATGTATATAATTTTTGGTGACAGCTCTGTTTAAAGAAGATGTAACTTTAACAAGCCATCTGTTAACCCTACATAGAAAGGAAATTCTTTTGTCAATTATTCCAATGAAATCAGAAAAATAATTTCCTGGCTTCCAGTAGTAGACCAGTTGCCCTATCTTCTGTCAATAGAAGGATATTGAAACACACAGGAAATACGTGCACACTTTTATCCTGCCCTGCAATACAGCCACAGTGCTGCATTATAATTAGCCAGTGAATTAGTCAGGAGGTTTCATTTTCCATTAAAACTTCTTTGCAGTGCACAAACTCTTTTATTCAACATCAGAGAGTTTCCTCATTCGTCAGGTGGGAAGGCTGGACACAGGAACCATGGGAAGATATTTTCAGTTTATGCCACCCTGATTAGTAAAGATTTTGATTTAATAAGTTAAGAGAGTAGAAAAGAAGGACAAACACTTCAGATTAGGTGGGAATAAAAGAACCTGCAAAATTACTCCATTTTGTCATTTGGGATGAAGCCATTACAACAGCTGAGTGGAAGGAAGAGCAGTAGTGGACAGAAGAGGCTGGGATAATAGGAAAGAGAAAAATGAATGGAGAAAACACAGAAGAGCAAGGGAGGAGTCTGGTTTTGTCAGCTTAGTAGATAGAAGACATTTATGAGTAGACAAAAAGAAACACAGGAAATTGCCTATGAGCTGACAAATGATGTTGGTCCATGTAAAGTGTCTGAGAGACATAAATGTGTTGGCACTGTGTAGTGTGAGCTGCTCGCGTGGGAAAGTCCCAAGCCCAAACGAAGGGAAGATTTGTCCTTTTCCTTCTTCCCTTATTGGAGAGTTCCTCACAACTCTTAAAAGAAGATGGAAGATAGATGCAAAATACACTGGCATTGAGTTGCTCTGGAGAGGGGTTGGAGTTGTCCAGGCCAATTCCTGCACAGTCCGTGTGTTTATGGACACAGAGAAGAGAAGCCACAGGTAACCCTGAGAGGCAAAGTTCTTGCAGCTTTCCTATTCTTCAGCCTTTCTGGACACCAGAGCAGCTGGGTGAGGACAGCATCCAGCAGTGTGTCTGTGCACATGTGCTTTTGAGCCCACCCTGCTCACTTCCCTCTTGTCCAGCACTCAGTGATGAGCATAAGGATCAGAGCCAGATCTTTTATTGCAGCATTGTCAGTAACTTTGACCAACAGATCTGGAGTCAACCCCCACGATGGAAGTATTGGAAATAACCACAGTGCTACTCCACAGCTCTCAGCTTTTGCATTAGAAGAGCTCTTAATACTGCAGAGCCATCTGGGAGACAGACTTGATTTCTTGTCCACAATGTAAAGGTTGAGGGTGCTTTGCTGGAAGAACCTGCTGAATGTGACACAGCATGATGTGATTGCCCACACAGGGTAAAGGCAATGCTGTCATGATTTAATTAACCAGTTCTGATCTGCTGATCCCCAAGTTTACATAGACTTGAAAGAAGTAAATATAATTAAATGAAACAAAGGTCTTTCCTTCCCACACATGCTCTGGGCCCTTTTGCTTCTTCCATGAGATAACAAAAAGCTTATGAATAACAGGCAGAGTGGTCTTTGTTGTTGTTGTTGTTGACTTAATGCAGAAGGCTGGCAGGAGGAATATTATGCACAGGTGCAGTATGCATGGCATCAGAAGATGGGTGTTTGAAATGAGTTTTTTAAAATTTGAATTCCAGTGTCAGGTTGCAAAGAGATAAAAACATCATTTCAGTGTTGCCTGTTGCAGATCAGGGTAATTTTGACAAAAAGTGGTAATGTTTGAGTTGAAATCTTATCATAACAGAGGAAAGAGGTTAAAGAGGTTTGAATTCAGTTCTTGGTTTATCCAAAGGCTTTTTGTGTGTAACTGCCTAAAGCTGTGCAAGCCCTTGGTGTCTCAATGTGATTCCACAGCAGGTCTGGATGGTTTTCCACCAGCCAGAGGTGGTGCCTGTTCATCTGTACTGCTCAGTGCCTGCCTGGCTTTCAGAGCACACTCACAAATTTACAGTGGGCTCCTTGGCCATAGACATTGTGTAAAAGCATGTCCTTGTCCAGTCATGGGCTTCCTGCCTCCTCTCACATGGAGCTGTTTCTGCCAGCAGCTGGGACCTGCCCTCTCCAAGCACATCTTCATTCCTAGTCTTGTGTCTGTGCTGGAGAGGTTTGTGGAGGGAAATGTCACTTTGGGGAAGTTCTCTTATATTCTACTGCATGTGCTTATGTCATGTGTTTGTCATTCACAGATGACCCAGCATGAGGTTGTGCAGATGTAATTTATGGTGTGCTATGCCAGATTTACTGGAAGATCTCTGATAACAACATTTACCATGTGCTTTTTTCAGAATTTGCCCCTGTCTTTCGGGAAGTTAATTCTAGATTGTATTTTTTAAATTGTTTTTATTAATGGGGTTAGAGAAAGTGGGTGAGGTGAAGAAGCTTAATAAAAATGAGGAATACCCAATCTATTTAACCCCCTTTGTTCTCTGGAGTAATTCTCACATCAATCAAAGCAAACGTTGATTAACACAACTTGTTCTTGACTAAAATCAGACTTAAAATAAGCAAATATTTTGTCCAGGTAGTTTGCCAGATATTAAATATTAGTTTGACTCATGCAGAATGAACTTTTTTTCTCATATTTTCTTTCTAAAAATTGGTATGGTCTTTTCCAATCTGGAACTCTTTTCCATTTAGTCCCTACAAACATGTGAATAGGTGAAAAGAATTGTGAATAGATGGGAAGCTACAATGTCAGTTCACTAAATATATTGTTGTGAATTGCACTTAGCTCTGCTTGCAGCTCTTTGACAAATCCTCATTAGCCTGTTTTGGTTTACACTTGCATGCTCTTGTCACTTGTAAGTCTGCTCACAGTTTGCCACCCTAATCTTTTATCCATGATCCTGGTTACTGTTTAGCTAATGCTTTCAACCTTAAATAATCTTATAAGGTTTTATTTCTGTGAAATAAAATTTTGTACCTAGTGTTCCTAAAAGCAAAGCTCTCTAATCAGGCAGATGAGACTCATTAGTGTTACATTTCAAGGAGCCTTACTTTGATCCAAACTAATTAATTTTGCCCCAATACAAAATTGTTCTCACTATAATGGCAGCTAAAATCTAATAAGATAAAAGAAATTCAGAGAGGAGCAAACATCTGTCACGAGAACACAGCAAGATGAACAGCTTTTGCCAGTCTTGGAAATGATGATGTGTTTCACAGCTCTGAGGCTGGACAGTTTACAACTGTCAGTGTGTTTAAAGTTGCTGCTGTGAATTGATGGGTTTACATTGCTGGTTTTCATCCCTGGAGCAAAAAGTGACTGTGATTTAATTTATATTGTTCATGCTGGTCAATGGCCAGTGTCTAGACCAGAGGCTGCCCTCTGTCATGTTTCACTGTGTGATTTCAGGACGTCAGTGGACGAGGGTGTCTGAAATCTGTGAACAGAGAACAGTCCTCTGAGATCACTTCGTTGTGAAGCCCTGAGGGCCTTTAACAGAGTGGCTAGGAATGAACAATCTGACCATGTCCTCTGTTTCAGAAAGCCTGATCATCTTCAGCATGGGGGTGAATCACACCAAAAACCTGCTGTAACAGGTAAACCCAATGTCTTCCATGATTATTTGGGCCTTGGAGTCATCTCTTGATTTCCCTTGGCCTGGCCATGTTTAGGGTGTGTGAAACACATGGCACACACTCTGCCTGCTTCTTACATTCAGCAAATCTAATATTGGCTACCCTTTCTAAATGAATGTGAATACGGTAGGGGATGGTTACTAGTGCAAGCCCATGGTGAGCCTGTGTTAGAAGTACCTGGAGAGCTCTTGCTCTTTCCTGGGTGGATCAAAGTCTGCTGAATCTCTTTCTGAGCTCTGCTTACTCATATCATTAGCGAGTACAAAGCTGTCTCCTTTGTTTGCTCCTCCACCTCACTCTGAATACACAATATGCTGCTGTTCTACTAATTAGGCCAACAGGCTGAGGTTAACAAACTCTGTGACTGCTCTTATCAGCAGGCTTATTTATGCATTTGACTATTTTGCTTTGTGTTTCTCTGTGATGTGAAAGCACTGGATAATTCCTGAGGTTTTGTAATGATAATGTAGTAGAAATAATGGTACCAGGATGGTTTCCTCAATAAATGGAGTCCACTTCTACTACAATTTGTGCTTAAGGGATGGAGAAGTATCAGGACTTGGTCAGAAGTAATCCCTGAATGCCACGAGGGGCTGAGGTTGCCTTAGGCTCTCGCACAGTCTTCTCTTTTTGGATGCTTTGTCCTTCATTTTCAGGTTGGGCATTTTGTACCTGGTGCCAGAGCCATCAGCACAAAGCAGCTTCTCAGCCTCCCCTCCCTTGCCAGGGCTGTGGGGGCCAGGACTGGTGCAGTGCAGAGTTGTGACCTCGCTCAGACTGCTGTGGAACCAGCTGTGAGCCTCCCCCTCAGCCATGCAGGGACTGAAGTACAAGCCCGAGCAGAGCAGTGTCTGCAAGGCTCAATGCAATATTTCCTTGTCCTCTCCAGGCTGTACTATATTTCCAGGCAGCAGGTAGATCGGTTTGTTGAGCTTTTCCACTTGGCTTTCCCCATCTCTGGTTGATGGTTCTGCCTGGACTAAATCCTGTTTGCTCTAGTAACACAGGGAATCTTTGCTGGCTGGTGGGGGACCACGTTTAACTTGAGGTGACTTGACCAACCCTGAACAGATAAGGAAATAAAAGAAAGTCATAATTGACACTTCTGTACCCAGTGACTCCAGAGTAACTGGAGCAAAGAGCCCTTTCAGGGCTTTGATTCCCAGCCAGACTACACTTTTGTTTGAAATGTAGCTGACTGATATTAATTTTGTGATATTATTTTCACTAGAAAAACCAATCAGAGCCTGGTTTGTCCATTGTCCCAGCAGCATCTAAACTAACCTTTTGTAAAGAGTCCACAAAGGTGTTGTTAGGAAAAACTACACCTTGTTTGCTTAGAACAGCAAGTAACACATGTCATTCGTGATTTTATTTAGCTTTTATGAAATGAAAAATATTTCCTGTCTCAGATGAAAGGGCTAATATTACTTCTTTAAACAGTCCAAAGCAAATATACAAACAGTGAATGGTTTGTTGGCTGGATGTGCTTCAGTAGGTTTACACAGCAGCTCTGGCTTTTCAAAATAAGTGTGCTTGAAAGCTGTTGATACTACAGCTGGCTGAGTCACTATGAGAGGGTAATTTACCTCATTGGTTTCTGCACTTTTCATTGGAAAAATATATTTGTAAATGTTTGAAATAATTGCATAATTTAAATCCCACTTTTCCTTTTGTCGCATGTTAACCGGTTATGAATTAAATGTTCATTAATTGACAACTATTCAGTAGCATGAATCATTAACTGATTGCTAAACCACCCTCATGGGATGTGCTTCTCTTCTCAGGGACTGACACATCCAAGCATTTCTGAGAGGTTACTCTGAGTTCAGGGTGTGACACTGTCACAGCCTCATGCTGGTGAAAGGCTGGGTGAATCGCTCTGGAAAATGTTTGTTGGGAGAACGGTGGTTCACAGAAGAAGGGAGAAAATGGAAGAATTCCCTGTAGAAAGACAGGAATTTAATATCCATACATTTCTTTGAAAATTTGGGAAGTTTTGGATTTGGAGCTTTTTAACTCTCTGCATTTAGGTAAATGTCACAATGACAGGTTGCCTCATTTAGGTGAGGTAGTCAAAGGTTGAGAGAATGAAGGTTAGAAAGTGACTGGAAGTGACTGGAAGGTTAGAAAGTTATTGGAAGTGAATGCTGTTGCTTAGGTGTTGTGACAATAAATGTTTATAAACATTAAAAATCAGTAGAAGAAAATGAGCCAGAATTTAAGACTAGCAGTTTTTTGGGCATCAGTATAAAAGGGCATTGAAAAAATTCAACCAGAATATGAGGCAGATTTGTAAAACCTATACTGGACAACAAACTGTGCAGAGGCCTGCATGATGTTCATCTTCACTCTTCCCTGTAACTTCCACAGTGCTTGTCTAAGTGCCCGGAGATTCTTAAGGCATGACTTGTCTGCAGCAGTTAATTAACAGAAAGATAGAGGGTTGTGATTAGAATTTTCAGTTGTGTGCTCTGGAGAAAGTAATTATGATTAGAGCAGACTTGGTATTAAGTCGTATTAAACCTGTTCTGTTCAGGGAGTTACAGCTTCATACCTTTTTCTGGAAAAAAAAAAAATTGCCTCAGACAAATGGTCCTGCTTGGAAAGGCAGATGCCTGGGCTAAATGAAGTTCAAGGGGGTTTATACCTCAGCAGTGATGTTGTGAAATTGCCTTATCAGAGATTAGAGGACTTTCTCCTATCACATGGCGAGATCAGGTAATTCCCACTGATGACCTTGATGGGATTGAGAAGACTTCAGGGCTGACTGATTCTCTCCTTCAGTCTTGCTGCATTCAGGTAGATAATCTTGTATTTCAGCAGAAGATTAATATCCTTACAGAATGTTCTCGACCTGCTTTTCCATGGTTCTTGCCTCACCAGTTCAACAAAATCATCAGGGGGATGCACTCTATCTCTCCCCCAGTGCAGAACTCCTGTACTATGCTGATTTTTCTTTTTCCCACTTTTCTTTTCCCCTTCCAGACCAGCTTCCTCAGAGTGTTGGTAAACACAAGACTTGTGGCATGTCTGGAAAGATGTGCAAGGTTAGTTGGGTCCCTATGTATTTGACCCATGGAGAGCAAACTTTCTGAGTGGGAGGAAGAGGAGAGGTAGGGCAGAACGTTTATGCTGCTGTGTTTCAGAGAGGAAAAAGCATCCCTTTACTGTGTGGCTCTCTAGGGGGGAGGAAGATCTGCAGGGGTGACAGTTTGGTTTCAATACTTCTCAGCCTAAAAATCACCAGAGCATTTATCTACAAATGTGTACCCTCAAGTGTCAGAACCACTGCTTGATTGCAAACTCTGCTGTCGAGTTTCTGCTTTGAAGAACAAAGCAGAAACTCTGAAAACTAGAGCAGAGCCACTTCTAAGCTTCCAGATGGGAAGGAGGAATAGACTCTTGGTCTCTTCTGGAGCTGCTTGATGCTCCTGGAGCTACTCCAGCAAAGGACTGAGAAAACATTGGACTTCAGTCTGACACCACTGTCACTTGGATCTGAGTGCAGCAGAGGAGAGTTCATTTAATGAGGAATTATGAGGGAAAACGTAATTGAAAGCCACTCTGGCAGCCCTCACAGTGAGTGCTGCCATGGTTCTTCTGTGCCAGTGAGAGAGGTTTTGTGGCAGCTGCACATGGCAAAGCCTTGTCCTGCAAAACGTGATCAGCTTGACCCACTTTTGAGCAGGGTCAGACCTGTGCTCCATCCTCAGGTGCTGATTATCTGTCTGGAGGGCTTTGTCTGCATGAGAGGCTATATGTGAGAAATCTCCTGCAGGCCTTAGAGAAAAATTAATCACTGTATTGCCTTATCTCCCGTGGCATTAGGGGAGACCTCTCTCCCCATGATTTTGATGCCTCAGTTGTCTCTGTCCTTCACAGTTCCTTCCCACCTCAGGGTCTGTGTAAATTTCTGACATCCCACTGAAAACTTTTGGCCCCTCTTTGCCTCGGTGCTCCTGCAGACCAGTGAGATCACATTTCAGACCTTTTCTGGGTCAGTGTTTGCTTGTGCCACCTCCTGCCAGGATGAGGAGGGTAGCTCCTGTGCATTTTGGGCCCTGTTTGTGTTGTGCTCCATACCTGCCTGCTGTGCCATACTGCTCTCTTCTGTGGTGAGGGGCCCAAGCCACTGTTCTTAAATGGTAGAACATGCTACCAGCTTTTGGGAAAAGGTAAAAGTTTTTGTCTATGTGTGAAAACACAAAGCAGCAGTTGTGCTAGTGACAGAGTGAGGGTTTTCCAAAACTCTGCAACCCTAGAACTGTCAAGATTCAGTTTTTACATAAAACCTTTTAAGTAGTTCCCCTATAAAGCCATCCACAGATTCCTGGGAGCTGGAAACCCTGCGTGGAGAGGAGCAGAGCAGGCTCCATCGAGCAGCCAGAGGAAACAGGCTGTAATTGTGAGTCCGTTTATGCTTTGTGGTTCCGCCCTTTCAGACCACAGGGCATTGGCTCTGGTGAACAAACAGTTCTTACTAAACCAGTGAATCAGCTTTAATCTGCTCCCCAAAACTCTGGGCACCCCAGTTATCTGTTATGTAACTAGTTAATTTCATATTAGGTTAAATTTCTTGGCCATTCCTGACCTCATTCCCTTTGTTTCAGCAGTTATAGGTCAAGCTGCCCGTGGATTCCCCTTTATTGTTGCTTCATTTGACCAGGGAAAATTGACAGATTAGTCATATTCTATCATAAGTGTCTTGCTGTGCTCATGTTTACAGATTTATCATTAACACCAGGCTCTCACACACTTAGGAGTCTGGGTGAAGATCCTACAAATTGTTTGCTTTCTGAGTCAGCTCATTTGATGGTGAGATCTATTCTCCAGGAAGGAAGTGAAATGCCTGTTGTAGAGTTAAGACATATATTGCAGTATTGTATAAATACTGCTTTTTCTTTATGAAGGGAAAATGGAAGCATCTGGTGATGAAATATGGCCCATTAGCAAACTGGGGGGAAAAAAAAGGTTTTTCCAGCTATGTCATCATTCACAGCTGTGTTCTTTCAATCCCATGCTGTGTCTGAAGGGCTGAGCTAGTCACCCTCAGTCCTCTTAGAAACAGGATTGCTTGAAGTTCAGTGCCTTCTAGGAAGAAGAGAGACCCTGATATCACTGCAGATGTTGGTGCAAGTGTGACTGTGCCTGCCTGCGTTGGTGTCACTTTATTGATTGGCTTCATCAATATGATTTACCAGGTGTGTTACACTGTGTCTAAGGGATCTAGCTGAAATCAAGGTTTCAGGCACTGAAGAGAAAAATACTGGGGATTTTTTCAGACACCTGAGTATATTAAAGTAAAACTAGTTGCTGCTGATTTTGAGCATTTCTTTGAAAGGTTCATTCAAAAAAACTATTAAAAAAGGATCAGGGTCTTTGGTTTTGGACAGGTCAATTAGAAAATAATCAATCTCTCCTCCCCAAGAGACCCCTAATGCCTCCAAGAGATTGTGTTCCCGGGGAACATTTTGGCTTCTCCTGCTGTGGACCAAAATCCCTTTATCTTAATGTTGCCAAGCCTGACCTGAGAGGAGACAGCGAGGACTGGGATTATTGGAGTCTAAAAACCTGTGAGTTTTTGTATTTATAAACACTTCTGGATGTATGCAGAAAATAAATTACAGCATAAATTATATGAGCAGATGTCATTTTCTGCTATGTGGTTATTCTTTCTGTATGTGCAGGAGCTTTTGAGAAAAGAAGTAATATGCTGCAATTTATTTTCACAGCAGAAATGCACTGCTGTTTTTAGTGAAGAGCTCAATACATCTGCCCACCGTGTTCCTCTCTGAGACTACAACCTGCACTATGTGCTGTCGAGAATTTAGGGGTGTCCATCTCTGCTGAGTCCCCCGCAGCCTTGGAGGCCACTTTGCTCAGAACCCCTCTGCTACAGGCCCAGCAATCACCACCTCTCACTTCTGATGCAGTTTGCCTTCCCTTTCCCACAGGCAGCATACAGAGCATTTTACAGGGAGTGCACAAGGGTTGGGAAGCACCTGTGTGGACACGACAGAGGAAGACTCCCTCCATCCAAATGCTCACTCCCCTCAGCCCCGTGGTGTGCAAATTTATCTTAACTGCAAAACCCCTAGAGTTACCCACAAAAAGCCAGTCTCCTGTGACCCCTCTTGAGTGACCCTGCCCGGGTGACCGAGGAGGTGTAATTCAGGAGGCAAAGGGCTTCTTCTCGCGCGGGTTTTTCCGGGGCGCAGTGACGGGGAGCAGGTGGTGGCTGCATGCGATTATCGCTGCTCTGCAAACTGAGCGCACACTGTGGAGAGGGTCAAGGCGCCCCTTTCCCAGCTGGGCCGGGCAGCTCTTCCCCCCGCCTCCCTGCATCCCTCCCCTCGGTCAGGGGCGGCTCTCGCCCCTGCATAAAGCCGGCGGGGCCGGGCGCTGCCCTGAGCCTGCCCCGGCCATGCACCCCGCGCCCCGCCGCGGCGCATCCCTGGAGGCGGCGCCGAGCCCGCGGGACCCCGCCGGGCAGGTGAGGAACGGGACGGGCACGGGAGGAGCGGGATGGGCACAGGTGAGGGGAGAGGGATAGGCNGGAGAGCGGTAATTGGAGAGACCTGGGGTGAGGCTCCTCTGGCGTCAGTGGCAGCGTTCAGTGCCGCTGGGATTGGGATGGAACTGCTCTTTCTGGATAAAAGAGGGGCGGGGGGGATGGGAGGGAAATCCTCTAAGTGTAAATGTGAGCATATGAAATTAAGGTAGAGCAAAAGCAACTTCTGGTGTATCATTGCTCAGGAGAGAGAAGGTGTGATATAACCCAGAAAAACTCACTCCTGGGTTATTCCAATGTTATAGTGGGAATTTACTTAATGCATCAGAGAAGACCAGATACAAGCAGCACATGTACATTGGCTGCAGTTACTGATACTGTGCAGTTGATAAAGTCTGTAAAATTCCTTGTGAAGACAAGAATGCTGACAGCAACAGAGTAAATTTTCACAAAAATATTGCTTTGCTGTATCCCTCAGATACTTGGAAGCCAAATAAGCTGCTCAGCACAGGTTTTGGTTTGGTATCTGAGTGCTCTGAGTCTTAGGAAGAACTTTGGTGAGGTTGGAAAATGTAATGTGATATCTAGTTGTGGTCACTCCTAACATCGCATCTTCATCCCTCCCTAGAAGTGTGTCAAAAGGACAATGACAAAGTAGGGCAGGTACTTAAAGGGGAGAGAATATAAAATGCCCATTGACATTTTTTATCAATCATGATTAATGTCAATCAGTATTGATGCCTTTTCAAATCTTGTGAAAAGAATTTTTCATCTTCAGTTTATGATTCTGAAATGTAATTTTTTTAAGGCAAATATGTTTGGATAATTTTACATCCTGGTTATCCATTAATATAAAGAATTAAAGCACAAAATATGTGCCCTCATATATCTTTCTCTCTGTGAGCATCCTTTGGGGAGAGAGAGAAAGGGAAGATAATTGCTATGGGTCCCAAAAAGTGCAATCTTTAACCGGACAGCACCTAATTATATATCTAAATAAAGGTCTTACAATATCCCTGTGTTTGTGTATTTTCATCAAGGCTGAGTCAGGCTGGTGGAAAATCAGTAATGATTTGCATCATTAATAAAAACATCAATGCAATATTAATTCCCCCTTTACCCTCCAAAAAGCTGAAATGTGTTATCATGCAAAGGAGTAGTGTCAGATTTTATTACAGTTGGGTTGCTGAGTAACTGATAGAGAATAAAATGTAAGTGAAGTGCAGCCACTGGAGGAGAGGGATTGTTTCTGCATTACCGTTTTCTCCTGTTGCCTTGCACCCCGACAGTTGCTGCATTACTGTCTTCAGTTCAGTTTTTAATTAAAGCAAAAGATTAGTTCTGATGTAGGGTTAAATATGTAAATGGTGTGCATTTGGCATTGTAAGCATCTCAATTTCTCTTGTCCAACTTGTAATGTGTAAGTTAATTTCTAGAGCTTAATACAAGACTGTTCTCTGTTTTGTTGCATTTTCCGCATTGATCTCTTAAACACATTGTTTTGTAGATGTTGTCATCTGATCCTAGACACAGTGTAAGTTGCAGCAGCAAAACACAGAAGAAGAGCATTAGTTCTTGGTGCAGGTAGTCTGTCCCAGCTGTGCACCTCATAACTTTGCATGTAGCTGTGCCAGATCTCATAAAGGCTGATCCAGGCTGAAGTGAATGATCCTAAATGTGGAGTCAAGCCAACATGCTCCATATTTGCCTCTTCAATAAACCAGCCCTACCCTTATTGCCCTCAAAGACTGCCACTTAACTCTACTTGTAGTGGAGACTTCTTTGCTTCTCCTACAGCAGGATCATCTGAACAGGATTTGGCTCACACAAATGGCCTCTCTGCACTTGAGAAAACAACCAATGACCTGTATGTAATCGTGGTGTTCGTAGCTTTTCATTTTCTGCCTGAAGTGCCTTTGCTCAGGGCCTGTTCCTGGGTCTGGTAATCATGATCTGACACTGAAGTGAGTTGGGAAACCTGCAGGCTGCTCAGCTCAACCTGGACTGGGCTTGCCAGACAGTTTCAGCAGAAAATTTGATGTCTGGACTCAAGCTGAGGGAGATCATTGACTTTGGAGGATCAGAAACAGTGTGATGGTCTGACACTGTTGTCCAGACTCATCATATAGTAGCAGCTCATTAGAGGAGGGAACCCTGTCAGAAATCCAAATATTTCATTATATCATTAAAATTGGAGAGACTGCATAAGGGAATCAATGGAACTGGCGCATTTTGATTGCATTTTGTTTTGCTGTTTTTATTTCTAAAAATGTCTCAAGATAGTGATACCTTTAAAAGCTGTGTCGGATCAAAAAATAATTCCAAATAGCAATAATTGTGCATTCATTGCTCCTCCCCTCTTTCTCGCTGACTCATTCAGAAACCTCACCTTTTGTTCTTTCTTTTTTTGCAAGGTTTGAAGGCATGAGGGACAGCCTCTACTTATAAGCCTTGTATTTTTTCTTTACTTTGCCTTTTTCACATTCTTTACTGTTTCATTATTATCTCTATTTATGGCCTGGCTACATGTAGCTAAGAAAATGCTCTGTGATAGCTGCTGATTTCCACACAGTGGGGAGTGTGATCCCTGGGAAGGTACAAAACCACACGGTCTTGACAGTGTGGGATGTCTGAACTTTTAGTGTGTGATTTGGGTGATTATGCCAAGGGTTTGGCACACAAATTAGGGGATGTGGCAGATGGAGCAGCTTGGCTGTGGTTAATTGGAGCAGGACTGTCTCTTTAGCCAGCAGGTTCTGGTCAGCAAAACATTTTACCTCCTTAACGTTGTCTCCTTGCCCTATGAAAACAGTGTTTTACAGTTACGTAACAAGAGAGAGGCAGTGATTTTTCAGTTCTGATCTACTGAATCCTGATTCATCTTTTCCTACCTGTGTCCTGCGGGATTTGGATTATTCTCTTTGCCAGTGTTCACTGAACTTGCTAACAAGAGTTTTGTTGAATGTACTATTTCTGCTGACATCTTATTGTTCCCCTTCCTCCCAGTAGCAATGCTAATTATAAACTATATATTGGAAACATTTTCTGCATCCTAGAGAATGACTAAAGATGTCCATAAAATCATTCAACTAAAATAAATATATCTTTATTTTAATATTCAATCTCTCACAAATTCTAACTAACTTTAAGTGCTCGACTTTATTTCTACCATTGTATAATAATTTAATTAATAATTTTCCTTTTGTCATGGATCAGCCAAAGCACAGCATTACCCCAAGACAACCTGAAATATAAAAACGTACACTTTTTGCACTTCTACCCATTCAAACAAATTTTTTTTTGTTTCTTTGCATCTAGTTAAATAAGTCAGCTTACATGATGATTGAAGATAACAAAGAGAATGAAGACCACGCATCTGAAAGGGGAAGGACAGCCATCATTTTTTCCTTGAAAAATGAAGTTGGAGGACTTGTAAAAGCATTAAAACTCTTTCAGGTATATATGTTATAATCACATAGCCATCACAGCAGCTCTGCTTTTTTAAACTGTAAGGGTAGTTTTGGAACACACAAGAATTGATTACATCCATTTATTAAGGATGTGATTCTTAACCTGGCTCCCACTTTGGGCCCAAAATTACTCACGAAGGCAGATGTATGCCTCAGAAATAAAATGATAGCTGGTTAAGAATCTTATCTGTACTGACTAGACACTGAGAGATGTTTGTCTTTTCCCCTCACAATAAGAGGATTGGCACTCGATGGTTTTGCCAGGAATAAGAGGTGGTCTGAAGCCCCTGCTGATGGCAGGTAGTCACTTGGGGTGTTGATCTGTACTGTGTTGAGTGTGCTGCCCTTGTCACACTGCCCAGCAAGACTGAAGGAGGCAGAGGAGCTGCAATTGCACAGCTGCTGGGCAGGTGTTGTGTGAGGAATATGTGCAGTGCCACTGTGCTCTGGTGTGTGGCCCTGCATGTTTTAGCCTGGGATTTTCTCAGTGTTCCTAATATAAACCACATGATTAAATAATTTTTCAGATTAAAGAAAAGTGAAACCAATGCCCTGAAAACTGCTGCTTTTAAATCCCTTGCTTGCTTGTCAGATAATTATATGGTGAGTTGATTGGCATTTTGGTGAGTTTTGCTAATCAGCTTCCTAAAGGAAGGATGAAAGAAAAAGGTCTATTAATTTAAACCTCCTGACCGTGTCTTTATGTGCTTCCTGAATGTAAATAAAACTGAAAGAACACAGGTTCCCTTTCATTTTCTTCTGAATAGAAAAATCAAACCTTTTTACCCCTTCAATCAGCAAACTGCTATCAAGAGATCCAATTAACTAAAATAGCTTCATAGAGGGGTGAATTGTTCATGGCAGTAGAATATTAGTTTGAAAAACTATTTTAACTTTTAGTCAATTGTTTTTAGCCTATCTCTTTGAGAACATTACTTCTTACTAAACAGGAGAAGCATGTAAATCTGGTACACATTGAGTCAAGGAAGTCCAAGAGACGAAATTCTGAGTTTGAGATCTTTGTGGACTGTGACAGTAACAGGGAACAACTGAACGAGATCTTCCAGCTCCTGAAATCCCATGTCAACATTGTCTCTGTGAGCCCAATAGAGCATTTCCATGTCCAGGAAGAGGGTAGGTACAAAAGGCAGTTCTGATGAAAATGCACTTCCAATTGTGTTGGTTTGAAATTTTTTTATGGTTGTCCACAGCTGCACTTGTGTAGTGTCTTCAGGCACCTGCTACCAGGTATCTGTTTCTGTGTTGTGTGGGAGTGTAGTCTGGCTGTCACCTGTGAGTTCAGGCTGTGTCAGGCTGCTACAAATTGTGTGTCTGCTGTCTGTGCTCCTGTCCCTTCCCAGCACAGCCCAGGTGGTGCCAGTGGGAGTCCTGCATCCATGCAGGTCAAAGCAGGAAAATCTGAGTGCAGGGCTCAGGTACACCACAATGGCAGAGGTATACTACTGACAGATTCCAGTTCAGTTCAGACACTGGGGAGAGTGGCAGATGGATTCTGCAATTTCCTCATTTAGATCTTGATTTTGTTGTCTTTTTCTACCCACTTTTAATCATAACTGGCTATTCGTATTAGTATAACAGAGGTGCCTTTTACCTTTACATACTACATATTGTGTTTACCTTTACTTTTAATTAAAGAGATGGCCAAAGTTCAGGGCAGCAGGAAGCTGTTCCCACATATTTCTTAGTCATTGTGCTTTTGAAGGAGAGATTTAGAGTTCTTGGATAAAATTACTTGTTTTAGCCCAAAGTAAGGGGAAATTCAATCTAAACAGTCTTCTGACCTTTTTAAGTAAACTAAAGAGCATTGAGGCAGAAAAATAGTCTATTAACTGCTCTGCCATGAGCTTGGCAAAAAACTCTTTGAGGCTAAAAATAACCCCAAAGTAGTTGGTAGCAAAACTATAATGATGTACCTCTCTCAGGCAGCGGGGCCTCCTGTTCCTCTTCCCCCCCAGACCCCTCAAGGCAAAGCTGGATGCTTCCCACGTACATAACCATGGAGGAACATCTATTTTCCCATGGTCAGTAAAGCAGGATGAGAGGACTCTAACCTGCTCTCACTCTGCCCAGGGACCACAGGCAAATAGCTTCTGTTCTCCTTTGTACCTTTCAAGATTCCCAGGAGCTGTACACAGGGAGACCTTGTCTCCATGGGATCCTCTAGATGCTACTCTAACTACAGCAGAGAAACATACATTAACTTTCCTTCCCAGAGGCTCTGGAGCTGGCTGTGGTCTGCAGGCAGACCGTGGCAGTGACCAAGGAGGAAGTGTGAGCTGGAGGCTGGTGCCAGATAGGCAAAGGGCTCCCTTGTCTTATTCATGCCCCTTTAGTTTATACAGTGAGCTGTAACCACCATAGCCATCATTGAAAGCAGCGTTTCCTCCCTCGGTGTGCTCGGCGTTATTAATACCCTTGTGGATTCCATGCCTTCCCTAGACATGGAGAACGTTCCCTGGTTTCCAAAGAAGATCTCAGATTTGGATAAGTGCGCGAACCGGGTGCTGATGTACGGGTCTGACTTGGATGCCGACCATCCCGTAAGTACTTTTCCCTCCCTACGCCCACTCCATAGCTGGAAACATACTTTGTGGAGCTGACCTAAAAAAATTGCAGCTTTTCCTCCTCACTCTCCTCTCCCTCAATGGTGTCTCTGGGGGTCTGACCACCTTCTCTTGGGGATTTCATGTCTCTTTATTTGTTCACGGAAGACTGACTGAATTCAGTTCCTGTGCTTTTCTGCAGGGCGTACTTGTGCAAGAACTCCAGGTCTGGGCCTTGAGTGCTCACATACAAATTAGAGAAGCTAAAAAAAGCTATTTTGATGCAGGCTTTCTTCCTCCTCTTTCTTTCTTCCTTACCGGAGAAACCAAACTGGTATTTGGGCAGTGAAAATGGGCAATTTGTTCTGTAATTTTGAATAAACATGCAAGTAACAAACTTTGTATAAATACTGACACGACTAAAATGACTCCTTCTCTACAGAATATATAGTTGCATAAACCAGCTGGTTCCTACTTTGGAGTATTTGCTTAGTTTACATCTATTAAACATTTCAGACTACAGCTATGAGTTTCCTGCCCTCTCCTTTCATTCTTACACATCATAATTTTCTATTCTCCAACTGAAGAAATGTCAAGTGTCCTGTTTTAAATTGATTTATTTATTATGGCTTGGAAACTCATTGAACTGTGTTTTCCTTTCTCCCCACCAGGGTTTCAAAGACAACGTTTATCGCAAGAGGCGAAAGTATTTTGCAGACCTGGCTATGAACTACAAACAGTAAGCTTGAATTCTTCCAGAAAAAGCCTTCTGGGTGCTTTGAAATAATAGTAGAGTGGACTGTGAGGAGCTCACCTTCCTGGGCTCAGATCAGGCTGAGACATGCAGGTTCAGCTCAGGAATCAGAGCCAAGGAGGTGAAAGGGAGATGTAAGGTGAGATGAGGAGGTAGATTGAGGCACCTCTGGTCAGTCTGAGGCAGTGTGGCTTGGCCAGCTGCTCTGCTAAGGAGAGAGAGGGGAGGAAAATCCCAATATACAGCCCAGTGACCACTGAGAGTAAACTCTCTGAGCAAATGTTAATACTTGAATTTTCTTTCCTGGTTCAAATTAGCATGTGTGATGTGTAGATAAGAAATTTTCTGTGAAAAGAAATTCTAAGAGCTTCTGTCTTTAGAGATGCTTCTTGGCAGGGGGGTGGAGCTCTTAAAGCAATAAGAGTTTCATAACTCGGTGCTGTAAATTCTTTCTAAATGTGGTTTTCAAGTGGCCTGATTGAATCTAGGTGTCAAGTTCCCCAACAGAAAATGACCTACAAAAGGTCTGTATTTAGAGTTCTATTGCACTGTGTGCTTAATGCAATTGGTTACTACAGTCCCAAGCTGATTACTGTTAATGTGTTGTTGACAGGGATTCCCTTGGGAAAGCATTTTCCATGCCGGTTCCCTGGCTGGCAGTGGAAATGCAGTGTAACACTGGCCTTGCCATAATCCACTTTATTCGAGGTCCTGAGGACTATATAGGAAAGAGAGACTAAAATTAATATGCTCAGACAGGCACTTGTCTCCTCTGCACAAAAGCATGATTTTTACCTGATACATATATTTAGCTGCTGTCACACCACGTGTTGTTAATTTAGGGAATTCTCTTCTCCTCAAACAAATTAAAAGGGTAACAAAAAATAATTGCAGACTTAGAAATCCAACATAGTAAAGGTGGTGTTACCAGCTCCTGAAGCTGTGAAGAGATTATGAAGGTATTTTAAACCCTACTCTTGGCATTAAACAATTAAGAAACTGTTTACAGAACCAATGCTTTAAGTGAGGTCAATGCAAAGATTCCTGACAGATGGTTAAAGCAAAAAAAAGGTAAGTCCTTAGACTAAAAGCTTTCCAGGACATAGACCAGATCTCACTGTGCATTTGACAGAGTCTAATGCCACATGTCACAGTCATACAGGTGTCAGATACTAATAGTAGGTAAAAGTCACCTCTTATTAGCCATTCACTAAGGAATGTTCTTTCTTCCTCTTCTCCTTGCAGCGGTGACCCAATTCCCAAGATTGAATTCACTGAGGAGGAGATCAAGACTTGGGGCACTGTGTACCGAGAGCTTAACAATCTTTACCCAACTTATGCCTGCAGAGAGTACCTTAAAAACCTACCCCTGCTCACCAAACACTGTGGGTACAGGGAAGACAATATCCCTCAGCTGGAAGATGTGTCCCGCTTCCTGAAAGGTAATGTGCTGGTTTTCTAAAACTTTTTAATTTTCAAAATAAACTGAGGTCCACTGCAAATCCCATTATTTTGTGGGCACAAGGAAACATCCTTGGTGACTTGTATTAATTCTGGTCCTTTAAGAGGCCTTTTGGCCATTTGTGGTATAATGTATTGTGTCTTCAATGCACGCAGTAACATTTGAGGGGCAGTGTCTGAAAAGATTGTTAGGATTAGCTAAGGAGATGCCTGGCTGTATTGTTGACTCTAGGTATGGAATCTAGGAAATCCATTGGCACAGAGGTAGGGCCATTTTAAAAAATGTTGCTCATTCTCAAGCTTATGCCTAATTTTTCTAATTGTGCCTCATTTTTCCACATGCTTTTGAGCCAAGGTAGTGCCATGGCTGTCACCTCATTTCCAGCAGGAAAGCTGACAAGGTTGTGCATCCTGTGCTAAACTGATACACAGTTTCTTTGTTCACTTTCAGAGCGCACAGGCTTCACCATCCGCCCCGTTGCTGGATATCTGTCACCCAGAGACTTCTTGGCAGGATTAGCATTCCGAGTTTTTCACTGCACTCAATATGTCAGACACAGCTCGGACCCTCTCTATACACCAGAGCCGTGAGTCATTTAACCTTGTGGTGGAATTTGAGAGAAAGTTTTCAATCTTGCTTGCCCAGAGCCAAGTTACTTAAAAGCTGTTCAAGAACACCAGCATAAAACATATTTTTAAGGTGCTGAAGGCTCAGCCTTCACGCTGAATGTAATGAAGTTACAGCATGCTGAACTGCCACCTTCATAAGTGCAGGATTTTCAAAAGCACAGCATGTTACTGGAGATCTCTTACTGATATCGCTGTGTGCAGTTAGTTCAATATCCAGTTGCCTTACAAATGGGGAGCTCAGACCTTAATTTTAGGCACCTGCCTTTGAAAATCTGATTTTTATGCACTTTATATAGGGTTGGTATGGTCTGCTCAGGTGCTTTCAGAGAAATGGGTGACACTTTTCTGTCTTTTGGGTAATAAAGTTTTATGGAAGACATTGTATCTATTCAGTGGTGCTGCTTTTCCACTTTGCCACAAAGACAAATCATGAGATTTCTTGTTTTGTTTCTTTTTCCAGTGACACCTGTCATGAGCTCCTAGGCCATGTCCCTCTTTTGGCAGAACCCAGTTTTGCTCAGTTCTCCCAGGAAATTGGTCTTGCATCACTTGGGGCATCAGATGAGGCTGTCCAAAAACTGGCAACAGTAAGTGTTTGAGCACCTGGGGATTCCATCAAAAGCTTTGTGCTCCACTGGGCTGATCCCACACCACGGAATAAATTTGGAGCTTCATGCCAACATTTGCCACACCACCGGCTAGACCTGTGTGTTTCATTGGTCCCTGGATTTTAAAGCATGAAAAAATTTTCCATGCTAAGAAAAAAACCCACTTTAAAGTTGATATGACTGGTATTTTTCTTCACTCTACTGTCAAGTAATGGTTCAGCTTCCAGCGGTAGGTTACTTCTTGCAGACTGAAATTTTATGGTCTGTTTCTTTCAGGCAAAGTCTTCTTTCTTCTAGGAACATGATTCAATGATTTGAAAGTGTTCTATTTCTTTAATGTGTAGAATGAATTGAAACTATATGGTATTGAATGTGGGGAGTGCCAGCATTAGATACTTTTCAGTCAAGAAATTAAAATAATATAAACTAAACTAATTTTCTGGACATCAGTCTCTGGATGCCTTGACAAGAGTGTTTTCAGATTAAAAGTAAATTTAGATGAAAAATAATTGGTGCCAGTTATGCAAGAACTAGCTTGCTGATTTTTAAAATTTCTTTTCCCATCTCTTGTAGCTAGTGGTAAAACGTCCTAGTGGTGCTACCTTCAGTGGGAGCAGAAATAAGCCATCTATGAAAACAGTATTTCTTCTTGTATAGCTGCAGAAATCCTGAAATTCAGCACACTGAATGTCTTTAATTTTACAGCACACTAAGTAAATGAGAAAAACTGCAGTGGGCTGTTCTCACTCACTCAGAGATCCTCTCTATCCAGTGCTCGTTTTAAGCCGAGGCTGTGATTTCATGTCAGTATTTCTCAAACAGATTTACACCTCAATGTTTGCAGTGGCATTACCATCTTCCAGCACAGCTGGGTGATCTAAAATATCCACCTTTCTTATGAGAAACATGCAACCCTGTGGTTCTTCATCCTTCCATTCTGGCTTTCCTCCTCTTTAAATATCTGAAGATAACTATCTGATATTTGCCACTATTTGATGCTACCTACAAATAGAAATGCTCCCATCTAGTTCACCACAGCATCTTTGATGAAGATTGAATTGTTTTACTTCCTTCTCTGTTTCAGTGCTACTTCTTCACGGTAGAGTTTGGCTTGTGCAAGCAAGAGGGACAGCTACGAGTTTATGGGGCTGGCTTGCTCTCTTCAATTAGTGAGCTCAAGGTAAGAATGGCTATTGCTTGTTTATCTCTTTTCTTTGTACCTCATTATTATTGCCACTGTTTCCCCCTGCTTTTTATGAAGTCTAATTTCTTGATGTTATAGTCCAGGTAAGTATTTTCAGATTAAAGCTTTGTTGGTTTAACCAGATTCTGAAAATATTCCTCTTGTTTATACACAAGCCTCGTGTCTGTGGAGTCCCTTTTCTCACCCAGACTGGCAGAATATGACCATTCAGAATAACTCAGTTTGTTAGGCCTTGATTACTGTTGATCTGCAGATAAAAATTTTAAGATGCAATGCATTAAAATCATCTCACATAATCCTTTTTATTCACTTTATCACGTGTCATCTTCCTCCCGGATGCTTTGGATGGTGATGTTCCTCTGACCTGTGATAACCCATTACCAGCACTCACTCTCTGACATTGCCAAAGTAAAGCCTTTTGATCCAAAAGTCACCTGCAAGCAAGAATGTCTCATTACAACTTTCCAGGAGGTTTACTTTGTTTCTGAAAGTTTTGAAGAAGCAAAAGAAAAGATGAGGTACAGATTCCATCCCCTTCCTCCCCCTCACCCCAGCCCCTTCTTTTTATAAAAGTAGGTTTGGTTTTATAGATCTCTCTGTAGCAGCACCAAACCCTTTTAGCCTTATCACAGTTTTGTAACTATTTCTCACAGCATTGGAATTTTGGTTAGAATTGTCTTGGTCCTTCACGTACTGGGTGGGAGATGTATAACAATTAAGATTATTTTTAAGTAGTTTAGAAAAGTGGGTATTGGTACTGGCTGCATATGGAGAATGCATTTGAGGCTTATATCTTGTTTATAACACCCTCTTTTGGTTATAACACACTCTTTTTTTCTTTCTTTTCATCTCAATAGAGAGTTTGCAAAAACCATCAAGCGCCCCTTTGGGGTGAAGTACAATCCCTACACTCAGAGTGTGCAGATCCTGAAAGACACGAAAAGCATCGCCAGCGTGGTGAACGAGCTGCGTCATGAGCTGGACATTGTCAGCGATGCCCTCAGCAAGATGGGCAAGCAGCTGGAAGTTTAACACCCTGCCAGCACTGTAGTGCAAGCCAATTCTTCCCTTTTTCCCCACTGGTTTCTTTCTAGGCATATAATGTGTTGCATGCAGATCTCACTCCTTTACATACAGAAGAGTGAATGGCCCATAAGTTTTATCTTGTTGCTCTCCATAAGTTTCCTTACATAAATGCATTCCTCCATCCCCCTTAGGTAAAAAAGGTCCAGAGTTGCCTTTTAGAACTTGTAGGGGGGAAGAGAAATTGTTAGACTGGAGAAAAAGTGTATTCTGTGGATCAGGGCTGGGATCAGATGCTGCAGGAGGTGGCTTATGAGGCAAAAACGGAGTAATTCACTCTAGGGAGAATTCAGTTTCTGACTCCAGCAGTCTATGCTACTGATTGCATAGTGCTGAAGACTTGACAGCATAGAAGCTGTGCTAATTCAGTGTTTCTAAGTCTGTGTTACTAAGTTCGAAACTTGAATGATTACAATGCAGGCATCGGGACACAAATAGCTGGAGGTTCAACATGAAAAAAGGGAAGGGTCAAATCTTGCTTTCAAAGGGTTTATTTTTCCCACAAAGAGTTGCAAATGTGCTGTTCAGCATGCTTCTACTACAAGGCCGAGATACAGCTGTTGCATGAAATTCTAATTACATTTATTTAAAGTGATTTGCTACTGGCTAGCAGTCAGGATTTTTGTTGCTGTCCTTGATACTGCACCTGAGGGAAGACCTTTCCTTACAGAGATACCATTTGCCTTTTTCCTGACTGAATTAATTTAACAAAAAATACAGTAACTCATCAAGCATTGACTTAGCATAAAGCCTAAAACCATTTCCAAACTGCAACTTCATATTTAAAATAGCTTAATTGTCTCTAAAATAACATCAAAGTTTAGAATAACACCCAAAGCTCCTAGACCAATGTGCTTTATGTAAAAACAAATATCCTGTTGATTGCTCAGTCACTTTTTTAACCTGCACAAGCTGCACAAACATATGTTTAGTTTCTTCTTTACCTAACCTGAACCCCTTCATTCCCTATCACTCAAACTGTAAGTGAAACTGAAAGGCCCAAGCATTTAATAGGAATTCTGTGGCTATGAAGGTAACAAACTACTTTGTAGTGTAAAGTATACCTGATTCCAAAGAGCACTTGAGAAGTGCTGGTCAGCAGTGTCCTGCTGAATTGTCTGCATTGCACAGTAGCAAACGTGCCTGTGTTGAGGGTCCCACAGTTCCAAGCACCCTGTAGATCTGTGCAAAGTTTCTGCTGCTCCTGTTCTGGCCTGGCCATGTGTGCAGGATGTGAGACATTCAAGTGGGGGATCTGAGATGTGCAGCATGTATTTAATAGCACCCTAGGCACTGGGGTTTTTTCATATGTAGATCTTATCAGGAAATCCAGAAAGCGTGCTGGAAGAATGGTCTGAAATCTTAAATACAATGGTGATGCTACAACTTGGAAGGACTTTCATGAAACTTCTGTGGTTCAAAATTAGCTTGAGTTTCATATGCTTTCTAGTAGGACACCTCTGCTCCATAAGCAATTGCCAGGCCAACCTTTCCAAGAATACTCACTCTTCAAATCAGGACTAGATTGTTTCTTCTGTGGCTATTAACACACTATAACTTTGCTTTAGATGTAGAATTATGGTATACAACATTTATGGCTTACATTACACTTAATTTAAAAATAGATTTTAGGAACTTTGTCCTTCTAAAGAAGAAACATTCTTCTAAGTGAGTAGTAAGGGAGGACCTGCTTTGTCTGCTTCTGTGATAACAGTTAATATTCAGCTATAGTTTTAACAACATTGGATTTATGATATTGTTGAAATATACATAGGTCTGCGTTACTTCAAGCCTTGTCTGAACTATGTATACATTTCAAGTAGGAGTTCTTAAACTTGTTAAATTAGCACCTACTTTCAAGTACTTTGTAAAAACAGCAGTTGCATCTTTATTTGCATTTGTGTAGCAAAAGAAAAAGTAAACTGCTAGAAGTAACACCGAGAAGATGTACTTCCAGGCACTAACAAGGTCTACGTTTGGCTTCACCCATCCAAACCTTCTGTAAAATGGTGATAATTTCAGTACTTTAAACCATTGTGGAAGCTTAAATGTCAACGAAATAAAGGAGTTGCTGGTAATGATCAGAAACACCAAAGCACTTTACTTCGGCACCGTAGCAATAAGCATGAGAAGAAAGCTCATGTCTTTACAAACAATTACACGGGTGAAGGTGTGGGTGTTGACGTCTTTGAAATGGGTCCCAGTGTCCCCACTGACTTTGGGCAGCGGGTTTGTTGCAGAGCCCAGACAGCCTTGGCTGCTGAAATAGACCAGGGAATACACATCCTGGGTTTCTGAGCTCTGGGGTAAAACACTAAATTCAAGGGGGCAATGTGGGGTAGGCGGTTCGGGAAGGCGGTACCTTCCTGGCATGTCAGCCAACGGGGAAAGGAGGAGGGCAACATGCGGCCGGGAATTAGGATAAAAAAGGGGGCTGCTCCCTTTGAAACCGTGAGAGAGAAAACCTCACAGGCGTGTGACCCCGTGGACTCTCCCTTTATTCGGATAAAGTTGCAGGACTCCTCTGTCTCCTTTTGTGGACATAAACCTCTGACATTTCCTGGCAAACACGAAGCGCCGGCTCGGGGTTTGCCTTTCCCGGCGAGGTTTAAGCTCTGCCCGCCCGTGATCCCGCCCCGTGCCCGCCCCTTCCTGCCCGGCCCGCGGGCGGCGGGAAGCGCCGGAGCCGCCGGCCCCATCCCATGGAGCCCCAGCTTTTCGCCTGGGTGAGTGGGCCCTCGGCATGGCCCGGAGGGCCGGCGTCTCCTGCTGCC
>JANPWX010000130.1:162954-414266 GCA_024734555.1 Trochalopteron elliotii | reverse complement strand
CCCTCGGGTCCTGCCGCCCCTCAGCGCGGCTTGCCTGGCTTTGAAGGCTTGAGAATCCATTGCGAGTTATAGGCTAAAACGGGAGGTTGTGGCACATCTTTTCAAAGGAATTGCGCCTGTACCACGCTGTCAAGTGCGTATCCCCAGTAGTGGCTGCGAGACAACAGCTCGGTGAGCCTGTGCAGCTCCACTCCCGACACCTCACCCACCTGTGGGCTCTGGGCTGGGCCGGGGAGCCTGGGGATTCTGGCTGAAGTGATGGTGTTTCTGTAGGTGCAAAATGTTTACTGCGGAATGCGGCCTTTTAGCATTCACCAGGTGCTGCATCTTTCGGGGAGGCGGAGGGCAAAGTGCGAGCAGATGGGTGTGCAGGTGAGGTAGGGAACATCGGCTGGATGTGGAGTGTTGCTGTTACTGCGCTGTGGGATGGGGAAGGTTACGGTATTCTCTTTTTTGTGAATGAAGGTTGAGCTGTTGAACACGGAGCTGAAATTGACCAAGAAATTCCCTGACTTGTTACCGTGTTGGCAATTGCTGCTTTCCATGCTGTTTTTAGTAACTATAGTTTTGTACCTATAAATTTATATAAGCGGTGTATTTTCATTTGGACCCCTTTAATTTAAAAGACTTCGTTAACGACGCGTAAATGTTTCTGATTTGCTTGTTTACGTTCCAGAACAAGCTAACGTGTTTTTGTGCTCTCATTTTGGAGGTAGCCTGTCAGAAAGCAGTGGCATGGATAAGACCTTAGTGATGAGTGGGAATCATTTGCATTAACATTCAACATATGGTAATCATCTTGAGAGAAAGGTTTTCCTCCTTGTTAACTGTGAGTCTGCAAAAGACTTTTTAACAAGTTTTAACAGGTTGTATTCTAGTATGCTTTTTGAAATACTGGCACAGGCACCCTTAATGACAGCAAAGTTAGGAGAGTCCTGGTCTGTAATCCTGGGAATCCTATGTGACATATCAGGGGATTTTTAGGAGCAGGTTAGCTCGTGACATATCCCAGATATGCTTTTTTGTCCTTGGGGGAGCATATGTGTGCTTCTTTTGTTAACTTTCAAAAAAAAAGTGTTATTTTTCTGTGTGCATTTCAAGGGTGCAAACAGCTACGGACAACTTGGTCTTGGTCATAAAGAGGATGTGCTGGTTCCTCAGGCCCTGAAAGTTGTTTCCTGCAAGTGTCAAAACATTGTCAGCATTGCTGGAGGAGGGGGACATTCTGCAGTTATCACCGGTAAAAACACGGCTCTTGCACGGGGTGTTTGGTTTTTATTCACTTTTTTTGGTGTGTTTCCCTGTTGGTTCAGTGCTGCCACCTCTCTGTGGCTGCTGTTTCTGAGCAAGTACAATCCTTAGTTGCAAACCAGCTTCCTCTCCTCGCAGTTAACTCAGTATTTGGGGAAATTGGGGAAATTGCTGTTGCTCATATATTTTGTGGTTACTTCGTGGCCGTGTGAGGACTTTTTCTTCAGCTGCTTCTTTCATACAAAGAAGCCAGATTTTCTGTATTGAGGATGCGGGGGTGGGAGGGAGGAATCAGAACGTAATTAAATCTTAAGAAGTGTTAAGGTAGGAAACAGGAGATAACATCTGGCCCTTGAAAGGTTGTGCTGTATGCCACAGCTAATTGTGGTAAAGAAGGAATGCAGACAGATATGAACATGATAAAAAAAAAAAAAATTAGTGTGAGAGGTGCCTGTCTCACCATATGGATTGTCTCCCTTGACAGACCCAGCTCTCCACAGCTGTAGTTATTCAGAGATATTTCTGATGCATCAGAAACAACTTTCTCTTAATTTTTACTTGATTGCAGTGCCTAAAGTTACATGTCATCACCATCCTTGCTTGTCACGGGATCTCACAGATGTAGGTTTCTCTTTTTAATCTGTGAAGTGAAACAAAATATATATATATTTTTTTTTTCTTCTAGGTACAGGACAACTCTTTGTATGTGGCCACAACAAAGATGGGCAGTTGGGATTGAATCACACAGAGGAAGTGCTGCATTTTGCTTTGTGCCCTGCCCTGTCTGGCTTTTGTGTGAAACAAGTTGCATGTGGCTGGGATTTTACCATCGTATTAGTAGGTAAATCTTTCTCTCTAAGAGCTAAAGAAATACCTTGATGTAGAGAACACACTGAAAGTTCCACAGTGCTATTGCTTGTGTGATGTGAGGGACCTGGACAAGTTTGAGCAGAGGCTTGGGAACCTCAGGAAATTCAACAAAGCCAAGTGCTGGTGCTGCACCTGGTTCAGGGCAGCCCCTGCTATGAGCCCAGGATGGGGATGAACAGACCCAGAGCAACCCTGCCCAGAGGGACTTGGGGGTGCTGTGGGTGAGGCTGGACATGACCCATCCATGGCACTCACAGTCCAGAGAGCCAAATGTGTCCTGGGCTGCATCCAGAGCCCCGTGGGCAGCAGGGCAGGGAGGGAATTCTGCCCCTCTGCTCTGGTGAGACCCACCTGCAGTGCTGCATCCAGCTCTGGGGGCTCAGCACAGGAAGGGCTTGGACCTGTTGGGGTGAGTCCAGAGAAGGCCACCAAGATGATCAGAGGGATAGAGCACCTCTCTTATGAGGAAAGGCTGAGAGAGCTGGGGCTGTTTAGCTTGGAGAAGGTCCTAACCCTGGACAAATTCTCTTAACCTTATATGGAATTTGGTTTAGCAATGAATTCAGGATTTAGCCGTTCTCTGAAACACGGCATATTTGAAAGATGGCTTTCACTTTATAGCAAATGCTACTGATGATCACATTCAAAAATTCTCTAAGAGTAATGGATTCAGAACTTGTTTGCAGCTCATTATCAAGTACCCAGTCGTGACATCCATAATCAATCTTAGTAGTGCCTTGCTTGAGTAGTCCCATCCACACGAGAAATCACTGATATCAGTGGAGCAGAGTGAATAGTAAGGTACTACCTCCTTTGATTAAAAATGGCATAACTGAGGCCATGGTTTTCTGTATTTTGTACATCAGACATAGATTTAGCAAGGGCGCTACCAGCCCTGTAATTATACTGCCTTGTATGGTGCACTGTGGTCACAAAGCAGCACAGCCCCATCATAAACTAAAGGCTGCACCTGCCCTGGGACATCTGTGATAGAAATGACATTGTAGCAACCTTTCAAAACCTTAAAGGAGCCACAGGAAAGCTGCAGAGGGACCTTTTACAAGGGTTTGTAGTGCTGGTACAAAGGGTGAGGGCTTTAAACTGAAAAAGGACAGGTTTAGATTAGTTACTAGGAGGAATCTCTTTCCTGGGAGGGTGGTGAGGCCCTGGCACACATTGCCTGGAGAAGTTGTGGATGCCTCATCCCTGGCAGTGTTCAAGGCCAGGCTGGATGGAGCTCTGAGCAACCTGGCATGGTGGAAGTTGTTCCTGCCTGTGGCAGGGGGGTTGGGACTGGATGATCTTTAGGTCCCTCCCAACCCAAACTGTTCTATGATTCTATGTGCTGGCACTCACAGGTTTTAAGCTGCTTGCCTTGCAAGCTAAATCACTCTCTTGTGATTTAGTTCCTTGTGTCCCAGTGGACTTGAGACCTTTCCTGGACATGGTGTGTAAGACCAGAAGCCCTTGGCCTCAGGGGCTTTGTAAGGGGACATGTTAGGTCATTTCTCAAGCTACTTGGCTGTGTTATTGTGCTTGTTATAATGTTACAGTGCTATTGCTCAGGGGTTTACTGATCCTCCTCTAACACTTCATTTTTTGCAGGATCTGGCCTAGTGCTGTCCTGTGGGTCAAACTCTTTTGGACAACTGGGACTTCCTCAAATTTCAGGCCCATGCTTGATTCCACAAAAGATTGAGGTAAAGATTTAGAAGGTGTT
The DNA here is from genome assembly GCA_024734555.1 of Trochalopteron elliotii. Lineage (NCBI taxonomy): Eukaryota > Metazoa > Chordata > Aves > Passeriformes > Leiothrichidae > Trochalopteron > Trochalopteron elliotii. Next base: position 410,425 of record JANPWX010000130.1, on the reverse strand, counting down.
GTGCTTTATATTGCTTCCAGCAGCTCACAGAGGTCATCTGACCTCAGTGGGCTTTAAGCCAGACTCTTTAACTAATTTTTTATAGTGTCTATCTGCTGCAGATAAGCTTACAAAGCAAAGGCCCAAAGGTGAATTGAAAGGCTAAGGCTGCTTTTCTTGCTGTATTAAGAAGTTTCCTACTTCTAACAAAAAGTTGACTCTTTCACTTCTCAGACAAGAAGTTATTTAGCATCATGGCTCATGCCAGATATTCCTTTGTTGCTTTTTTAATGTAGGAGAAGGAGGGCAGCTGATCCCTTAGGTGACCTCTAGTGAGTAGGAGTTAGTTCACTTGATGTTTCTGTGCCCTTTCCCAAGAGCATCCACTGCAATGTGGTGCCTTAAAATTTGGTAGTATTGACAGTGCTGATGTGAATCTCTCTCATCCCTCACCAAACAAACTATTCATGCTGAACATTTGCTCTTTTGGTTGGTATCCCTTAAATTCTTGGGCTTTGTGCCACCTATTTTAAATACACCTGCTGCTTTTTCACCAAGGGTAAAAAGCAAAACCCTCTAAGAGCAAGACAGGATGGGAGGTAACAGAAGAGGGAAACTTCCACATGATTCCTGAGATCTGTTGCTGTGGAGGAAAACTTTCAAGTTTCTATCTAGTGGAAAACAAAATTCCATCAGTAACTTGGCAGCTTAATGCAGCATAGTATTGCATATCACCAGTATTTACTGTGGAGGTTTTGGTGTAATTCTTGAGGAACACTGAGTTAAAATTAAGAAATAAACGTATTTGTATCACCAACATTTCTTCTTTCATGTGAATATTTTGACTGTAATTCTTTTTATTTATTGCCACAATGCTGTGCATCTAGTTGCTTTGATGATTTATTTTTTTTATTTCTTGAATATGTTCCCACTAGCTTTTATTGGTCGAAATTTGCTTACTTTGTGATACAAAATGTTGATATGCATTGGGACATGCAGGCTGGAATTGTGAGTGCTATTTTCATGCAGTTCACTTCTGTTTGATCTGGTTTGTTTTTAGAGACACTAAATGCAAAAAGCAACTAAATTATAATTTTCTTTTATTTGCTTAGTCTCTCAAAGAGAAGGTGGTGAATGTTGCTGCTGGACTGAGACATGCCCTTGCTGCTACAGGTAAGTATGTCATAATTTTAATATCTTTTCAGTAACAAATGAAATGGGATTTTAATGGGTTGGAGGAGGAGAGGGAGGAAAAGAGGATGAAATTTATTTAGTCTACTATTTATTTTAAATGTCATGGGGAAAATACACCTTAAAGTCATAGACTGTAAGATTTTGGGGCGAAGTAACATGAATAGTAAACATCCTAGAATCACCTTCCTGGAAAATCATGGGGAAAAACTTTTTCCAAGAATTCAGAGTGATGGTTTGTTAATAAGTTAATCATCTGGAAACATACTGATTTCCTTCTTATTCTGAAACAAAGCACAGGAGTTTTTTTCAGGAAAAAGGGTTTCTGATCAAAGTACCTTAGGATTTGAACTCATTATAGTATGCAAAGTAATTAAAGTTTGTATATGATGCTTCAAAATGGAACTGCATATAAATAGTGGATTTTTAAATGATGTAATTGATAAGAATGAAAATACTTCTCCTGCTGTTACTAGAGACTGAGTTTGTTCATGGTGTAACTGTAGAGATCAAACCTTTCCTTTTGGTGTGGTTGTGTTAAAACTGAGGAAAAACAAACTATACCTGGTCTTGTATTTGGTTTAGTTTTGCATGAACTTCAGTATGGATTCCAGGCAGTGGAGCTGAAGGTGCACAGGAGATGCTTGGAAGAATAGTGAGATATCTGGTGCTTGTATGAATAGTGGGAATTGAGATTCCCTGTGCTGCACTGCACAAACAAATTGACATCGAGAGGGAAAGGGAAAATACAAAAACTGTATCCATTCCTGAGGTACTGCAACCAGGGGGATTTCTGTTACTGAGCCTCTAATAGCTTCCCACTTTCTTAGTTTTCTTCTCTGTGTACTGAGACTACAGCTGTTTGTTGCTTGTTGACTTCACCAGGGTTATCTGAATGTTTTTTGACATAGAGGTCTTCTATCGTGTAATTTGAGTCGGTGAAAATGACTTGAATGAATGACTGTTCATCAATGTGTGAAGTGATTTTTGTTGGTGGTTGATGTGTTTTAATCTCTTTTATTTGTGTGTTCTCTGAAAAGACAGTGGCTTGGTGCTGCAGTGGGGAACTGGGATGGCAGCTCGGGCAAAGCGTGCAAGCCAAGGAAAAGCCCTCCCTCCATTCTTGACAGCAAAGGAACCCTGTGAAGTTGCAGGTAATCCAGGAATCTGCTTCCTTTGTGTGGGTGGATAGAGCAGAAATGTAATTTGGAGTGTTATGTATCTTCCTTTTTATAAGGCCACGTGGTATTGTAAACACGTAGTGGAGTACCTGAAGGATAAGAATGGAGATAGAAAATCATGATCTGTGGGGAAAATGAGAGTCCTGGGGCCCAAAGTCAGAGCTTTTTCCTATAAAAGTCACCACCATCCTGTTGCACTTGTATGCATGTTCGTGTGTGCATTGATACATGCTGCAGGAATTTCATGTGACTACGTTTTTTCTAGGCCTGGAAGATGTAAAGGTGAAGACAGTTGCTGCAGGCTCCTGTCATTCGGTGTCCCTCACAGGTAGGCCTCAGGTACAGAGGTGGAAGTCCTCATCTCACCCTTCAAAGGTTTCTCTGCTTTTGAAATGTTGTCAGTTTTGGTAAAACTGGTGACATTTGACCTGGCCAAGTTAGTGCTGGTAATTGTTTTGTAATAGTTTTGCACTCTGGGAACTTCCTTTTGTTTTAAGAGCTGGATTTATGTTTCGAGTTCTCTGAATTTTGTGTGTTCTTCTTGCCATCAGGTGTGACCTTAGCCTTGGTGTAATTCAGGGTCTGAGGTCTTAAAGGCTATAAACTGTGAAAGGTTTTGTAAGTCTCTGGAGCTGCAGCAGGATGCCCTCTTGGGTAAGTGGTTACTGCTGGAACCAGTGCAACCCTTTTCCCATGGAGAAGAGGTGTGCTGGGTGGCTTTCCCAGAAAGGCAGCAGAAGCAGGGTAGCCACAGCAGTGTGAGCTGATGCCTCTGTGTGGGGCAGTGCAGGGATGTGAGAAGGCCTGAAGCTGTCTGAGGTGCCTCAGGCTCCACTGTGACAGTGTGCTGATCTGTGGTGTAAGAGCACAAAGCTTATTTGAAGAGTAGGAAGTTGCTTTAATTGGTTAGGCACTTCCAGAATATCTGCCGTTTGTTCTTTGATCCTTAGCCAGTCCTCCCATGCTGGAGTACTGAGTATCCAGTAATGAATGTCTAATAAAGATTTCTTTTTGACAGATTGTGAGAAGGGGAAACAGAATAGCTTTCATGCTGTAATCTTACAGTTTTGAAGTGTGTAAAATATATTGAACCTTATGAAGACAAGTCTTTGCCAAACTTCACAGGAACAAGTTCTTAGCAAATCTGCAGCCATCTGGTACCTCTGTCATCATTAAAGGAGGACTGGAGTATTTGCTTATGCAGATCTATAGAGATTTAGTTGTATGGGGAGATGTTCCAAGATGTAAATTGTAGTGAATTCAGAGATGCAGAGTGTATGCAAGATTAGTGAAGACAAACTGTAAGAACAAATAAAATCTACTCTAGATAATTGGCACTCTCGATTTAGACAGTGAGCAGATTATTCTTTCATGCTTTTCCTTTTTATATAAGAGAGTGGTCTATTTGGCAGCAGGGGGACCAAGATTGACAAAGTAAGTGCCAAAGACTTTTATAATGTGATGCTGTTGCTGCCCTTCATCCTGCAAGATAGTTATTACTTAAAATATTTTGCATTTTAAAGATGCTTGATATAGTAAAGATACTACTGCAGGGTGTAATATTTAAATGGGTCTTTTTTTTTCTAGGAATGCCTTGCACTGTGATGCAATTTTCTCTGCCTCTGTTCCATGAGTCAGCTGCTGCTGAAATTTCAAATACCTGCAGCCAGGCAGGTCTGGGATAAAACTGTAGATGTGGATTTTTATAAACATGAATAAGGGTTCTTGGAAAAAAGGATGGTAGAGTTTACTAGTATCTAAACTGGCCTGAACCCTCCAGGGATGAGAATATGCTGCTAAGTCTCAGTGTCCAAGTTTTTGTTCAAACCTACTCAAGCAATGAGATGAGGGTTGAGCATGTGACTTTTCCCAGGATAAAGCAAATACACCTTCTGTAAAAGGAGGTGACAGAGGCAGTGCATGTTAATGTGGATCATGAATGGCCATAGTGGTTTTCTTTGTTGTGTTTGTCACTTTTTTTTTTCTCTCTCCAGAAGGTGTGTGTGCTTTGTGCTGGGAAGGATTTTATCAATTTTAGTGGAAAATTCAAATATTTGAATGAAACAATTTCTTGAGTATTTTTCCTTTTCATTTCAGTTGTGTTGTTTTAAAGAGAAACATGGAAATCCTGCAGATAGCTGTCATTACTTCTCCCCCCACTCTCGTTCCTTGCATGTTTTTTTACCAGGAGTAGTATAATGGAATTCTCCTGGCTTACTCTTTCTGTTGCTGTTACCAAATTGAGATTATTAAATATGCTGTAGCCTAAGTTCTGCTTTATTTGTTTCTTTTCCCTCTGCAAGATTTACTTCTGCCATGGTGGTTGTAATGGATTCAGTGCTGACCTGAGACATCCTGATGCCTTGAGTGTTGTGGATGTGTGCTCCAAACAATTCCACGTTGGAACTTATGTGGCTTCCAGTCTTTCTGGGCACACAATAATGTACAAGGTCATGTGTGCAAGATTTATTTCTTACACTTTCAGCTTGTGCAGGCTGGCAAAGACTTCAGGGAGGCCTGACATCTTAAGTGTTTTTTGTGGATTTTTTTTTTTTTTTTTTTTACTATGGAGGCCTAGGACCTGGGAGGAGTGGTTTTGTCCTGAAAATATGGAGCTAAAGATATGTCATGCCTGCAGAAGGACTCATCTGAGCAGTCAATGTCAGTGTCCATTGGTTATTAGGCTGTGAGCAACTCTAGCTTGCATTGATGTAAAATACGGTGGGTATTTCTGTAAAAAGATTTATCCCTGTGGTTGGAATCCTGGAGTGTGCATTTGAAGAAATGCTTGTTCTAGAAAAGGGGTGGAGAAGTGGAGAAGACATGGGAGTCTTTACAGAAGTCTCTCAAGTGTTGTCTGGCATGATGATATTTTAATTTTGCCTTATGAAGGGTGATGCCTGCTTTAGTAGCATGTTCATAGCTGCATGTCCAATTCCTTTAGGAAGTGACTGTGCAAGGTGAGTCAAGGAGCACTGGACTGTCCCTGCTTTGGGGGATTTACTGAATTTGCTCAAGCTGAAGGAGGCAGAATTGGTATGAGCAGATCTGGGAGTCTGACTCCTGTAGAGAGGCTGGGAGACTGTAAAGCAGAGCAGGAGCAGCCAGCCAGGCTTTGAATTATTTGCTGCAGTCCAGAAAGTTATTTACTGGATGTAATTAAAGCTTTGGAGTGGAAATAATAGCTGGCCTGCAAGGACAGGGTGAACGGAGAGGGACTGCTCAGTGACTGTCTCCAAGATGCTTTGATTTTCTTTTACTCAGAGAAGCTGACTAATGTGGTTAGTTTTTTAATAAAAATTAGTCTTTGCTATAAACATTTAGGCAGCTTGACCTGAAAGCTCTCATTGCTTCAGGGAGTCTGTGTAGCCCTCAGAAAATAGGCTGTGTTGTTAAGGCCCTTCCAAATATTTCTGATATCCCAGTTACAGTGGTAGAGAACAGTAGGAAAAAGCATACAGTGAGAACACAAAATGGATGAAATGTTCTTTCCTCAGCATCACTGAACTGAGACAGAGCCTGAACCTGGTGGTATTAGATCTATATCCCTTTAAACACATTTTACTTCTCTGTCTGTTGTAGATGAAGGACACCTGTATGTCTGGGGCAGCAACAAACACGGGCAGCTGGTGAGCAGAGACATCTTTCTGGCTGAGCCCAAGAAGATTGACACTCAGTGTTTCTCACATGAAAAGATTGGAGCAGTTTGGAGTGGCTGGACCCACCTGGTGGCACGGACAGGTAGGGTATTTAAAAAGCAGTAACATATGGCACCCAAACAGTAAACTGTGGGTTGTCTTTGTTGCAGGCAGGCAGTGTTCTTTCTCACTGATACAGTGACTGCACACACAGTGTTGCAGTTTCACCCAAGTTCAGTTGTCTCTTGAAAAATGATGGGGACAGGAATCCTTTGGCTGCTCTTTTAGTAGGTCATTAAGGACAAAGAAAATAATATATACAGAAGAAAATCAGTAAACTAAAATAAGCTGCCTTATGTGTGTATTTGTGGTGAAATCCAGAAAATATTTGGAAAAGACAGGTGAAAAGAGGCATCATTACACTTGAAGAGTGAGCATTCCCTGAAGGTGAAAACGAAAGCAGGTTTCATGTTGAAGCTGTACTTTCCTGGGAATCTTTGTGATGAGGACAGTGTGAAGGCTGCCACGTGTGGGGGGCTGTAGGGTTAGATTCTTACCTGGGAGCAGATGAGAGGAGGGTTATGTAACAGTGATATTCATGTGTAAAGGGATGGTTGATCTGGTGAAGCTCATCCGAGTGTGAAATGCAAAGGCAAGAGGGAAAGGTAGATGAGGTGGAAAGGCAAGACAGGCATCTGAAGCTGTTTCGTGGTTTGTGTTCTTTGCTTCTCCTGTTGCACAGTGTGTGGTGCCATAGTTAAGGCTAACAAGAGGGTGGAAGTCTTCCACAGAGGAAAAGGAACAGCCAGGGCTGTGATGTGTGACTGGAAAAACAAATTGGTTGTTTTCTGTTTCACAGCATTCATTGTTTGACATCAAAGTATGTGAGAGAAATGTGCAAAAAAACCTTCTTAGCTATTTGTAAGAAATGTCTGAACTCCGATTTTTAGAGGATGCTATACTGAAAATTTCAAAGCTGCAATCAATGCTGTGAGCTGCTTGGAAACCTTTCAGGTGGAGTAAAAGAATTTATCTCAAAATGAATTAAGTGCTTGATGTCATCCTCACTGAACAGAAATGGTAGAAAGAAGCCATTAGTCAGGATAACCTGGTTTTTAAAGAGTGAGTCTTGACAACTTGGTTTTCTTTCCTTCACTATTTCTTAATAGAGCATACCCTCTAAATAAAATTTCCCCAGAGTTTTAGTAACTTCAGTGTTTCACTCACTTGATACTTACCTGTGGGTATTACAGACATGGAGTATTTCAGTAGGTGTTTTTATACAACAACAAAAAGTGTATCAAGTGACTAGCAAGGGTGTTTAGCTGGTGAATGTTTAAAAGAATTTATATAAAATAGGCTGACTTTCTACATCTGCATTAGAAAACTGGCCAAGTGATGCAGTGGCACAGGTTATTGCTGAAGCCATACTTTATGTATTTAGAATTTTAAATCTCTTGGAAGAGCAATGGACCTGAACCTAAATCATCTGGAATAAGATTTTGAATGGCCTTTGGCAGCCTCCAGACACCAGTCAGGATCCTGTGGGAATTTCAAGGGTTGTTCAGCTACTGGATGTAGTGTGAGCTGAAGCACTTAACTCTTTCTGGAAAATCATGCACTGCATTAAACTTGCAGCTGAATAACTGAAAAATGCAGCCCACTTGAGAACTGTCTCCTGCATGCAGTTCTTCCCACCAGTATTTTTACCTCCTCCTAGCAAAGGAGGAAATGTTGCTTCAGTTTCCTGGTGCTGAAGTCATAAACCAGTGATCCCCAAATGTTATGGATCAGTAAAGTTTTTTTTTGACCATGCAGCCCCCAATATATTTGTACTTATTTATAAATTATAGACATATAATGCTCTAATATGCAAACTATAAAATACGTACAATAGAAATTTTACAAAGGATGAGATAAACACTACTTAAAATATATTCCTTTATTAACTTAAATAATTAAAACTGTTAATAATTTGTTTAATAAATTAAAATATTTATATGTAATTTTCATCCTGCCCTCCAGTGGATTGTCTTGTGACTCCACAAGGCTGCATGCACTTCACTTTAAGGATACTTACACAAACATTTCCTGCTTGCTTTACTCTGGGGAGTTCCCCAATTAGTGGAAAGGAGGCAAAACAGACTGAGTTTTGGGCACAGGAAAATGGAAGGAAGGGACACTGTAGTATGATGCTTCTCTGCTCATTTTGGAAGATGAAAATATACTTTGGGAAGACATTGCAGTGTACAGGGATTTTTGCTGCGTGAAAGAATGAATAAGTTCTTTCTAATTAATAATCTCGCCACAATGCAAAATTTAGTGGTCTAAAGTTTGTTACTGTATCTGAATTCTCATGTGGTGTTTTCCACAGAAGGTAGTTGAATTTTAAGAGGCTGTTACAAATACTTAGAGTTCTGTTTGAATTCTTTTTTCCAGAACATTAATCCTGGTCAGAGTAGTAATAATAAAAACTTGTTATTGCAGCTGTCTTGTCAGTAACTAAAAACTCTTCTCATTGTAGAGACACAGGAAGGAACTGGGTGGATAAACACTCGACACACAATGCATAAATTCACAAATTCTGCCATTTCAAAATGACATTTTGATCTTTATCTGCCAGGTAGGCAGTGCTTGGCTGCAGAATTAATTGAAGAGTGAAAAGTAAATGAGAGAGTGATGTTGTTAAAAGCAACCATCTGGAGGAATAGTTGCCAGTTTTTTGGTTGCAGTGGTTTGACAATTTTAAAGTGAGTCCAAGCAAGTTATGAAGTATGTTATCAGAAAAAAGGAATACAGCATAAATATTTTTGTCTTCTGTCTTTCCTCTTATGTAAGCTGGCCTGTTTTAAGACTTGCTTTGTTTTTCTTTCATGCTGCTGGCAAAGTTTTGTACTGTAACTTAAAGCAAAATGCACAACTCATTTTAATTTCTTCCCCATTCTCTCTTTACAAGAGATTTTAATTGCACCTGAAATCACTTTAATACCTGCATCTCTTTTCTATCCTATGTTCTACCTCTTTCAGCAGAGGTTTCCTGTAATTTCTTTTTACTATTTGATCAACTCCTTTTTAATTTGCTGTTGTTTATATCATAAAGCAATTTGGATTCAAGACATTAATTCCTGAGAAACTAATTCCTTGACTTAAAGGTTTTAAGGAATGTTTTAATGAGATGTTGTGTTTTTAATCCTTACCTTTACACTGATCCTCATCAGCTTCAATTCCTTATTCATTCTATTAGAGAGGTATCTTTTGGGGCTATTTCCACTGTACACACACTCACTGTAAAATAACTCACAGAATCCTTCAAGAGAGACAAGTGCTTTCTTTTCCTGCCTTGATTACTGTTTCCTGCAGAGGAGGGAAGCACAGTTAGACTTGATGGCATCACCAGTACTCTTTCAAAGTAAGTGGTATTATTCTGATAGTAGAGGTGGTCTTAGTTGATGATGGTTTGTCCAAAAAGGTGAAGGTTGAGAAGCCCTGGTTGCTCTTTGGTCAGGTCTCTGATGATGAGGTATGAACTTGCTGGTGTCTTTGGTTTATTTTCTGTTTTCTGTGTGAATGCTTGTGTCAAGTGACTCTCAGGAATACTTTTCATCGATGACAGGGCAGTGCTGTTGCTGCTCCACGTGAAGGACAGAACCAGGTGCATTCTTGTGGCCTTGGACTCTGAGTACAAGTGCAGTTCTCTTCAGACAAACACTCTGTGCAAGGTTTGCTTCCTATCCAGCACTCTGCTTAATGGCACAGGGAGCACCACTGCAGTATAGGTGATGTTATTTGTGAATGATGAGCAGCTGTCTTGCATTGCTCTCCCTAACAATGTCAGCTTTAATTTGTGGACCCTCTCAAGTTAATGCAAACACTTTGAGGGTAACTGCTGAAAGAGAGGTCATTGCTTAGGTCATTTAAAAGAGAGCTAAGCTGTGGCCTGTAACGTTGAAGATGTAAATTAGTCTACTTTGGGGAATGATATAGAACCAGTCTGACTTGAAGGCAAACCTAAATATAGCTAGAGAGGTATGTTAAAGACATAGAGGTGAATCATCAACTTCCCTTCAAAACAAGATATTTTCTTTTTAACTAGGATGCCTAATAAATAGCCTTCCTTAATCTGGCCTGGTTTACTATCTGTGTATTCTCCTGAATACATTCCCTAATCTGTTTGTCACATAGTGTCACATGAAGTTATGCTTTGTTTGAGCTCAGATAAAGAATTCCAAGCTCTTTTGCTCAGAAAGTTACTTCAAAAATGCAGTTCAAATTGTGTTTCTGCTGCCTGTGCAAAACTGCCTACAGCTAAAAAGTCTCAGAAGAACAAAATCCCGTGACAGTCTGAATAATATTCTGAATCCTCATTCCAAAAGTGCATCTTTGAATGTCCCTTGATGTCATGTCATTTAGGCCACATAAAACCACTCTGAAGGGGTCTGACATGTTAGTGACCTACACAGTAAAATAGAAACCATCTCCTGTTTTTTTCTGAAGCAAATGACAGTGTGTCCCTCCAAGCACTGAGAGCAAAATGAGAGAATATTTCTAATGATCTTGTTTGAGTCATTAACCTTTAGCATTTCAGTCTTTCACAGAGGCTGTAGTTGCATTTTTAGGTGCCTTTTCTGATGGCAGTCACATGGCAAAGCTGTTGGTCTTTGCTGGCATGTTGTGCAGTTGCAGGGAGGTGAAGGGGAAGGATGTGTCTGGCACCCGAGCAGCACAGCCTCAGCCCACTAGAGGTCCTTTCCAGTTTGCTCTTGAATCCAGGCTCTGCAGCCTTCCTCTGGAAAGCAAACTTTCTCTACCTTGGATTTTTCAGCAGCTCCCTAGGACAGCAAATACAAATTGGTGTATATGCGTATATATCATATACATTTTTTTGTTTTAATGCTTGTCTGTTTTTAGACACGGCAGCTGAGAGCTTGAAACGTGGAGCCCTACATGAGGTAGCTCTGTTTCATTGGAAGAATGCTGGGTTTTGAAATTTCAGGTATTTCAGGTGAAATACTGAAAAATAGCTTAATCAAAACCTCCAAATTGATAGGTACCCCTGAACCTCTTTGAAGCAGAACCTGAGTTCAAGAAATGAGTTTTCAAAAAAGAAAAGCCTTTGTCCACCTGCCTCAGGGGTCAATTTTGAAGTTTCAGGATCTATCTTTTTTTGTGTGTGTGTGCGTTAAAACCTCTTCTACTAGTGGGAGCAGTGTTGTGGGCTTAAGTAATGTAACTGTCCCAATTTGACAGAATTTTCATCTTTAAAAGCATTCAGACAAAAGTGTAGCTTTAAAATGTGGATGTGGTATAGATTTTGTTCAGGTCGTTAGTGGGTGAGATAAAGAATTCATTACTTTCTCTAACTTTCCTTTTTTTCCCCCCCCTTTGGTTTCTGTGGTTGGATTGCTGCAGTTTATGGCTACCCATCTATTTAGCAAATGTAATAAACAAGGTCAGATACATTAATAAGTGTGTGCTTGTGTGCAGGAAATCTGTAAATGTGGTGTTTGTTCTGTTTTCAGTATCCTCCAGCACGAGAGCAACTGTGCAAGAGGAGCTGTAGTTTTGTGGGCTGAGAAAGGCACCTTGTTGGCTCTGAGCTATTCCTTGGGGGTTTATTTTTTCTTACTGTTTTTCTCTTAAAGCAAATTAAACTCTTGCAATGATAATGATGATAATTGCATTTAAAACACCTCTCCTCTCACAACTATTGTGAAACCAGGGTACAAAGCTGATACGAATTTCCTTAAATGAAGAAGTTTGGCCATAAGTGTCCCTGTCTTTCTAGTTCTTCTGACTACTTGCAGCTGGAACTGCTGGCACTATCTAAGCCACTTGCTGTTCTGTTTGACTGTTTCTGCTTTGTTATATATCAAACCCTTTCTCCTGAACCATACTGAAATCATTCACATTGTACTTGTGTCTCTGTCAATGCACCTATTTGAAGCTGAAAAGAAGCAAAAGTAGAGGCAAGAGAAAATTCACTGGTTTTTAACGTCTGTCATAAGCTGTCACCAAGCTCCATATTCATAGGTATTAATAGAGAGAGACCCAGATGTGGAACTCACAAGACCACTGTTGTTTGTTGCTGTATTGTTGGGCCAGACACTATGTAGCTCACCTCCTTTTTTGCCTCTCAGGCTTTAATTCAGCTTGGTGGCTCCCATATGCTGTGTGTCCCAGCAGCTAGCCACAGTGGTGCTTCTGTATCAAGCCTGTTATCCAGCAGAAAGAGCATGTACTGGGAGACTGGGCTGGGGGGTTCTTCCCTGCACTCTATTCCAGTTGGGAGATCTGAGTGGAGGGCAAAAAAACTTAAAATTTCCTTTTGGGGTGTTATGTCATATGACAGTTTGCATGTAGTAAAAGGATGATGGGATTGATTGAAATTTTGGATACTCAAAGCTCTTTGTGTAGAGCATTGATGTGAAGCACACAACAAACAGTGAGAATTTGCACTTCAGAATTTCTGTGGTTATGTGAAGTGGATATAACGTGGTCTCAGACAAACAGTTGGAATCCTGGATAAGGTAGAAGTGCTTTGCACTCTGTATGGAGTAAGAAACTGGAACCAATCATTCATTACCTGATGGTTGAATTAATGTGCATGGTAATTAATTGCCAAGAACAAGGTATATGTACTCTGCCCTCTTAGTTTTATTGACCTTTGAGAAGTGGCTACTGCATTTTCAAATAACTTCATTTAAAGCTATGCATTTACTAAGCTGAGCATTTCTAAGCTCAGCTTCTGAACGCAGCTGTTTGTGTGTGCACAACCTATGCATGTAAGTGCATTGATCTTATTTAACCTTAGGACCATTTTAAGCCCATTAAATACTTGTTTTCATAATCTTTAAGTGACATTTCCTGTTTAGTAATTAATTATTCAGGTTTAATGCTCACTAATGAGTCTTACTATTTAAGCATAGGTAGTGGGGCTTTTTAAGAGCTTAGTGGCAGTTGAGTACTTCTGAAAAACAGTACTTTTCAGGAACTTTTTTTTCCTTAAGGACCTAGGCACAAACAGGAAAAATATCCATAAAGCCTACCTAGATTGTTCCTTTCATGATTACCTTGAAGTAACTTTGAAATAAATAATTTGATGTGAGGTACTGTAGGATACACAGGAGGTACCAACAGCTGTAAATTTTCAATAACTAGTCTGTAGTCTTGTAGAATGGCTCTGATACTTGGGTAGTATGATGAGATCTGCCAAGAGTGTGTGGCTTTTAAAGTATTCCACTTGTGAGGATCCACAGTTTGTGGTGTGGTAGTTGAAACTGAGGGTGAACTCCCTCTTTTTTTGTAGTTCCTATTTGGACTTCATTGTCTCTCAGCGTAGCTACAGAATATATGTAAAATGTTAAATGTTTTTTAACATTTTCTATGTTGCTTAGGATACACTTTAGGTTTTTGGGATGTTCTGCTGGATTTAAGAGTCTGTGTGGTTCAGGTCTGCTTTCTTCTCTGTCTGGTATTATGGGGCCCACAGTATGTAATAATAAAACAATCATAATGGTTTGTTTTTTAGGGACAAAGACCTGGATGAATAGAAGGTATTAGCATCTGATTCATGCAGGGGAGAAACCCTAGGATGGGTGGGATTTCCTTAAGTGACTCATTCTCTGTTTTACTCGGTATCTAACTAAGAAAAAAATCTCAAAAACACTGCGTAGTCAAAGATCTATTCAGGGACAGTTCTTTGTCAGCTTTGCTAAGATATTTTTATTGTGAATATAGGAAATCTTACTTTTCTAGAATTTTCACAAATTTACCTTTACAGGGCTGCCCAAAATATACATACAGAAACTCCTTTAGGAGTATCTTTTCTTGCTTGTCCTTTCCACCCCAAAATAGAAAGCAAACTGAAAATCAGTTTGGCATTTCTCATCTTGAATTTTGGACCTTGCAGCTGATGGATATTTTGTAGGAATTTGCCTGTACACACATTTCAGGTTTGTGCCTGCTAATGACACAGCTGCCTGGAGCTGAAGCTGTTCATTGAGGAGAAAATGGACACTAAAACATCCAGAAGTTAAGGTCAGGCTGTGGGGACAATGAAAGGGTGGCAGTGTGGATTACTAGATGTTCATGTGGGTTGAAGAATCATCCTGACAAGTCACGCAGTGCAAAGGAGGGTGTTAAATCCTGTCTTGTTTGTTTCCTCTTGCTTGTTCACTTTTCCAGAGATAAACAGAGCACACAACACCAAGAAAACCCCAAAATACTGTGGCCATGCACACAGGTAGAAGCTCATAGTTAAAATACAACAAACTTCTGCTCTGTGTGATTTAAAAAAATGGGTAGTTATTTAAAATTCTTCTAGTTCATCAGAGCAGTGTTCAAACAAAGTTCATGAAAACCTGTTTAAGCACAGGAGAAAATTCATGGTTTCTTTAGAAGCTGCCCTATCTCATTGTATTGTGGGAAGCATGAATAGGAGGGTACTGCTTCTTTTGATCAATATCCATTGTAACATCAGAGGAAAGAAGGTATTGGAAAAACAGGAGCTTTTTGTTCTTCATTGGTGTCTCCTCCTTACTCCTAATGAGAAGTTCCCTTATTTCTCCCCTCTTGCACTTTAAAACCTCAGCCCTGCTTAGTAACAGGCTGCATAGCACATCAATACTTGTATTACAGCCCCGTTCATATATACACTTAGGTAAACCTGAAACATAGATGTGCTGGCACTGCAAGCAGATACAGATGTTGTAGCTGTATAAAAGTAGTTGTGGACAGCTATTGCTTCACTGAGTAAGCATCAGAAGTAAATCTCACTAGCATCATTCCCTCTTGGCTGGGAATTTTCAGATTCTTTTACAGGATGGACTTGCATTGCATTCATTAGTAACATTTCTAAAATGTTCCTAAATTTTTAGACATGCCCCATGCTCTGTGCCTGTAGCTCTGAAATGCAGAAAGCACCTCACAATGTTAAGAGAGAGACACAGGAAGTCAGGAGTCAGAGGGAACTCTGCTAACTGGATAGAGTTTCCTTGTAAAAGGTGGAGGTTTTTCTCAGGGCATAAGTGGCATTTGGATGCCTTCACCATTATGCAAGCATTTACACCTTTGTCCACTCTCTTCCTGCAGTCTCCTTGATGTTAAGCACCTTGCCATACCCAGGTGGAATCTTGTGTTGTGCTTTTATTTCTTCCTCCACCCCCTTGCCTAACTCTTAAACTTTCTTGTGGGTGGAGGGAGAAATTGGGATATTCCAGAGAGAATACATCACCTTATTGCTCATTATTCATCTCTTGACTTCAAAGGGTATGAATTTTCCTTCCCATCCTCTTTTAGACTGTTTTGTTCCTGCTGTCAGCGGGAGCGCTGCTCATTATTTGAGGTGCACAGCCCACTCTGTCTTAGTCAATTGTAGTTGCTCTTATAATGATATTCTGACTCTGAACAAGGCGGGTGATCTCCTGGGAGGCTCTGGAGGTGCCATTGTTGGGTTTCTGGTACTGTTCTCTTCTTTGTACTTTATTTCTTAAGAACAGCACATAGTTAGGGTTGAACTCCATTGGGTGTAGAGCTCTGCTGCTTCTGGAGTGACTGAGGAAGTTCCAGCCATTTAGCAAATCCAAGGACTGCTCTTCTAACACTTTGTTTCTGTAATGCTTTCTATTTCTTTGTAGACATTGTGACTCTTCAGAATCATGCATGTCATCATGCATGTCAGAATCATCTGAGGCTTGTTATCTAGTGAAATCTCTTGTGCAACTGGTCTCTGATTATTGGGAATGCAGCTTGTGGACAACAGTGAAAAAGCCTAGTTCTCCTTCAGGCTGCCATTCCAGAGCATTTCTTTTGCTTTTTCCATGTCTGCCTTTCCACAGCATGCCCTTGAGTCTTTTGACAAGGTAAATATTAGCATTGGGAACTTAATTACCTTCCCTTTGTTTATCTCTTGTAGACACATGCCTGTTCCTTCTGAGGCTCAGATGGCAATGGGGTATTGAGAGTAGCAGGATCTTATGTTCTCCAAATTAGGCAGATTCACAAATGTGTGCAACTAGAGGGAATGCTTTTCATAATGTGATCTAGAAAACATGCCTGGGCTGTAATTTGTAATCTCTGAATAAGATTTTCTGTAGCACTGTGCTGTGTTAAGTCTAATGAAACAGGACCTGGACCTTGCCTCAAAGGGGGTAAACATCTAGCAGTCCTTTTACAGACAAAAGATTAGGAAATCAGACACAAGAAAATAATTGGAAACAAATAAGAGCACATGCAGCATATTATGATAGTTCTAGGGTGTTGTTTTTCCAAAATGGTGTCCAGAAAGAACTGCATGTCTTTTCAGTTTTCTGGGGAATGTTAGAGGAAGAGATGCTCAGCTGCAGAAGGAAGGAAATTCCAGGTTAGAGAGGCCTGTATGGAAGAAAGCATATAACAGTGCAGAAGGGCATGGAGATATAAATATAGAATGCCAGTGAAAGTGTGTGACTCATACTGCTGTAGTAGCATAGTGCAGAATTTATTTGCAGAAGTACTGAACAAAAACCCTATGGTATACTATGATGCATTTGCAGATAGTTTTCCATAGCTGGTTAATGTTTTATGCATCTTGCATTTTTGGAGACATCACCAAATTGTGCTTTGATTTTCTTTTTTTTTTTTTTCTGCTTTTTGTTAGGACTTTGTTTTTAGTTGAAGAGTTAAGTCCTCTATTGAACCTTGAATGCAGCAGTTCTTCTGTTTGCTGGGGAGAGATGAGTTAGATTTGTTTTTAATCATGTAACTAAATTTAGCCAGCAATCTGCATTTTAAGGCAATGCTATTAAAAGTCTAAAAGTGAGATATGTATCATAGTTTGAATTTAAAATAAGCCAGAGGCACAGCTGGTGAGGCAGTCATGACTCTCTAATCATGAGTGGAGGGAAATAAGGAGGGAATTTTCTCACCTTGCGGGATGAATGCAAAGTCTGATCGGTGCTTTAAAATCCCACCCTTGCCCCCAGCCCTCTTCCCCAGATTTGTTTCACAATTGCATGGATTTCATGACATCCCCCCCATTTCCTTTTTTCAGCCAAGATGATGTATCTGTTTGATATCAGCAATATGAACACAACTTCACATGCATTAAATTTGTTAATTTTAGTTTTTCCTCAGGCTTATTCAGAGCTTTGTGGGGTACTTCATATTTCCAGTCTCTCCTCTAAAAGGAAAATGGCCAGTATCCCATCTAAAACCTGAACCAGAGACAAGACTTCCAAGGCATCTGGAAAGTCCTAGAATTTGCCACATTCAAAGTTATTGTTCCATCTTTCATAGCAGTGAAGCATCCTGTTAAGTATGTGAATAATCCCAGTAACAGAGCATTGCCCATCTTGAGACATAACTTAGTGTAACTATGGAAGCAAAAAAGGAGGAGTATGCCTGCTTTTTAGTGAATGAAAGTCAAAGATGTCCAAAGTGCTGGTAAAAATGGATCTGTTGGTAAAGTGCACGACAAATTTAGTATGTCATGGAAATGGCAAGTTATGTCTAGCCTATCATATGGAATATTAAATTGACTTAATACAGCACTGCTTTTAGCAGTATTTGCTGTAGCCAAGCTCCCATTTCCCAAGGTTGTTTTCCAGCCAGATCAATTCCTTGGCTTGGTTTACCTTCCCTTTCACAATTAATTCAAACACAATGAATGCAGGTGGCCTAGTGGGGAGAACTTTTTGGGTCCAAAAGTTTGTTGGTGTATAAACTGTTGCTGAAGAAGCTCTCATTCTGTGCTTTGAGCATTTTGGTCTGTGTTAAAGACTGTCACAGTCCTGGTGTCCTCTCTTGGTGAGCCTCACGCATCCTCAAAGCTTCACCTGCTTAGCTGAGTATTTTTCGTTCTATCCCATGTTCATACAAGACCTTGGGTGTTCAATATTTTGATATCACCAGGAGGCTCTGAAAGGAGACAGGATGATTTTCTCCTTTTTTCTTTCTTTTTTTTTTTTTTTTCCCCACAGCAGTAGGAATGGGTCACAGTGAGAAGCCAGTTGTTTGTTGGATCACAGATGAGCCTCTGATTGTGGTGATGTGAAATCTTGTCGATTTGTCTTGCCCACATGCCTGTGGTTAAATTTGATCACCAGGGGATCATCATCTGATGTAGCTGGGGATGGCAGGAATCTTTGGCCCACTTGATGAATACAGTAGTTCTAACTGGCAAATCCACAGCTGTTACAGGAGGACTGGTGATATCCTTCTGGTTCTCTTCCTGTGGTACTTGTGGCCTTTTGTTGCAAGTTTAAATCTCTTCTTAGAGTGCTTGGAGGCCCTTGTGAACTGCAGCTTGTTGTGTGGATGTTCTATGGACTATTCTGAACCAGCTGTGTCTTGCAGCCTGTGACTGCAGAAGGCTGAAAGTAGCAATGGAAATATTTCTTGTTTTCTGTTGCTGTCATCCCTGAAATGCTTTTTGCTGCTTTGTTTGAACTTCCCTGATGAGGCATGACCTCAATACTGTGCATAGATTTGTGTTTCACAAATGCATAGAATGTATTTGTGATACATTCTTAATAGCTGTTATGAATGAATATGGAAAAAATTTCAGGAGTTCCCTATTATATGAAGTTGCAGCCATTTGTAAGGTGGTCATGGAAAGAAGATGTGTGAAGAGATGTGGACAGCTCTTTATGCTGAATACCTGTGTTAAAAGGATCAGAGGACCATTTAAACCTTTGTCAGGACAGATTATCCTGTGTTGTACTGAAACCATGCACAGGTACAGGTGTTGGGCTGCAGGTGTGCTGATGCCTGGTTTCCAGCTGCTGAATTAAAGCTGTCTTCAGCCAAGAAGGAATTAAGGATGTAGGCATGAATGTTTTTCTGTTAGATTGCCCTGCACAAGGGCTGTTTGTAGGTTGATGAGGAAGTTTCTCAGAATGGGTCAAGGACATCTGTGATTTTCTGAAGGACAGCAGAGATCTGTAGATGTGGGAGAAGTGTTACTCTGTGTAGGGCAGGGAGGAGGCAAGAGGCAGCCTCTGAATGTCAATTTTTAATGCCCGCTCCTGCGAATTTTCATGTGAAAGGAGGCATTAGGAATTTTTTATATAGAACTTCATATTTCAAGCCTGAGATTAAGCATTCAGTGTGAATATCCAGAGTTCATTTGAAAAGTAATCATTAATGCAGCCATGAACTGAGATAGCCTAGATGAACTCTTTCATCTAGTATTTATGAAGGATAGTTCAAAGCCTGCCTGAGTACCAAACAGAGACTTCAAGGAGATAACAGTAGCACATGATACTATCCTAAAACAGGAAAATTGATATGAAGATAAATCTGAGTCTAGTGAAAATAAGTAAATTTTAATGTGCCTGTTTGTCTGTTGTATTTTACTGAGAAACAACCAACCTGTTTTTAAAACTAATGTACTTATTTTTTTAAATTGCTAATTCCACTTACGTGGCCGAGCTGAGCAGATTGATTAAAAAAGTGCTAAAAGGGAAAAATTACATGCTCTACAGCCTCAGTAGCGGTATAAAACAGCACAGTTTGAAAAGCTACACTCTCAGGAAGGAAGCAACTAGAAGTGCTTTATGCAATGTTGCCAGATTTGCACTACTCTGAAGGCTATGAACTTGTAATTTTGAGGACATTCACAGCTGTCTGTGCTTTGTTATACATGAGGACAGAAGGATGATGTGAAGAAAATGCAGAGGAACCTTTCAGAGAGTGGTTTGTATTCCAGCCCTTGAATATGTATGTACCTTCATCTGTATTCTGTGAGGGACGTGAGCATGTGTTTTGGGTGATTTGCTGCTGTGTGTACACTGGTGCAGACTGCTGTGTCTACAGTTCAAAGAGCACGAGCAAACCAGATCTGCATGATCGTGTAGAATCTCAAACAATGTAGCATACTGTTGTTTGTGTTGTTTACTTAAGAAGCTGTCAGGAAGTTTTTCTTAAAAGTCTTCTCTCCTTTGTCTTTGTTTCTCAGCTTTCTGAACTCCTGTACTGTGTGGGTCATTCAGGTTGTAAACTGGAGTAACACATGAATTTATATCTGCTAGTCCTTAATTTCAAATGGTGTTGAACCCTCTGGGCTTTATCTGATGTAGCATTTGCTTGGTGAGAAAATGAACAGTTTCTATAAAGTCATCTGGGACAATGTGGATGTTCACAGTAGAGGAGCTGAAGTGCCTTTTAGAATTGGAGCCTCCA
The DNA here is from genome assembly GCA_024734555.1 of Trochalopteron elliotii. Lineage (NCBI taxonomy): Eukaryota > Metazoa > Chordata > Aves > Passeriformes > Leiothrichidae > Trochalopteron > Trochalopteron elliotii. The sequence continues at coordinate 390,276 of JANPWX010000130.1, read as the reverse complement.
TGCTCAGAACATGGCAAGATCCAGGTCTTAAGAAGCATTGTTAGCATCTTAGAAGAACTGGAAAAGCTTTTCAATATTGTATGCTTCTTTCTACACAAGTTGTAGAATTAACTCCTGCCATTTGTGTGCCTTCTTCCTGCATAGAGTCTGGTATGAAATATTGCATTTTCTGATGTCTCAGCCACTTCCATGGCTGATGTACTCTGTCCAGTTGACTCATCACTGTGTATGTTTTCTTGACTTCTAATTAAAATCTGTCCTAGTCTAATATTAGACCAACATTCCTTGTTATATCACCCTTCATTCTTAAGTAATTCATCCTGCAACCTCCTTACTCTGTATGACTAATGTCTTTTTCTCAAATATTCTTAGAACATTTTAAAATACCATCTATTTTATAAGCAGCACAGTAGCAATACCTCCCATTACAATTGCTCCACGCTTTCTGTCATAGCTCACTGCTTTCTTTTCCTCAGGATTTTGACGAGACTTTAACCTTTGGCGGAATTTTCCATGCATTGGTGTTTGCCTCAGCCCGAAATTTCCACTTGAGACTGGGGTGGTTTTTTTTGTTTGTTTGCTGAAAGTATAATCAGTATTTCACAGAAAAGGCACATCTAAATCAGCTTCTCTTAGTTTCTCTCACAGAAAAGACAGATTTATGTGCTTTCAGATTTGTTTTTTTTTTTTTAAAGGATCCCTAGACAGTTGTTTTTTGGCTGAAAAATAGAAATGATTGACTATTAGCAGGAATCTGAGCATGGGATGGGGAATGCTCAGCAAACAGGAGCAAGTCTGGGGAAGGAATGTATCTCAATAAGAACTGAGAACTGTATTGATGAGCAGTGAGAAGGAACTGGTTGCTTAACTAATCTTTGGGCATTCAAGAAATTCTTCCTAAAAGCAAAAATTAATTTATCTGGCTTTAATATTTTTTAATTAATGTTCTTCATGCTTGTGCACTAATAATCACCTGAAACTCATTTCCATTTTTGTGGCAAAAAACGAGCAAGTTAATTGCAATAGTTTGTGTTTGTAATCAGAAACATTTTACATTCGTGTTTTACAGAAATAGTTTACATTCTGCTAAGGGTTCTGTTTGGTTTTGCATGTGTAAGTGATTCTCTGCTGGCTTGTCCAGTGAAAGAAAACTGAATCTGTGGATGGCAGTTGTTTTGTTGTAGCTAAACATTGCTGCTGTTTTAGTCCTTCATATTTGCTTGCTGTCTTCAGTTGCCCTGGAGCAGTACCCTGGTACTCCTGGGATGATTTTTGTTATGTCATTGGCTGGTCTTTCTTGTTCATGTCTGGGTCCAGACAGAGCACCAGATTCATTTCAGGAAGGAGTTTTTTCCCCCAAAACATTGAGAGAAACCTTTGTTGCCTCTGTGTACGGATGGTGCTGTAGACTGTGTGAGGATCTGGGTCTGTATTATCAGTTCAAAGCTTGCCTTTTCAGAGGCCTTGCAGCTTGCTGATGTTTTTCCCTGTGGCACTTGATACTTTTGGCTTCTGAGAGCTGAAATGCTTTAATTCAACTGTAGTCCTTGGGATCAATACAGCAATGTCTGGGTAAGGCTTGAGAGCCTGTGGTATATTAATGATCTAACTAGATGTTAAAAAAATTCTTTCTGGCTTTAGATTTCATAAAATTCAGTTTCAGTTCCTGTAGTTAATATAAAATAGAGCAGCCTGCCTTTCCCAGTCCACTAATAGGGTTCTGCAGAAGTGCAGTAACCTGGTCTGATGTAAAAGCCTGAAGCCTAGACTGTATTTAAATTTGTTATGTACATTTTTGCAGCTGCAGATATTTTTAGCAGAGATCTATATATGTTGCAAAGTAAATATACTAACTTCAGAACAAGCATGTTTTTTAAACCTCAAACTGTCTTCCTAATCTAACATACACTAGTAGTTCTCTTAATGAAATTTATTTTTATCCTTTAACCTAACAAAATGTAGTTACTATGTTGAAAGTCCTCACTTGTATTGAATGTAGGATGTGACTGTTTTCAGCTTTCCCCTGAACTGAAGGAAACTGCAAAGGAAAAAAACTTTGTGCCCTTGAGACAGAAGGACAACTAATTTTATCACTTAATTATTTTAGGGGAAGCATTATCAGTGAACTGAGAGAATGCATCTGAAAAACTTGCAGTGATTGGAGTGAAAGATACCACTGCCAGCAGATTTCCAAGGAAAAGGCCTATGCTTCTCTTGTATATGAACTGAGGTTTCCAGTTCATTTACAAAATGCATTATCACCTTAAAGTCCACAAACCAGCAGTGTCCACTTGTGTCCCTTTCAAGACAGTGTAGCAGCACCCTAAGGAAAAGGGAGGTGTTCAGGTTCCCAAGGCTTTGTGTTTTGGCATCTGTTTAGAAACCTCTCAGTTGTCACCTTTGGGTGGTGTGGCCATACCCCTGCACCCGACCCCTCTGTGGGGTGTGCTGTACTGGCTGACAGGGAGAGGGGGGTGTGTGTGTGTGTGTGTGTGTGTGTGTGTGTGTGTGTGTGTGCAAGCTGACTTGCTGGACTGGATGTATTTTCCCCAGATGCACATCTTTTGGCCTGTAAATGTGATGATTTGAGTTCAGCTCTGGAGAGCAGTTTGAGGCTTGGCCGAAATATGTACCTAACTCAAGGTCAATGCAGGTTTCTTTCTGGGCTGGAATGTGTTGATGCTTCTAGTTAAAACCAGGTTGAGGGCTTTACCTTGTGATGTGGGTATGTAACATTTTTAATTGGAATCCCAGAAGGTACAGCTTTTCGTGGTTTATCTGCAGGGACCTAGTCACTTCATTAAGAAAATAAAGCTGTCACTTTGTATGTTTTTCTTTTTTTTTTCTTTTTTTTTTTTTTTTTTTTAAGTTCAAGGAAAGCAAAGGTAAGAAATATGTTTATGGATGTTATCCATACAGGAGAATGGTGTTTTGGGTGTCAGTCCTGCAGCAGTGCACTTGGAATAATAACCCTTGGAGAGAAGGGTGGACAGGGTGAGAAGAACCCTGTAGTACTGGTTTCATTTAAAGTTACCTTTCCTTGGCAAAAGTGTGATTCCTGTGAAAACAAACCAGTGCATTTCCAGTGCTTAATGGCAGCTGTGCTGGTGTTCCTGACTAACCAGCTGTCTCCTGAGGACTATAGCTCTGCTGAAAGTAGTGACAGAATGTAGCTTCTTTCAGGAATGCATAAAAATCTGTTAAATACAGGTCATGCAATGAATTGTCTATGGCAAAAAATGGGAATAGAAAATAATTCTCTATTTCCCTAATCTTTTATGTGTCAGAATGAGCTGTTTTGTTTGTGCTTCCATTAACCTAAAATATGTCCTTTGTGGAACCAAAGTGTATTTATTGTATGCAGAATATCCAGGCTATGCAGCTTTACTGACATGGTTTATTTACAGCCTAGGCCACCATCCAGATGTTGTTCTGCTAGAAAAGAATTTAATGAAGAATGAGTAGCTCCACAGAAGTATAGCATAATACCTTGTGCTAGTTTCTAATGGTTTTTTTTGTTCTGTTCCCAGAAATAAGTTTTCTCCAGGCTTTTGCATCTGTAGATAAGACACGTTAAAAAGTTCTGGTTTTGAATTGGCATCCACATGTTTCAGGAGCTTGGTGAATAAGTAATCTTGAAATGTTTTTTGTGTTTAGAAGCTGGCAAGGTGTTCACCTGGGGCAGAGAGGACTACGGGCAGCTTGGAAGGCACACGGTGGTTCCCGGTGGGCAGCAGAGCACAGCATCTGAACAGTGCTTGGAGCTGTTGTGTAACACCCCTGTTCTGGTTCCTTGCCTAAATGGAGCATCTCAGGTAAAGAAGAAAATTACCATTTCCACCCCCCCCACCTTTTTTTTTTTTTTGCTTTTGTCCATTAAAATAATCAGAATAGTTTCCTAATAGAACCCTCCCAAATGCTGCAGCACAAGCCCTTGCTTGCTCGTCCTGTAAGCTAATAAGATTCAGTTCTTTTGTTTAAATGGCTTCTGCATTCAGGAACTGATTTTTTTCCTTGGTGGTGTCAGCTTTAGCAAAACATTCCAAGTTCTCTCAGGTATCAATGTGTGCAGGTGTAAGTTGTGCCTGCAGTGCAGCTGAACAGAGGAGGTGGGACTTTGCCCAGGTGCAGCACTACTTTTGCCTGAAACTCCAGACCAGCACCCCACAAAACACAGCTGGTGGTCCCTCTGGTCCAGGGGGGAGGCTTGCACAGCCATATAAACAGCTCTCCTGGCTTGTATTGCAGCTGAGGAAAGTGGAAATTCCCAGTACTGTGGGGGCAGGAGCAAAACTTGTGATGTATTTGAGACATGTGGTTGATGGCTGATCCAGAACTTCTGCCCACTGTGCTTACTCTTGATCCTCTTGTGCTCCTTGAGAAGTCTCCAGTTTGAGTTGTAGGATGAGTGAAGAAGGGGACATGTTCAGGAAAACAGAGATGGGGGAACAGAGAAGGTGGGCTCTGTTTAAGGTGCACAGATTAATGATCTGTCCAGGTGCCACTCTCAGAGTGTAGTTGTCCAAGGCATTAAACTTGAGCTAGGTATTAAAGAGAACCTGTGAAACTTCTGAAGAGTTGCCTTGTTTTAAAGCAGGCTGAAGAGTTTCAGTCAACCGACCCAAAGGTTGTCCAGCCACATGGCCCAAGTTGCAGAGGGCAAAGGCAGGGACAAGGAGAGTGAAGCACTGCTTACTCTCAGAGAAGACCAGGTTTGAGACCATTTAGAATCTGAAAATGCACAAGCCCATGGGCCTGATGTGTTATATCCGTGGGTCCTGAGGAAACTGACAGAGCAGTTGGCTCAGCTACCATCCATCATACTTGGCAGGCTGTGGCAGTTTAGTGAAGTTCCCGCTGGAAAAAGGGAAGCATAACCCCCATTTTTAAAAAGGGAAATAAGGAAGACCTGGGGAACTACAGATTGGTCAATCTTACCTGTGTGCCTGGCAAGATCATGGAACAGATCGTCCTGGAAACTATGCTAAGGCACATGGAAAATAAAGAGGTGATTGGTGACAGCCAACATGGCTTCACCGCAGCAAATCTGACCACCAGCCTGACAAATCTGGTGGCCTTCTATGATGAGGTTACAGAAATGGTGGATGAGGAAAGAGCAACTGACATCATCTCCCTGGCCCTGTGCAAAGCATTTGACACTTTCCCACATGACATCCTGTCTTTAAATTGGAGAGGCATGGATTTGGTGTGTGGGTGACTCAGTGGATAAAAAACTGGCTGGATCTTTTCAGTCACGGGCTTGAGGTCAGTGGCTCGATGTCCACCTGGAGACCAGGGAGGAGTGGTGTTCCTGAGGTGCTGGTGTTGGGATCAGTGCTGTTTGTCAGTGACAAGGACAGTGGGATGGAGGGCATCCTGAGCAAGTGTGTCACTGATACCAAGCTGTGCTGTGTGGACAGCACACTGGAGGGAAGGGACACCATCCTGAGGGACCCTGTGTGGGGCCCCAGAGCCCATGATGCTGCACTAATGTTCAGTCACTTTTAACTCCTCTGAGTCCCAGACAGCTTTCTTACCCATTTTGACATGGCTGTCCCTACTTTTTGTCATTAGTTATGTATAGACACCTCCATTTCTGAATCTTCTTCATGCTGTTTTTCATCAGTGCTCTGCAGTGTCTCAAGTACCTTGTTCTGTCGTTTGTTGGACAATACAAAGCCAAGGCAGCTGCAGCTTTTGCACAGTGGAACTTACCCTTGGCAGGAGAAGTGATCCATGAAAGTGAAGGGATGTATTCAGATACCTTCCTTGAAAGGAAAGAGAAACAACAATCTCATCTTTATTCTGCTGCCCTCAGCGCTGTTCCTTCTTATAGACCTGTGAGAGACCTGATTTGAGTGATTAGCAATGGCAGTGTTCTGGAGCAGACATCATTCTTTGCAGAGATAACAGTACAAAGATGACTTAAGAGGATCATCTGCATCCTAGGATGCAAAAAAGGAGAAACAGATAATAAGGACTGAAATTGTTTCTCTTCAAGATTACAAAATAATGCCAAAGCTGGAATTTATACTTGAAAATGCATTAAATTGCAGTATGTAGTCTGTGTACAGTCAGTTGTTCTTTGTTAACACATAAGCTGCCCCTTTTTCCATCTGTTGTCATGTGGAGACAGGACTTGATTTGAGAGCTGAATTGAAAGGAGTACAGAGATGAGTTCTTTTCCATGTTTACCTTGAATTAAAAATTCCAATTTTTGTGTTTAATACAGAGAGACAGTTTTAACAGTTGAGGACTGCGACTGATGATTTTTTATTCATGGTCTTTTTATAAATCACTTTTAATGATTCAACTGAATTTTTGGCAAAGCTGTGGTCTGCTGATTGCCTCTGCACTTCAGTTAATATTGTTAAAGCCAAAGTGGAGAAACTAATCTAAGGATTAGAGGACAGTATAAAAGACACATGGCTCAAGGACAGCACAGTAGTTTTAACCTCCTGGGTTGCTCCTTGTCTCCATGCCCATGGCTTGCCTACTTTCTCCGCCGAAGACCAGGGATTCTCCTTTCTTTGAACTGACACTGTTACAATGTGTGTCTGCCACTTCAAAACCTGATTTTTGAAGTGTTGTGAGTGACCTATTCCATTGTGAGTTTGACTTCAACTGAAAACATTGACCTTGAGAAATAAGAGCACTTTTTTCCTTTAAACTGAAGCAAAAGAGGAACAAAAGCCCGAGTTTTAGGTAATTATCCACTCATCTGAGGTTGTCTTCCTGGCAGGTTTAAAAGCGTGGGGGTTCCTGGTGTTGACTGTGTTTAAAGTTCTTGCATTTTGCTGCTGCAGGTCTATTTGCTGTTTTCTTCTCAGTGCTTTGGTGCCTGACCAACATGGCATAGGCCAAGGCACTGAGAAGCTGTTGTGTGAGGCATTTTGCAGGCAGTGCTCTTGTGTTGTGGGGCGTCCTTGATGGCACCTCCTCAGAGCATCTGACTCATCGGACGCGCATTCATCCGCCGCTCTTCAGATGAAAGGACAATTAAATACAAATGGCCCGAAATGGGATGAGTCTCTGTATTTAGCAAATGCTACAAAGATCTGGTTTAATGTTTCCTCCTTTGTCCAAATGCTTTTCCAGTCTGTTTGATATTTTTGGCTTTAATAGCTATCGTTCTGGTGTTTGTGGTATGTTCAGCATGTCATTCACATTGCAGCAAACATTTGCTGCTGCAGTAAACAAGTGAGAAGTGTCTGTGCAGAGCTGAGTGTCTCTTGCTAAGCTGGGTGGAAGGAAGGGCTGTAGTTATTTTGGATATGCATGGCCTCACATGGAGCCATGTTTTCATCATGTCCTTTTCTACTCAAAGTGAACTGTGCTAGATCACAGTTTTCTGTGGAGGGATCTCTGAAATTTCAGTTAGGAAATGAAAAAATAACCATCACTCAACTTGAATCCTGATGATGGATGTAGGGACCAGTTCTGTCAGGGAATGAAAACAACTGATAGACTCCTGACAACATGTACCTAGTGTGTTTGTCCTGATCCTGCTCTGGTCCATGGTTCCAATGTGCATATTCATCCTGTGCGACACAGATTGCTTTGTATGGTTCCATTCTCTGTATGATTCCTTTCTTTTTAGGGAATGACATCATAAATACCCACATTCTCATGGTGCTTTGCAGTCAAAGTTTATTGCTGTTCTTTTCAGTGCAGTTGCAGTAAGATGTCATTTTTGTTTAGGTGTTTGAAGGGTGGCTTTGGGTTTAGCATATTCTTGTTTTTCTTCCTGTCCCTGTTCATGTTGCAAACTAGTAAGCAGCTGCCTACAAGACAAATCTAAGGTATCTGTATTATGATAATTAATTGCTTATATAACTGATAAATTAATGGCTACACGTTATTACCTTAACACATAGTCACAATAATATTGAGAATGGAACCTTTTGGTTTTAAAAAAAGTGACAACGGTTTTTGATTTATCAGGGAAATTTGTTAGAGGCCTCTTCGTAAGTAAAGAGTTGAGGCTTTAAGGGGTATCAAAAGAAAAAACCTAATATTATTATATATCATCTCTATGCTCTCTGTGTGGCTTTTAAATATTTATTTGTTTGACTGGCTACTGTAAGTGGTTTTTATTTTGAATGTTCAGAATGAGAGGTTTGTATTTTTGTGGGAGAGAAACAAGCTGAACTTTCCTAAACCAAATTTTACTGCTCAAAGTTTGAGAATATGTGTGGAGTAACTGATTCAATAAGCTGCTTAAAAAACCCACTTTGGGTGTTAGGGAAGGAAGTAAATGCAAAAAAATGTTGAAGTGATGTGTAGTTTCTCACTTGCTAAGCAAGTAATACTTTGGTGTGTGTTGTGAGTTTTTTGGTTTAGTGGTTTCTTTTTCCTGTGTCTGGTGTCTTTGAAAAACTGGTGTCTTTTATGAGTTGGTCTTGATCCATGTCTTTTGAGAGATGGCATTGTTGAATTTTCCTTGATTGATTTTGTTATGCTGTTTTAGAGATGCAATAATGAAAATTTTAATACAGAGATGGTCCCTTTCATATTCTTGCATCGAGTTCTTGGCTTATCAATTAATTTTAAGTGACAATAAAAGAAAATAAAGGAGAAGTGGGTTCTGAGTACAGCTCACTGTGCGAGTGACAAATTGCAATTAAGGATGAAAATAAGAGACCAAATTGTTGAAATTATTATTAGGGAGAAAAAACCCAAACAGGATGTAACAGAAGATTGAAACTACAGTCTGCATACAAAATGCAGCAAGTCTGTGTTCGATTAGGTGTGTTTGTGTGCTCTGCATGCCCTGTGTAGGAGAGTAACACTAATCTTGGCAGCACTGCAAGAACGCTGAGAGTTTACAGTCATGTCACAGGCAAAGAAGAAACAGGATTTATTTCTTAGGTTAGTCAGTTCTCTCTGCCCTTCTCCTAAGCAGGAAATTGAGGGCAGTACCAAACTGCTGCAACCCTTTTTGCCTAGGTAGCCATCCCACTTTTCTGTGCTTTTCTTATCCCGTTAAGACATGACCGTGGTTTGTAAAGAGTATCTTATGGCCTGGGTAGAGAGACATTTAACATTCATAGCAAAGTCACTTCTGCAAGTTAAGAATAGCAGTGTGTTATGAGCAGAGCCTAGCTCACCAGCTCTGGGTCTGTAATTTTTGGAAAGCAGAGAGGAGGTGATACTGGTTCCCAGCACTGTGCTTCCTACCACCCCTACCAATTTCCCTGCAGCTGGCACTGGATAGAGGGAGATGGGAAACCAAAGTCACACCAAAGGAATGGCAAAGGAGAACTCCCGCGCTGCCTGTGCCTGCCAGGGAGCACATGCTGTGTGGGTACAAACTAGAGGCTTTCCAAGTATCACTTTTGCAGATAAGGATTGGTTTAAAATGACCAAAATTGGTCTGCTGGGGTTGTACTGCAGCAGTGAGGTGGCAGCCAGGGCCGGGCTGCTCTGCAATCTGTATGGGAGACCAGGAAAGGTCAATTTCCTGACAGATGGGGTGGTGTAGGAGAGGACTGACATGGGATAAAGTCAGGAGGTGGAGACCCACCCAGCATGTGATGAGTGAGGTGCTAGAAATGTGACTCTGGGCAAGCCTTAATCTTCGTAAGTCATAAATTAATTTTCAGTTTGGTGGTGTGTTGCAGTTAGAATTCCAAATGAGTACCTCACTTGGAGATCTCTGAAAGTATCAGGAAATGAAAAGAGACTAAAACTACTTGCAGCAGTAGCAGGGGCTTGTGCAGACAGGCATCAGCTGTCAGTAGTGAGGGCCCCAACAATGACACCAAATTGGCAACTCTATTTAATGAGCTTATTAGTAGCAGAATTACTAATCTAAGTTGCTTTGTTGTAACTCTCTGATCTCTTTATGCTTATACTATATTCCTTAAATTGAAAATACTGACTGGGTCTCATCCTTCTGCATGGATTGTTCCAGTAACAGTGCACCATGGCTGCAGCTCTGAGCTTGGAGAGAACTTGTGATTCTGCTCCTTGGAAGGATTTCTTTGCACCAACCAATGCCATAAATGCTCAGGAATGTCCTTCAGAGGCATGATGCAGTTAATGCCTGCTAATCAACCATGGGCAGTGCTGCAAAATTACTTAAAAATGTACTTGGTTTTAAGACAGTCTCTGTGAGCAGCAACCTTGGAATGTGACAGAACTCCAGTTCTGCCTCACTGACGTGATTTTGGTTGCCTTGTTCAAGCCTGAACAGAAAGTTTTCAGTGTAAAATGCACCCACACCTAGTTTAAGGTGAATCAGATCTAACCTAGGGTAAGTGCATGGACATGTTCCAAGTGCAAGTGAAAATATGGTTTGAGGCTAGAGGCTGGTGGAAAAGGCCCTAAAGCATGCAGTTTTTCATTCTCAATTTGTCATTAGGACTGTTACAGAGAAGGGATTAACAAATCAATGCAGGCTGAAACGAGAGAAAATCAATAAGAAACTGTAGTGAACTGGAACAAAGCTATCAATTTGCAGCGTTCTCTGCAAAGAAATCTCATCCATACCTTCTTTTATGGATGGGAAAATAATGCCAAAATGATGATGATTTGAGGTTAAAGTAATTGTTTTTTACCTGGCTGACCCCAGAACTTTAGGTCAAGAAACTTCTGGTGTAAGTGCTGCTTATCTTTCCTGTTTCAGTTGTGTTGATGAATTTTATTGGCAGGTTCTGCAAGACTGAAATCTTACAGAAAAATAGTCAAGGAGAAATACATCATTTAAGTTACCCTCCCAGGAATTTCATCGAACAGTCTTTTTAATGGTTTACTTTTTTTATTAGTGGAAGTGACTTTGTTAGTTGTTCATTGTTTTTCTGTCTTCTTAAGAAGAATGTTACTGCTGAAAAGTTACTCTTTCATAGCTAGTATGCATTCTGGAGGTGGAGAATATACTGCATTACTGGGCAGGTGAATGAGATGGGAGGGAGCTTAGTGGTGCCAGCTCCACCTGTTTATTGTATTGTAACATTGGTCCTTTCAAACCCATTTGTCACTGTGGGGCCATAAACTCACCAAGGCAGTGCCAGCACACAGACTGCTTCTCCCTGGTTTTAATTTAGGGGTTTTGGATTTGGTTTGAACCTGGGTTGTGGTTGTACTTTTACACCAGTGATGGTGTTTGTATTTGTCTGATGTTTCCAGCTTTCACTTATCAATGAGTCACTGAAACTGGGCCCTGCCAGTCCTTCTGGCCTTTGTGCTTAGGTTGTGAGTTACTGTAAAGCTACTGTTTAATGGAGGATTCAGCAAAGAGAGATTTGTGTTTCTGCTGTGGTGCCATGGCACACAGCAGCTTTCCAAGACTGCTGTACTGGACAGCCTGCTCAGTGACAGGGACCTGTTTGTCCTCCCACCTGGTGCCTCATCTCTCTTGCCTGTTGGCTTCCTTTCTCTGATTTAAACTGAAGTTGTCAAAGACAGAAGCTACTTCTAGACTCTGTGTTTCAGATGGTCTAATACAGTCTGTGCCTTTGCCCCAGCATTCAACCAACAGAACTGTTCTTGTGGAAGGAGGAGGGGGAAGGGGAAGAAAAAGTAAAAGTGATTCATCTAGTCCTGTGAGGACAGAAATGCTAAACTGCCTCCTGTTTTAAAACCTGCCTAAGGGTTTTTTCTTGGTCTCCTGGCAGTTGATTGCTGAGGTCTCCATAAATTCAGTGGATTTTGCATGTAATCAGATGCCAGCAAAGGTTGAAGAAAACCCTATGCCTTGCAGGGTTTGTTTTTTTTTTTGTCATTGCAAAATAAATAAAAACCTCTAGAAAGATTTTTTTTAAAAAATTCATTCTCAGAGAGAAAAAAGTTGATAGTTATTACCTTAGAAGTATGATTTTGAAAATGCCTCCTTCTACAGTTTGCCACTTTAGCTCCCATTTTTTACAATTCCCTCTGCTCCCAGGTGTAAAACTAATGTAAACAATCTCTTCCTTGGTAACAAGTGCATCAGGATGCAGTAAGGAGTTTTTAGGATGTTTGTTTTTCCAGAACATTGTTTGGCATAATTTTGTTCTTTTAAGTGTTAAATTAACAAGTATTAAATAGTCATATTTCTTACTGGTGATTGCTTCAGTGGAAATCCCTTTCGTCCAGCTTTTTTTATTTTTTTGAAGTTGACAAGGTTTTCCTGCAGCCTCCACTGTTAGTTGATTTCAAAAGTGTGAACCCATTTAAAGCTTTGGAAACCTCAGGCCATGGTTCATTTCTATAGAAAGAAAAAAAAAATAATAAAAAGGTAGGTGCTGCTGGACCTCACAAGAGAGTACTGAGGGGAAGGGATGAAAGCCATTTAACAATGTCTAACATATCAGACAATGTTATTACAGTGTCTGACATTTGATTAAGTATTATGACAAGATACATTGCTGGTGTTTATAACTATGCAATTCCTTTATTGCTTTTCTATATGCCAAGATGTTATACTTTGTGTTGTTTTGTGTTCTGATGCAAGCGTAGGATATGATTTTTGCTTCTTGGATCTTATTCCCTGCTCATATTTCCTCTGTTTGGCCCTGTATTTAGATTTCTCATGGTTTTGTGGTGTGTTTTTTTCTTTTCAATGTGTGGATGAAGGAAAATCCTTTTTCTTTGACACTTTTGGGAAAGGGTTTATGACTTAAACACACAAAAGTAAATTCCAGAAATAGAAAACAGTGAATTGTTTTTTTTTTTTCTTTGACTTCTTAATCTGCTACTGCTCCTTTTTTAGTATTTAACCACTACAGAGAAAAGATAAAGGCATCCTGATTTTTTTGAAGATGTATTACTCACTGTGGTAATGAAGTTGAAATGAAAAAGGAGGACCCACTTCTGAGGTAAACAGTTCTGTATCTATAACATTTAGACAATAATTGGTTTGTGATTTTAAAAAGAAAATCCAACTTTGTAACTTTTGGGAGCAGTTACAAGGGTTTTTTTCAAAATTTTGTCAGAAAATAAGGTCAGGAAGTGAGATAGAAAGCGTTACAAGGTTTTTAATTATTGTGGGTATTTCAAATTCTTGGTTTAAATGTATTTCTTCCTTACCACAAAAACCATCTAGGGAGATGGCTCTTCTGTTTGTGTCACTGAAGTCTTCCCATTTGACTTTGGAGTCTTCCCAGTGGATTAGATCATGGAGGCTGCTGTGGTACCATGCAAGCAGAAGTTTTTCACCTGGCAGCAGACAAGCCTGCTGAGATCAAGCAGTGTTTGTGGCATGATGGGAGCCTGCAAGTCCTGCCATTAGCCTTCTCTTGGGGGGATATAATACTTTGGGCTCAGCTGTTGTAGCTGTGGTGGTGAGTTCAGCACATCAGCAATGCCCTGTAGTTGCTTTCTGAACGCCTTGAAAACTCATTGGGTGAGAAACTCAAGTGAAATGAATGTGTTGGCTGGAGAACAGACAGAGGTGTTACCTTGATTCTTCATCTGTGGTTGTCATACATCAAAGTTCTGCAAAATCATCTCTGTCAAGGTCTGGTCCAGTCTGCAGTTCAGCATTGCAGTCCTCGCCAGGGAAGGTGCTGTGGGGCTGGCTCAAAGGCAGAAGTGGTAGAAATGTTTCCTGCACTGAAGTCTGGGAAACATTGCAGTAACTTCCCACCTTGGCTGCTTGCAGCTTGTTCAAAGTTCCCACTGTATCATTGGTTGCTTTTTGACCACCTTGCTCAATTCAGTGTACAGGTACATAAGGAGTATACAGGTATATATACAGGTATATATCAAGGACTCTGGCATGGATTTGTGATGCAAATCTGTCTCAACATCTTTCCTTTAGAGCAGCTGGCAAAAGGCAATCTTTTCACCTTTGCTGATCTGCCTTGAGTACATGTATGAAGAACTGATTCAAGTCTAAAGCCTCTGTTTGATCCTACCCTTTGTTTCACCTTCTTGAGTGGATTGTTGGGCAAGGAGAACATTTATTGAAACAGTTCTTATCAGTGCTGGAAATACGGGTATTTGAGAGCCTAAGTTTTATTACCAGTGATCTTATCTTGAGCTAGTAGGTGTCAGGTTGTCTTTTGAAAATCTGAATTTTCCATGTCTGAAAGGATTACTTTGAAAGTACATTCCAGGTTCTTTAGAACACACAGGTTGATTTTTTCGCTTCACAGTGAATCTGAGGTTTTCACTGGGAATGCAAGTCACAGGTTGTGGGAGGGGATGTTGTCAGTCTTCAGAAACCAAAAATTCACAACCTTCTTTTTGCTGTTTCATGGCACCTGTTGTGCTTTGATTCCTAATTTTCAAAAGAATTTAAAAGAATACAACGTATTATTTCATGGTTACTCTACCAAGTACCCTTAAACAAATGAGATAATGGAAATCTGTGATGACAGTCACTTTCAAAGTTTTACTGCACATTCCTATGACTTCTTCCTCTTTGATACTGCTGATTCTACTCAGTATTTTTATCTGGGACCTCTGTCACACAGAATTGGGGCTAAGAAAAATGTGGAAAGTTGTAGAAATGCGTATACATGGTCAGTTGTATAACTTTCTCAGGATTTTTTTTGTTCAGTTTACATGTTAGACATAAATCTAAACAAAACATAATGTTGAGATTTGCAACTTGTGAAAATGAGAAAGTACTTGGAACAGGGTACTAGAAGGCTTTCTCTTAGTTCATCTGTTTGCAATAAGTCTTACAGGATTAATTTGCTGTCTCTGGTTTTCCTTGCCACAGCAAGTCTGGAATGCAGACTGCTTGGAGGAGCATGAAAAGCAAAATGCTTGTGTCTTTTTACTTAGAAAGATTAAGATAGTATTTGTGAATTACAGTTTTGGTGCTTAATAATCCTAAGATACAAATGTTTTAACTCAGCGGACAAGCTGTTCAAAAGTATGAAATAGGATTTGATGTGGTGTTAATGTATTTCATGTTTGAGAGGTAACGTGCCCCATCCCCGTCTCTTTAACAAATGAGGACACAGTAGTGTCCTGTGTTGCTTTTCTGCATGGTACATGGAGACATTTACAATGTCTTGTGGCAAAATGAGTCAAGAGTGCATCAGGATCTTCAAGGGTGGCTGCTTTTGTGTGTGAGGCCTCTGTTTTGCAGTGAGATTGGCAGAAAGCCAGTGAGAAAGGACTGTTTAGTCACTTATGCTGTATTCATGCTCAGCATGCCATGCCAGAGAGAGTTCTAATAAAGTCATTTTATCAGAGGACTTCAAATTTAGTAATGCCAAGGATGTGAGGAACTACTGATGTACCTCTGCTGAAATTAAATATACATTCCAGGTTGCCTTTTTTTGCCTGTACTCTCCCTCTTTTTCTTCGCTTACTAACAACTGTTAGATAACCTGTGCTCCTACAGGGCTTTGAAATTACACTCCTGTTTATTATCTTTTTGGCAACAGGTAACATACTTCAAAACCATCTCTTCCACTTAGTGAGACTGCATGTGCTTTCTCTTTTGAGTCCTATGTTTGCAAGAGAAATGTTCTCTTCTTTGGTAATTATGGAGCTAATCATTCTGCTTTGATAGTTTGAGAAATGAGAAGCAAAGTCGAAAAAACTTTTATTCAGAAAATAAATATGATTGTGATGCACTTGTATTGCATGCTTATGCATTTATTAAGAGAAATTTGTAATATACCAAATAAAACTCATATTTGGATTCCATCTAACTCCCTTATTCAGTGCTGTATGTTGGCTGATACTCACTGGGAATAGGAATCAAAACCATTAAAACACTTGGAACGGTGATGCTAAATTAATTTTATGTTTGAGGCAGCAAAAGTGAATCTCTGAATTCTAGCTTAGTTCCTTAATGAGGCCATTTTAATGTCATTCACTAGTAATTTTTAATTCAATTCATAGTAAGACAGAGATGTAAGAAATGTTTGTGTTGTTACATGTAATTTACATATGCCTAGATATAACTGAAGGGGCTTAGTTCCATTTTGGAGAACTGGTATTAGGAAAGGCTGTGGTTTTTACATTTGTCCAGGCTACACCTCCCAACACTTCAGGTAATTTGCCTTCACTCATAATTTGTTTGACAAAGATCTCTCATGCAGGACCATAATCATTACACAGGCCTTAGCTGGAGCTTCCTGAGGAGGTATTTTGCTGCTGTGCTTTTTCCTCTGTTTTTTTTTTTTTTTTTCCTTGCTCTCTTGCCCAAGAGAGTTGTTGTTGTGTAGACCCTATTGAGAGCCATCTGGTGTGCCTGCTGGGAAGGCAGAGCTGCACACCTAAACAAGCCTGTCACACTGTTCACATTTGTCATAGTGCTGGACCTGCACCTGGGAGGGATGGTCAGCAGGGACAGCTTTGTTACCTCTTTTGAAAATGTCTGTTTGGCCATAAACTTTTGCATACTTCAGTGCATTATTTAGTAGAGAAAAGACTTTATCCAAAGTTTGTGGCTATGAGAAGGTGCTCTTGGCATTTGAAAGCTCTTCAAGGTCTACAGTGAGTTTGGACCTTCAGGGGGATAGCATTCAGGCCTGCCAGTCACTGTCTCTAGGACAGTGTATACTGTACATTCTCCTGATTTTGGAAAGAAGACACTTCTATCCTGTAGAAGCCTGAAGTATGGCTTCTTACTCATCCTTTTTTTCAGCTAACAGCAGTACCTTGAGGTGAGATGCAGTAGCACTTTTATTTCCCCTGGATCATTGTCAAACTTTTCAGCTGAGTTTTAGACCTGACCTGCCTGATCCTTAAATAGTCTTTTTCTTGTTCTGGCTATGTAGCAGCACATTTCCCCCATCCTCCCCTGGCAGATTCTGCTACCAGAGTTGCTGAAATTAGTAAGACTTAGTGGTCAGTAGTTACATTCTCCACCTTTTTCTCAAAGCATGAGCACTGCTATGTGTAGGAAAACCCTCAAATGTTTCTCTCCTGTCTTCCTGCCTTTGTAAGACACTTGAAACCTGCCATTACTGGATGGAGATGTGTGAAGACTTGAAGACCAGCACATTGCCAGTCATAACAAGGCAAACTTCCTGATCGTGAGGGAGCAGGAGGAATGCACCAGTGGATTTACATGACTACAAAAAAATTATTTTGTCAGCTGAGTGTGCGTAAGCCCAACTGCATCTTCCCTTCTAGAAGGTTCAAAGTACTGTTTGTACTGCTGCTCTTGTCTCATTGCCATGCTAAAATCAGAAGGCATTGTGTACCTGTCTTCTGCTCTGAGTCATGTCCCAGTGGGCAGGGTTCTCAAACAATCTTTGCAGGTGAGCTGGCTCAGAACAGCAACACAATTCAGAGCTTATCTTAGGAAAACAGCTGCAAAAGGAAGAGGGGTAAAACCCACATGGTTAAATAGAACACTTTGGTTTCTGATGGACAGAGGAGAATGAAAATCATGAGGTAAAAGCCAGCAAGCATTCCTATGTGCAGTACAACTCTTCATAGTAAATCTCTGGTATAGAACCCATTGATACTCTTTTGCAGACAACACTCAGCTCTGTAGCACTCTTGACAGGAGACCTGACATGCAGCAGGAGTTCCTGGGTCAAGTCCAGTGTTGATACAGAGAGGTGCACTCAAGCCAGGGGAGCTCTGAAGTATCCAGAGAAGGTGCCCACCAGGTTGTAAAGCCATAAGATTGCTCAGTTTCTGATAGATGTCATAAAAACTAATGATATAAAAGCTATCTGACATTCATTTCAGGTGGTGATGACACTGATCGTCTGTGAGAAGCTGAGTATGGTGTTAAGGCAACTTCTCGTTGAAAGGCTTGTGGTAATTGTGATGATTTTAAAAAAGAAATGTATTGAAAGCTTGTTTTCAAAAAATCCTGAAAACATGAAATTTCAGGCTCTAATGCCAAAGTGAAACAGCAAGATTGCAGTCTCATGTTGTCTATATTAAAAAATCTTACGTTTTAATTTAGCTTTACAGTACTAGTGTAGCTTCAGCTAAGTTTCTAAAATGTTTTTGGATAATAATATTCTAATTGTCATTTGACAAACATTCAGTTTTACATGCAGCTATACAGAGAATGCCTAATTAGGCCTATTGATTTGAGAAGTAAGGTAAAGCTGGAAATGATTAAGTGTAACAGATTTTAGCACCATGCAAATGTTTTTAAGAAATTAAACATTTATGACCAAGAATAATCATACTGACTGTCTTTTGTGGGGGACAAGTGAATTAATTGGCTAATAACATGGTCAGTGAAATGGTGAGAGAAGTTAATGTTTGTTGTCAAGTCTCTTTTTTTCTTTAATGAAATTGAAGAGCAGTGAAAAATGAAGACAGTTTTAAAATGTGCTGCTGTATTGCTCATGGCTGCCTAAAGTTCATGTAGCATGGTATAGGCTGCTCAGGCTGACTTGAAATTTTTTTATATTGGATTTGA
Organism: Trochalopteron elliotii; assembly: GCA_024734555.1. Taxonomy (NCBI): domain Eukaryota; kingdom Metazoa; phylum Chordata; class Aves; order Passeriformes; family Leiothrichidae; genus Trochalopteron; species Trochalopteron elliotii. Next base: position 371,987 of record JANPWX010000130.1, on the reverse strand, counting down.
GAAATCTTCTGGAATTGGGCCAGAGGGTTATGAGTTCCAGTAAATGACTAAAAGTGAAATTGTGACTAAATGACTTTTTCACTGATATCTAAGCCATTGGAATATGTGTTATCACAGTAGCTGAAAAATCACTTAATTATTTCAGAGAACTTTATTTTAGTTAATGTAACCCTCTTTTTTTCTAATACTGATTTGGTTTATGATCTATTGGATTCAGTAAGTATTTGAAGTTTGAATTTTCCATACCCTATGTCATGTTAATGTGTTTTTAATGCTTGGAAAGCATAATTTATTCTTGTGAAGGTTTGCAGAGTAATAGCACATAGATCCTTAGAGAAGAGCGAATTGTAACAGCAATATTATGAACCTAACCCAGTATATTTTAATGCTGCTGTGTATGAAGGCAGCATAGCATTTTCTGTTCTAGCTTTCTTTTTGGCTGCCCAAATTTATTGCAGTAATTTGCTACTCAGGAGAGAAATTTCAGTGTTCACCCTCTGTTCTCAGTTTGCTTTATTTTGAAACAGTGACTAAAACCAGTCCATTCATCCTTAAATTGTAGACTTGTTTGACCTTAGGGTAGTATTGATGATGTTGAAAACATAAGATTGGTTGTTCTGAGTAAATACTTTCAGGAAAGGGAACTTTGCTTAGAAAAATGAGAGTTCAAAAGTCCACTCTTGTGAGATGATTAGAGTTTCTTTGAAGATCACATATTTATTTTAAGACCTGCGAGTCTGGGGGGGTTGTTTTGAGGAGGTACCTGTCTCGGCACCTTGTTTACTCTTAACTGAAACTGATGGATGAAAATCTCATGATGAAAATCTTACTAGGTTTGTTCAGCAGGGGGAAGAGAAAGTTTCAAGGCTACAGAGTAGCAGCCTGCCAGTACCTACAAGGAGGTTCATCGAGAAGATGAACTTGGAGAAACAAAAGACACAAATAGAAACACGAGGTTCGGACTTAATGTAAGGAAAACCTTTTCCACCACGAGGACAATCAAGCAGAGGAACAGGCTGCCTGGGGGGGTTGTACCATGTGAGCCTTATGGAATGGAAAAGATCTCATGGCTGATTTGTTTGGGAGCAGGAGGTTGGACTGAACCTCTGGAGGTCGTTTCGACCCTGGATAATCCTGTGATCCTAAGGTCTTGGTTTTGTCCTCAAAACTGTTTCCACACATGCTCGAGACTGAGAATTATAAAGCTTCAGTCCAGTGCTGTAATAATAAGCTGTCAGAGGGATGAGTTTTCAGGGTAGTTGTTAAAATGTAATAGGCAAGACTCAAGTTCAGTTTGCAGGAGTGATGCTTCTTACTAGGGGCAACCAGTGAGAGAGAAAGAAATTGAAGAAATCATGCTGTTTTTTTCCTGTCAGCTATAATACACATTTTGGGTGCAGCAAAATGTATAGAAGCATTATGCAAGCAGTTCAGAGCTCTCAATGTGCCCCTCTGCATAAAATAAGGTGCTTGTATTACTCTGATAGGGTAGAAGCTGGCATCTTCTTTCCAGCACTGGCTTGGGAAAAGAAAGACTGTAACTGAAATAGCAGCCTGGAAAAACTGCTTCATGGTTCAGTAGTTCTTTGTTGTTATTTTGTTTTAGCTGAGAAACACTAAAATTAGCTGTCCTCTCCTCTTTGTTCTTATTTTCCTTGTGCTCCAAAGTTTGCAAAATAGAAAATGAGTTGAGAAGCTACTCTGCAGTTTAACTATCCACTCACTGAAAATCAGAGCCCTTGATCTGGAGGCTTAAACTGATCATTTTGATTTTCAGGGTTTATTCTGCAGTTTCTCTAGTTATATGCTGTCTTCTAGCATAAATTGCTCTTTGGTCGTATGAAATTAAGTTGAATCAGTTTACACTGACAGTTTTGCTCTAAATTTATACGACAAAGTCTAATTCTGTGTCCTTCTCACTGTCCTCTGTTTTCTTTTGAGTAGCAATAGATGCACAGGCTGTGTGACAGATAGGCTATTGAAATTAGTTCACTAAAAACAGGCTCTGCTCTTCGGAAAATTAAAAAACCTGATGTCTGCAATGTTGTGTTCTTCTGCAAGGGTAAACAGAAAATGAGACAGAGGAGCTTAGAGGTGACACAGATGTGACTTTGTCATCATTAAAATGTTTCATGAAAAAGACTGTCCTGATTCATGAGAATCTTTTTTATTTGAGTGTTTCTTCTGAGTTGCAGTATTAGTCATCTAGAATCATATATGCTGTCTGCAGTTCTTTTTAAGGATCTTTGCTTGTCTGAAGAAGTTCCCTTTATTTTTCTTCTTTCTCACAGCGGTATGTGAACCTTTAAGCACAAAGCTAACTTTTTCACCTCAATTACTCTTGACGTGTTAAGTCAGCTTTATCCACAAATAACTGTGCTAGAAATAAGGCTTTTGTTTTTCGTTTGTTTGCTTTCTACATATGCCTGGACTTTCTACTTTGAGTTTGAATTCAAGGCCTCACAATCAATTCTGTGGGAAAACAGCACCTAGTCCAAGGTTTTATTTTTCTTTGAGATCTGCAAGACAGCAACAAGGAACCTTTTCAACTCTTTGCAAGAGCAGCAAAGCTGCCGTTTTTACAGACCATGTTGCTTGTGGGTCTGGTTTTGGCCTGATAAAATCACTGGGGTTTGAAAAGCTGGATGTTTGCAAATCACCTAAAGCACCAGTCTTGTGCTGCAATCTGCCTTGGCTTTTCAAGGCTTAGTGCATAGTGAATGCATGGTGATACTTGCTTCCTAGTAGTTGCCCCTTGCAGAGGAGAATCAGGAATGCAAGGGCACCTGATAGTTTTTCATGGCAGATAAAGCACTTTTGTGGGATTGCTTGGGTACCTTCTTCAAGTCTGGTTTGGTTGAAACATGGCTGGGGAGAGGAAGGCTCTGCTCTGTGTACAGAGCAAGTGGCAAAGTATTGTGGTGGGTGGCTCACTGCTAGTGAAGATACCACCCCGTGGGTTTGATTGGGAAACTGCTTTATTGGAGGCTTTCCTGGAATGTCACAGCAGGGTCAGCACCACTTCCACATGTGGACAGTCCAAGTTGTTGATTCCTTCAGTGCTGTTGGCAGAGATGGTGGCTGCTGGAACTGCATGCTCTGAAGTCAGAAATGTGAACATCACTGAAGTGATAGATCCCATACATGTAGCTGGAAAGGTGCCTTATCAATTTAGTTGAAGGCATTGAAAGGATACCGTAGTGGACTGAGATTGTTTAAAGTGCTTGGAAAAGTTTGAGATGGTTAAAAGGCAAAGACTGTAGAAAGGCTGTTCTGAATGCAGCTTGCCATTGAACCTATAATCCCCTGTGATAGCTGTTAATTTGGATTTCTGTATAACAGCAACGTTTGGGGCAAGTGACAAAGTGTGAAATTTCTGGTTTTCTCATACATAAACCTTAGCACTACAATGGGTGTCTCATGCAGGTTTACAGATTTTTCAAAATTCTCTGTAGTTGTGAAGCTCCACAGGGTTACTGTAGTTAGTGCTATCATTGTGTGTGTGCCAGAATTGTGGAATGGGCAAAGGAGAAACAAAAAAAAAGGTTACCCTTTTTTTCTTCCACATGTTAAAGTATATTAGAAATCACACTAGTTACTTAAAAGTGCTAAATCCAGTAATTGTTCATGTAGAAAGGGCAAGTCATAGTGGTTCCCAACAGGATCTGATTTCACATTGAGTTCAGTGTATGCACATCTGTAATGCTGAATGAATTTTGCAGAGTTGTGGATATCTCTGCAGTATACGTAGAATACCATCGAAACACATAATACTGATACATTTGGCAGGATTTATAAACTTTTCTGGTACTGACAAAACAGACATTCTTTGCTGTTTCAAGGTGAAGTCCAAAAATAAGCACCTCAATTTATGATAAATAGCCTGTGCATTAGATGTTGTCAAGGGCTCTTGAGTTAAACATGCTTGAAATTTTTAGATCAGGCTGGTTTTGAGAGATGATGTGCCAAAATAGAGCTGGAAAATTTTGACAGTGGTACTGCATTTTTTTAATTCTTTCAGTCACAGGAGGGAACAAACAGACCTGAAGAAAACAGACCTGTATTTTCTTACTCCCCCAACCCTGCCTTGAACCTACTGCTTGATAAGTGTAGGCATTGAAGGGGAAGAAGGAATTGTTTTGTATCCTGTCCCCCTAAATAGTTGCATGTCAGAGTTTATTTTGCTCATGTTGTAACAGTGGTACTGCTGCTCAGTAGGAGCATTCTGTGGCTGTGAGCCTCTCTGGCAGCTTGCTTTCACGCCTGCAGCTTGCCTTGTTTAATTCTACACAAAAAAATTCCACTGAAAATGATCTGGACACAAGGGTGTAGGCATTTTTGTTGCTGCTGTTCCAGAAAAAGAGGCACAAGCTGGGAAAAGGAAGAGATTTCCAGTGGAAGATTTATTAGGCTGTAAAACAAACAAACAAACTTATCCAGAGAGTTAGAAATCTGAAGAACTTTTCTGCTGAGTTACAGGTTAAGTTTTAGTCTGTTTTAATCAGGGAGTAGTGGAGAATCAAACTCTCATGGTTTGATTATCAGTGAGTCCTGCTCTCCTTTGTATATGGCTGACAGGATAATAAAATTAGATAGTGTTTCACCACACTTTCCTCAGTCAGAAACTGAGAATTGAAGCTGAAATGCATCTCTGAGAATAAGGCATGTTCACTTCTTGGTAATTTTACCACCAAAATCAGCTTTCAGAGTTCTGACACCTCTGATCAGGGACAGCTCTGTTGGTGTTGCACGAATGTGCCACGAGTCTGTTCTTGGAGGGCAGCAAATTTGTTCTGTTGGAAGAAGGTGGGTTTACAGCACTGCAGGTCTGAAACCAGAAGTATGATGTAAGTCTGGGAGTCAGCTTGAAGGGAGAGCATCAAGTTCTTCCTGAAAAGTTTAAAACTCATCCACTGGGTGAGCTAAAAAGCCGTATTTGAAAAGGCAGCTTTCACTTTGACAAACTAACATGGATATCAAGTAGCTTTGTGGTTTGTGGTTGCATCACTTGTCAAGTGGTACTGGTTATGCAAGTAATATTTGAGTGCTCTGCTGTCCCTAGAAGAGGAGAAATTGGGATTTAAGGCGTTTTTCAGGTTTTCTGTCTCACTGCCAGTTCTCCTCACTTCCTAAAAGAGAGAATGACTTGGCAACCTACAAAAGCCCCTTATTTAAGTGAGCTGTGTTCTTCTAAAGATACTATCACCTGTCCTCTGAAGTTTGAAAGTAGTGCACACTGCTCAGATCAGTAGCTGAACTGTCTGGGTGGTGTCCTCAGCTGTGCTGCAGTCCCCTTGGAATTGCTTGAGAGAGCTGGAGCAGTTTAGAGCAGCCCAGTAGCCCAGGGTGTGACTGCAGGCTGGAGGGGACCCGTGGTGCCACCACGGCTTCTGGGAGGCTCCTGGCAGCCCCAGGGTCTGGGATGCAGTGCTGCCATGGGGAAAGCCCCTGGCATGCAGAGCTCAGGGGCTGTAAGGCTGCTCAAGGGTGTGTCTGCAGGCACTGTGGCCCCAGGGAAAGGCTGGGGGACAACTGGCACCAACGGGGTTTTGCTGCTAGAGCCAGGAGTGTGCTGATGTTTGAGCTGGCTGGAGTGAGGCAGGGCTCTGCAAGGCTCTGGGGGCTCCTGAGCTCCAGCACAGAGCTGCACCAGCATAGGGCAAGATTCCAAGGCTGGGTTTGGTTGGATGTGACTTCAGTGAGGTGCATGGTCAGCCCTCACCTCTCTGTGCAGGTGCTCCAGGGCTGGCTCTAGCACCTAAACTAGCTGGTTTAAAGACAGCCTGGCTCTTGTGCAATGTGCAGTCACCCTTGTACTGCACTGCAGATATTTGCAGGATTATGTTCTGGGGTTTGGCCGCTGCATCCGGGATTTGGGGGGTGCAGAAGTTGGATACAGCCTTGCTCAGGCTGCAGTTTCTGCTCTGTACCTCTGAGAGAGCCAAAATAAAATCTTTTTTCTTTATATCCACAAAAAAATAAGTACCAAAATTGGATGAGATATAGAACAACCTAATGCATTCTGAGAAAGCAGATATTAAGACAACTGTTAGAAATAGTGGTTTATGTCTCTAAACTATTTATAGTATAGTCATGATGTCTCCAAAGAGAGCAATACTATTATCACCAACATTTGATAGTGGTGCTCTGAATAGAGAACAGAATGCAAGACAGTACAGATGGCTGACAGACTGCAGCAAATTCCAGCTAATGAAGAAATGCAGTATGTTTGTTTACATGCAAGTTGAAAAAGTTGGCTGTTAAAATTGGTTTTAAATCCAGCTCTGAGCTGTGTAAACATAGATCACCCCTATGCAGCTAATAATAAAATGTGTTTGCATTTAAGAAAAAAAAGAAGCCTTTCTTTCAACAGCATTGCTGCAGTTTGATAACTTGGCTGCTCTGTATTCGACGATCTTCAGTGCATGTGCGAATTAATGCTGCAAGAAACAAAACCAGTTTACTGAGTGAATTTATGCTTAGCCTCAAATTGTGAATTTATGTCCCTGAAATGTAGGTTTTATGGTTAGATTCTGGAAAAAATGAGCAATTTGGGTAAATTTTGCAATGCTCTAGACATATAATTCAAACAGAGGAAACAGTGAAGACCCAGACATTCTGCTGAACTGCTTCATCCAGTGGATCAGGTTATAGTTTTTCTAGGAGTTTACACTGTGAATCATGAGGGGGTGGGAGTGTCTGATTCCTGAATTTTAAGAGTGTATTTCTGATTATAGTAGCTTTTTCCCCTGCCTCCTTCAGAAAATGGCATTTTTGAGCAGCCAGCAAATCTGTTGTTATTTAATATTAGCACAGTGATGCCGTACAATAGGAATACTGCAATCTCTTGTGTATCAGGAGAAGACAGACACAGGAAGAATAAAATGAGGAATTATTAGTACATCCTTTTCTGTAATACATCTCCAAAATTCATGATTTGCTTGTCAGAGTATTTCTGACAATAAGTTCACTTTACTGGGGCAGCATTCATCTCATTTGCTATCATTTTTCAGAAGCATCATCTGTATTATAGAGAACTGTTAAAATTCTGGAGCACATTTCAGGAAGATGTTTCAAATGTAACTTACTTGCTCTTGTTTTCCTTGCTGATGGGTGTTTAGAAGGCATTTACTGGTAAGCATTATGTGACAATGAAAATGTTCTTTACTCTCCAGCAGCAGGCACAGTTCTGATACTGACCACAGTGGGCTTGGCTCTGGAGTTGCCCATAGGTAGGAGAAGGAAGTAAATAGGATGGGTCATTGTTTGTGTTCTTTACCATAACATTTAAAGGCTTACCATGCAGATGATGTGTTATCAAAGCATTACAGGACTGCAGAAGGTGAGATAAATCACTTCCTCTTGTGGTTGGCTTTCAGAGGCATGTATGTGCTTGTGCAGATGACAGCCCGCACATGTGGGCTGTAGAGAGAGACCAGAAAGTCCTCTGTGATGTAGACACACATACATGCATTTAGTTTATGCTGATGAGGTGGGTTTTTCACTTCACAGATTGTAGTGTGATGGACAGTTGCTGATTCATGGAGAAAAACAACCCTCCTGCCAAGAACTGGAAATCTGCCATGATGCTAAACGATCTGAGATCCCACTCCCAGGGGCATGTGTGGATTTGCAAATCAACCAGGAGTCAGCCTACGAAGCACAGTAACATTGAAAGTAACCATCAAAACCAAGGTTTATTTTGTGGTTTTTCTCTTATCCTGACTCTATAGTTCAGGACTAAAGCAATTTAATGATTGCATCTTAGATTATATCCCCTGAAGTGCTTTCTTGATTTGCCAGGTATTTATTACTTCCATAGTTTTCCATGTAAACCAGAATCTGTTCTACTTTTGCAGCCAGAATTTTTTAACAGATGTTCGAGCAGTAACAATTCAGATTAGAGCCTCGGATTCCTAGACAGCTTTTGTTTGATTAAAAACAATAACAAATGCTTTGGAGAAGGAAATATATCATAGCAGGGCTCATGTTTGGATGCCAATATTGAGCATTTCCAAGTTCACATAAAAAAGGCAAACAAAGATCTCTATAGTCTCTTGAAAGAATATAAACTTTTATGGACCCTAAAAATAGACTTTGTAGGTTATTGTGTAACTGTCTGGCGAGGGTTTCTGTTATGTGCTTGTGAAACACTTGTCACTGGAGTGGGCTGATCCAGTATAGTAATTCATTTGCTCTTCCTAAACTCCAAGGCCTCACTATGTATTCTGTACTTGAGTAGATGTGAGGTTAGAGAAGTGACTGCCGAAGGTCTAGGTTTAGTTTTGTGGTGCATGGCTCAGAAAGCTAAAATCCAATGAGCTGTAAAATCCAGTCCTGAGGAAAAACTGTCAAGAGGATCTCTGCTTTGCCCTGGGACTACCCTGAGGGTGATCTTATCTTCAATAGATAACAAGGCAGCAAAATAATCTCTTAGTGGTGGTGTTGATCCCATCATAGGTAGGAACAAAGAAGCTCTCTACTTCTAAACACCTTCTTTGCTTGCCAGGTGTCTGTGAGTTATGGTAGATCTGTCACTAACAACTGTCCCAACTGGGTCCTTCCTGCAGAGCCCTGTTGGATTCTTTCTGCTTGTCTTGGGTTTAAATGTGAAATACCTGATGTGAGGGCACTGGTAGGTAAAAGCAGCAGTCTTATGGCAGTTTATTGATGTTGAGTTTCTTCTGTGTCTGCAGAGCTGCTAGTCTAAGGGGGCTGCTTTATGTAAGCTGTGCTTCTCACAGGGTTCCTTAATCATAAAAATGTGAGTCTGGATTGCATCTTCCATCTGAAGATGAGAGGTCCTCCTTGGGTCAAGGTAATGAGTGATGAAATATAATTACCTTGTACATTATAATAATGACTCATATATTTATAGGTGCCTGTGGTATGAAATTTGGATGAATTGCACATTCTGATGGATGTTTAATTTTGTTTTCTCTTGCTGTTGGCTGGTATCATCCCACTTAATGGATAATAAGACTTCTCATTGCAGAGATTTTACATAAGCATTTTGAGGTCCATTTTTGGGAATCTTTGGTTTATTTAGTAAATTAGTGTGATTATGGTAGTGCAAATCCAAAAAAACTAAACACCACAATGCCATCAGTTTGGGGTGTCTGCCAAGCTACAAGATTTTTTTTTTTTTTTACTAATAGTTCCTGCTGGTCAAATAGACCAGCAAAACTGGTCATGTTGCACATGAATAAACTCCTGCAAGGGATTGAACTTATGCTTGTACACAGTGCACAGTGGGACTGCTTGGTGAATAATTGTTCCTCATGCTCCCTCCTGTACACAATACCTTCTACAAATGATCCACACCTGTAAGGCAGTCATGGCCCCACAGGGTATGTTCAGTACTTTCTGTTGCTGCTTTTGTTTATCATCAGTCAATAAGTTTGTGCTGGTTTTAGTGTTTTAAATTCAGTGTATTTATTCTTAAGACACTTAAAATGTTTTGGTATAATAATTCTGAGTAACTCTCAAAACTTTTCTTGATAAGGGTCTGAGTTTAAGTACAAAAGTATTCCACTGAACAGAAAAAGTGTCTTGCCAAAGGGAGAGTTGGTAAGATCGTTAAATGTTTCATATTTCAGTGCCTTCTACATGTAAAGTACTAGCCATGTATGGTGTTCCTGCACTGTATTCACTGCAGAACTCTCCAGTTAACTTCAGTGCCCAGGAGGGAAGTAGAAATTCATGGTGTAGAGAATTACTACTATACATATAACTTAGGGGCTTGGCAATTGGACTGCTTAACTGAGGCCCATGTTATGGTAATTTTTTACAATATTTCCCTGTAAGAGAAGGGCGATGCCTGCATTTTTTTTTGTAGATAAATGAAATATGACCAAACTCCAGTTTCTTGATCTCAGAGGTATTCACCTCTTACACCTTTAGAGCCAGAACAGTGCTAGCTGTCTGGTATAATCATTAACGTTCCAAAACCAATTTATCCATTACACATGTATGTGCAAGTAAAATCTTGCACATACAATTAACTGCAGGTGCAAGTAGGATTTGAAGTTGATTCTTAAGTGGCTGTGTCTGAAGGAGAAATTTGGTTCTTGCACATAAGAAGATAATTTTAATAGCTGTAGTGAGATTAAGTTTACAATTTCACTGGACATTAAGGTATAGAGCCCCTCTCTAGTTAATAATAAATGACAATGGAAGGAATTATGGCAGGTTTTAAGTGGCACAAGTGCTAAGATTGATTAGGTAACCCAAAGAAAAGGTACTAGCTCTATTAGCTTTTGCCATTTGCACCCCTTGAGTGGAAAAGATCTTTTTTGGGTTTGCCTTACGCCTAGCAGATTTAGTAGATTTAAAATGAAAAGGCATCTTTTAAATCTCCCGAGCGCTTTTGTGTTGTTGCGTTTGACGTAAGTTTGTGAGGATGACTTCAGTGTAATTAGGCCCCGCTGATACAGTACTTTTCCACTGGATTTACTCGGAGCTCGCCAGTGTGTTGTAACGAGCTGCACTGCAGGCTGCAGTATCTGATTGTCATGCCAGGAGCATCACTAGCGTAGAGCTAAATAGAGATTGGTGAGGAAAGTGGGTCAGGAAACAGGCCTACTGTACCTGCAGGGACTGCAGAGAGCAGCGGCAGCGAGCAGAGTGTCCACAGCATGGCACTGTCTTGCAAAGCATCGGAGAGGAGAGGGGCTCAGCAAGTGGATAGGATAGGATAGTGGGCATGTCTGGGACCTGGAGATGCTGCTTTTATCCTCCTTTCTCTCCCCTGCTATACACACTTGCTTTACTGGGTGGTTTTAGCAGTTTTATTTTTTTCTTTCTTTCCATTAAAACATTCTTTCACTGTCAGAGGTCAAAGCCATCCTGTCCTGCCCTGTAAGACAGACTTCTAGAGACTTGCTTGCTGTTGAGACAATGCTAAATGTTGCTAAGGACTGTTTCCTATACTTTTTGGAAGTAGGAGAGGAAAAGGTGTGTAGGATGCTGCTCTGTAGACCTTGGTGTGGTTGTTTAAAAAGGCTTTTCTGAGCGTTTCTTGCTTCACTTGCAAAACTAGTCTTGCTAGAGGTGACATTCAGAATAAAATTACAGTACAAACTGAAAAAGAGCAATAAAAACTGAAGCATCTCTAAGCAACCAGTTGGACATGCTAAAATTACCCGAGGAGTGGAAACTACAAAAGAAAGGGAGAAAAAAAATCCCAGAAGAGCCATTATAAGAATTTTTGCTCAAGTGTAAGAGGAAATGGTGAAAGAAACCAAAAAAGATAATTTTGAAGTTCTTCTGTTTCCTCTGCTGACTGCCTTTGTCACTGTGGAGCTTAATTGTTGTGGCTCAAAATAGTCCTTTTTTGTAAGTCTTTTGGTATACTGTGTGCTTATCCATGTCCTGACCTTAAAGAGGACATCTAAAGCAGGGGATGATGACAGACTAAAAAAAACCACAATAATTTTTAGCCTTGGACATAGTTGTTTTCATTATACTTCATTTATTTGAGAAGGAATATATTTCCCTCATAAGATTTACTTGAGATTTGAAACTTAAGAGCAGGAAGGAAAGACAGAAAGGCAGTTGTCTGTTTTTCAGTTGGGAAAGGTTCATCCTAAAAGGGAATGTTCTTCAGGAATCTTTTGGAGTCTGAATCTATTATTAATCCAGAAAAAGGAAGAGGATTGTGTTCAGAGGCCTTCAGACTTTGGGTGCCAAAGTTCTTACATTCTCAGCTTCCACTGAAGCTTCCGTGGCATTGATAAATAGTGTAAACCCAAACACTTGTTGACTTAAGCAGAGGGATTACCACTGATTAGGTTAAAATAAAACTTGAAGAAGAAATAAGGTGGCTTGATAGTTGCTACCCTGTTTGTCTCAAGCCTTCGTTGTCAGAGATGTGGTGACACCAGGAGATGGGGTGCAGCCATTTGGTGCTAAGAAAAGCAGGGCGGTGCAGAGGGCATGATCATGTGCCTTCAACCTGCTTTCATTAATCTTGGCTTGAATTGTTGTGCAGAACAGAACATCCACACTGGTACAGCACGGACAGGGCAGATGAATATTCTGCCAGTAGCTCATCCTCATTGTGACTGTAGGGCAATCACTTGTGTGGAGCACTCAGACCACTGAAAAGTCCTGTGTTTCATTTCGTGATGCACGCAGAATGATAACGAGAAAATGCCTTTGAAAACAAGGCTTTGGCTTGTAAGCAACTTGGAGATTCAAAAGAAGAGACATCCTCAGTGTCATAATTTCCAGACTGTGTAATAAATGAATGATAACATTAATAGCATTTCAAAGACAGGAGAATAAATGCTTCAGACTGAGACACCTTCAGTTGCTGTAGTAGCATAGACAGTTTAGGGAACTGAATATATTAAAATTCATGTATGCTAGCAGTATTAGTTTTATGTTTAGACCTGAGAGCAGCTTTACTGTGATAATTCAGCAGAGTAATCAAAACAAAAAAGAACTTTCTTCCCTACTATGACTATTGCAGATAAATCCTGTGAATTTCCCAGTGCAGGTTACTGAAATGGATGGTGCTCTCTGTCCCTACCGCTTTTCAGAATCAGCTGCCCTGGGAATCCATTGACCATTTCATGGCTCACATTCTGCCCTGCCTTCACATATTGCATTAAGCAGACTTTTCTAATCTCTCCATTCTGCATTTGTATAGTTCTGTAAGCTGTTCCAGCTCACAAGCTTGACACAGGGAACATAAACATATAGGGGTAAGCAAATGTGTGCCAACAGTAGCAGTGACAGCTTTCACTCTGAAGGGAGATGACTTCAGTTCCTAAAAAGACAATTTACAGCACGTACCACATGATCTGTGGACAAGATCATGTAGTGCCTTATGTGCTATTTATGTTTAAATACCAAGTAAAGGTCTTGCTAAGCTATCAAGGCTTTTCTTCTTGGTTGTTCTTTTATCTTGCTTTTAATCATGGCTGTGGAGTTAATGCGATAACAAGCAGAAGGTGAAACTGTACGTGGTCTTTGCTCACTTTCTGGACTTTGACTGCTTGTGCTGCCTTGTTCTAGGCCTGCAGTTGTCACCTGTGAAGTAGATTTTCTCCTGAGCAGTATTATCCTGAATATGAATACTGGCTTGGTCAGAGAATCATAGCATGGTTCAGGTTGGAAAGGACCATTGGAGGTCATCTAGTCCAACCTCCTTGTTCAGGCACATTAGTCAGGATTGTCCAGATGGCTTTTGAATATCTCCAGGGAAGGAGACTTTACAACCTCTCTGGGCAATCTGTTCCAGCCCTCAATCACCTGCACAGTAAAGAAGTTCTTCCTTGTATTCAGGATAAACCTCCTGTGCATCAGTTTGTGCCTGTTGCCTCTTGTCCTATTGCTTGGCACCACTAAGCAGAGCCTGGTTCCATTCTCCTGGTGATGCTTTAAGTTTTAGGTTTCATATTTTTCAGATTCTGTGCTGCCTAGGGATGTAGTTCTGAGCCTCATATTAAGTGCTTGTAAAGCTCTCTTCACAGAGTAGGTAGACAAAACAAATCTTTTTCTTGCTGAAGACCAAGGACAACTCTCAGGCCCAAAAGCATAAACAAGGGTGGACTGAAGGGAGGAACAAGGAGGATGAGACCTCTCAACCTGAAGCTGTAATTGGACAACTAAACCCCAATACACAAATGGACCATACCTAATAAAAGTGTAAGACATCATGACTGGGGGTCCATTTTGTGACCACTGTAAGTCCACCTTGGGTGTAGCCCTGGTCAGGCTCTTGTCCTGCACAAGGTGTATCCTAAAGGCCTTTCAATAAATACCTACTTTATTTTCTAGCTCTGTCCAGTCTCTGATTCAGGTCAGCCTTCCCAAGGCATCACTGACACCCTCTTTTCAGATACTTATAGACATTGGTGGGGCACCCTCTCAACCTTCTCGAAATTGAACAGGCCCAGCTCTCTCTGCTTTCCTTATGAGAGAAATGCTCCAGTCCCTTAATCGTCTTCACAGCCCTCCAGCTGCTGGACCCACTCCAGGAACTCCAAACTTCTTGTCCTGAGGAGCCCAGAACTGGACACAGCACTCCAGGTGAGTCCTCACCAGGGCTGAGCAGAGGGACAGGATCACCTTCCTGACCTGCTGGCAGTGCTCTTCCTAATGCCCCCCAGGACACCATGGGCCTTCTTGGCCACAGGGACACACCGATGGGTCATGGACACCTTGCTGTCCACCAGGACCCCCAGGTGCTTCTCCACAAAGCTGCTTCCCAGCAGATCAGTTCCCAGCCTGTACTGGTTATTCCATTAGGTTATTCCTCCTCAGGTGCAGGACCCTGCACCTGCCATTGTTGAATTTCACACAGTTCTGTTGTTCCCATCTCTCCAGCCTGTCAAGATCCTTCTGAAGGGCTACACAGCACTCTGGGGTGTAACTCTTTTGGGTCAAACTCGTTTGAACAGAAATTTTGCTTTAAAATAGGTCTGTTATAATGAAAGGCACCCAAACCTCATCACACTTGCACAGTGTGTTGTGACAGTCTGGGTAGGAATGAGCAAGCAGTAGCCCAAAGTTTTTGAAGATCTGATTTAAGTCATACTCTGCTGTGTTAGACACATGAAGCAGATGATTTTCAAAGATCCTGCTTGTCTTGCAATTTCCACTTGCCATCATTTTTAGAAGTAGGGTATTTAAACTCCTAGATATGTTATTTAACTGTGTTAAATTTTAATCAGATCTCATTTTAAAAAATTATAAAATCTTTGGCTCTCCCTGTGGAATGACTAAATCCTTTGACAATACTGCAGACAGGCCTGTAGAGGGGTTTTTCAGAACTCTGAGTCTTTTGAGGAGATGTAGGGATTTTTGTGGCTTTTTTTTTTTTAAAATTAACCTCTTCAGGCTTTCTGTGGAGGTGAACAGTGTGTTCATCCTGTTCAGTCATGTCAATGCCATGTCACCTGTAAGGACAGAGGCTGCCTGTTTCTCTGGCTTTTCTGAGTTTGCAATTGGCTTTTCGTTCACAATTGTTCCTGCAAGCTGGATTAACCAAATTTCTGCCTTGCTTTTCTTATTGTAGTAAAAGATGCAAGATTTCACAAAATGTACCTATTTTCACATCTTTAAAAAAATTGCTAGCTGTTTTCTTAAAGACCATCAACCAAAAACTTGAAAAATTCATATTAAAACCAATAATTTCCTAAAAAAGTTAGGAAAGCTTTTCAAAGTTTGAGCTCAGAGATGCAAACCCTTCCTCTCAGCAGAAACTTTTCATAGGAGTGCTTATCACAACACCATCTTGGTCAAGAATATCTTAAAATAATTTAACTGTAGTTACTAATGGAGGTGATGATGTTCCCAGTGCTTTAGGTGTTCTGTCCTTGGTGTTTCTGACCTTGCAACTAAAACAGTCTCTTTGGAAAGTTGTATGGCCAATTACAAATTCTAATGTAATTCCTAATTTCAGGCCCCACGGACTTGGAATTTCTCCCATAACTAATGTGCAACCCTTTCTCCTCTGGTTTTGGATGGGAGCTCTTGAAAACTGCTGTTTTAAGCTGTATCATCAGTACTTGATCATCATTTCCCTTGAATGCTTTATTAACCTGTCGATGGCTTTCCCAGTGGGGTAGTTGCACTGTTAGACTGCATTTTTCCTTCTGCCTCCTGTGCTACCACATATGATTACTTGTCTTCGGAGTCCTTAATATCCTTGCTGTTATTTTAAATTCTACAACCCTTATGCTCAACCCTGATGCTATAAATATGTGAGTAGGAGTGGCAGACTTCTGTTACAAGCTAACATTTCTCTTCCTTGTATTTTGCTTTTAGGATGTGTGTTTGAGTGATGAGGAACATTATCTTATTCGGGCTAGAGGCAAAGGACTTCCAGACAGCCCTAAACCTTGGTCAAAAGTTCAGTGAGGAGAAGGGGAATCAAGCTACTTGTTCACTTCTTTCAGAAGAAGAGAACTTCTAATATACCCAGATTTAAATGCAGTAGATAACTTAATATGCAAATCCCCGGGTACAGGGTTTTGCTTTTACTGTTAATATTCTACTGTATATTCCTGTTCCTCTAATTGGAAGACCTCCTTTCAAATGGAGCTTCTTCTGCAGGTGTGTTAGTGATAAAGGATGATGAGATTTTTTTTTTTTACTTCTCCCACAAATTTCACCTACACTTTTCTCATGCTCCCAAATGTGCACAGCAAAAGGGTGCCTTCTTCCCCATCTCCCACCTTGGTAAGAATTAGCTTCTGCCTGCATAGTTTTTGCCTTGTCTCCTTCCAGTTTTATTCATTAAAGATGCCTTCCATTGTAAGGGGTAGATTTTCTTTTCCACAGCAATTCAGAATTTGGTGTCTGTGATTTTGTGTGTTCCTTTCCAGTGTTGCTTCTGACACCTGGTTCTACCATTCTGCTGGATGTGTGAAGTTTTTAAGAGCACAAGGACAATTGAAATTATATAGTCATATCTTCTTAATTCAAGCTGGAGACTTATTCCTGCAACAGGAATAAATTTTGTGTGGTGGCATCTTCCTTGGGCTACCCAGTCATGGCTTTACATGGTGGAGGACTCAGCTTGTTCCTGTTTGAGTTGTTGCAGTAGCTTTTGTCTTGTGCTTGCCTATTCTTCCAGAGGTGAAGTTAATATCTGTTGTGCTGCAATGTCCTTTATTAAGAGAGGGCCAAGAAATGTGAAGGTTTTCTAAAACTCATCAGAGCTAATGTGATTCTTTTCCCCAAACTGTCAAGACTTGGGTGTATAATTGTGTCTCTGCAGCTCTTGTAGCAGACAGTTTCTGAGCTGCCTGTCTTCCAGAGGAGCCTGAAGCACTCTTCTCTAATGAAGCTCTCTGGCATGGTGTGACAGCCATTTGCTTGGAACTATATATACACAATTGATGCTGAAGTTACCTATTGTTTGCCATAAAGATGTATTTCAGGAGCACGCTGTCATCTTTACAGATAGGAAGACATAAATGCAGGAACAGTCCTATTTGATTTGATCAGTTTTGATTCTTTGCCAACTTCCAGTCGTTTTGGATGTTTGTAACCTGTGAGCAAGTTGCAGAGCAGTTCTCTTGTGCCATTTGATTATGTGGGGGGTTACTTTTGCAGCTTTACAGTCAAGACATTGCATGCCAAAAACTTGATAATGTCAAAATTTGAAACTCCTTTAAGCAGAAAGAACTGAGGAAGAAGTGTTTTCTCAAGTGATATTTATGTTTTGAACAAGTCCTTATTCTTTATTTTTTGGGAGTGACAGTTGATCGCTTAAATGTTTGAGTAAAAAAAAAAAAAAAGTCTCACATTTCAGGGGGAAAAGGTTGATGTGTTTTTGTTTATCTTAAAAATTAGAAGGACCAAGTGAAACAAAGTAAATAACTTGCTGATGTAGTTTAAGCTTGTAAATTATTCAAGTGCTCTTTTTTGTGACCAGTTTTTTCTCAAGACACATGCTGCACCATATACTTTCGCTGCCTTTTAACAGCATTAGTGGAAGGATAGAAGTACATGTGAAAACAAGCAGCTTAGATGTTCCCTGGTTTTATTTTTTTTCTTCTTTTGGGGAGTTTTTTTTTTTTTTTGAGGCGGTGATCAGTATTGGGAACGGAAGCCCCTTGTTGCAGAAATGTGCTGTAGATCTTTACTGAAATCTAGTAATTTTTAAGAAAACGAAAGATGAGAGCATATTTGATTCCAGCAGATCACACTTCTAGTCTGTCATGAGGTGACAGTATATTAGCCTGCAAGCTGTTGCTGTCAGATGGTAGTTTGAGAGCCCAGTCCCTGCTTTGCTTGTGCAGTCCTTTATTCTTCCCTGTGGTGTGGCCACCCCATTTTTTTGTGCAGGAATGCTCCAGACAGATGCAAGATGTTGTCTGATCCATACAGATCCCTGTGCTAAGTGGTAATCTGAAAGTAACCTTGGTGAAAAGCGAGAAGCTTTGCTGAGAAATTTCCCTGTGATGCTGTTGCTACGGCAACTGTGTCTATTGTGTGTGTGCTCAGCCGAGTCTGGCTCCTGGATACTGCAGTGTGGAAAAGCATTGCCTTTAAAAGTGCCTCCCTTCCCCCATTTCTGGTGGGTTTGTCGGCAGCAAAGGCTGATAAGGCCTCCCTTATCAAACTCATCCTTCCTATTTTGCTCTTAGTTTTGCTACTAGTTTAGGCATGCTGCATAATAAGACAGAACTGTGCCGAAAATGGAAGGGCTGCTGATGTCTGGCTGCAGCTCAGGCTCTCTGTTGCTCTGTGGTGATAGTCCAGCATGATTTGCAGAGACAAGGCAGCAACACAGCAACAGGGCAGGGTATGTCCCCTTTCTTGCTCTGCAGAGGGAGAGCAGGAGCCTTTTCTGTGTGGCAGTGAGGTGGCAGTCGTGAGCAGTGGAAGAGGACTGGAAAAGATGTGTGCTGCACAGTGGAGGAGTGGAGAGGAGCACACAAGGGATGCCAGAAAGGTGGGCTGAAAAGACCATTTATCAGCAGGAGTCCTCATTTGTACTCACTGGGCAGTGAGCTGGCTATTCCTGATTAATAACTACAAAATGTCAGCATTTTCTTAAATCAAAACAGTAATAATAACAATAATAATGATATCCCTATCTGCTTGATGGTCCAATTTTCTGCTGTTTTGAGAGGGTGCTGGGGGGAGGTGTCCATCAGCCAGAATCACCTTCTGCAATTTCACCTTGATAAATATTTTTTCTTCTCATATATAAATATATATATATATAAAACTCATATATATTCTGTAGATCATTTGGGTGTGTGTACAGTCCTGTTCTGTGCTGGCAGTGTTTTAGTGGCAGATGATTGAAGGGTACCAATATTGTGCCTTGAAGAGGCTTGAGAAGCCAAAAAAAGCCCTGTTGATGTGGAAGTGAAATGGGAAATAATTTTCTGTAATTAATCTAAAATTTATTAGGCTGATGAAATGGATGTCAGATTCAGCATTCCCTTCCCTCAGCTGCACTACCTTCCTGTGAGAATGTGCAGATGCAGTAACTGGATGTCCCTCTCCACTGTGGATAGCAAACACCTCCTGCTTTGGAAGTGGACTTGACAGAGTCCTATGCCTCAATTTGATGAAAGCTGTTACCCTCCTCCCTGTGCTCTGTAGTTCACAAGGGCTTTAAAAATTCTTTATGAATCAAGAGAGCCCCAGTTTTTGCTGCTGGCTACTGGTGTAATGTTGCTGAATCCTAGAATAGGGCTCTGTATATTTTTATCTGAGGTTATCTGAGTGAGAGGATGAAGGTGACGTGAGGAGATGCAAGCGACGTGCCAAACAATGAAGCTGTGCTTGGACAGCATCTGAATGGAAGCCAGGGAAATAATTTTAATGGATTGCCTAGCTACTCATTTTTTCCCCCTCCAAAGGAGTCTTTTGTTATGAAAGTATATTTTTAGTCCTTTTTTCTGTCTGGTCAACATTTCATTCATGTTTGCACTGAATAGATTGTTCCTTCAGTTTTCAAGAGACTGATGCCTGTAGAGATGGAAGCAATTTTCTTAATTGCTGAGGCTGAGGTGAATGTTACTGCCCTTCACCCTGACCTGAAGGAACCTTTTTCTTCAGGCAGTCTCATGAACAATTTAGCTTTTGATGTTTGTTACCTTCCTTTTAGTCAAGATGGAGCCTGCGTAAAAAAGCATGTGAGAAATCATTCTTTTAAAAATTATTTTAAGAAGCAAAATTTTTGCACTCTGTACATCATAGTCTTATACTGAAATTATTCTTTTTAAAGGTGCAGCATAATTTTGAGCTTGTTCTTATTTCTGTTTGTTTTAAAATTAGCAATGCCTTAGTGCCTTCTGTTCCCAGGAAGGTCCAAAATAGAAACTTATTTTCTAAGTATGGGCTTATATATGTTCCTAATAATGATAAATTTAGGGTTATGCTAAATATGTTCCTCTGTATGGGTAAATTAGCAGTAGTAGTCTGTTCTCTCGTATACAAGGATGGTTGCTCTTTGGTGAGGAATTGAGGGTAGGAAAAATGGGGAAACAGTATATGGGAAATTTTCAAAAGCCTGATAATTTTCCAAGGCAGGAGGGTAAAAGAGAAACTTTGCACTCTCCTTTACTTTCAGTCCCTGTTCCCTTTCTGTATTAGGAGATCGTTTTACCTTTGCAGACTACAGAACAAAGTCCACCAGGAAAATCTACAGAATATTTTACTGCCTTGTTTTCACTTGCAAGTGACCTGAAACATCTTCACTCACCCTCTGCTCATCTATTAGCTCTTTTTCCCTAATAACTTTGTTGTTCTGTTACTTGTGGTTGAATGTAGGATGTCCTTTATGTGCACACAGAAAGAAGAGAAAGTAGGAGACTGCAGAGGTGAAAAGAGAGGATGACTAGGAAAAGAAGTAGTAGTCCAGGAGAAGAAGTGTGCATGACATTTGCAGATGGTCTGCTTCACCTCACAGGAGTGATGTGAAGAATTCAGCAATGAATGAATGGCCAGAATTGTCCGACATGTATGACAAATGATGCTCAACAGCTGAATTACAGAGTGTTTTGATCCTCTGAGCTCAGGAATGGATTGCTCCATCTCTGGCAGTAGTCCTTTGAAACACTCTGAGCAACAGGAGAGGTGCAAGATCTTACCAAAAAAAGCTTTTCAGGCATTTAGTAAGAAAAATGGTCGCATGCTGTGTACAAATATGACAAAGGTGTAAAGATTCAAAAAGACATGAAACGTTGCAGAAATTGCTTCACAGCTAAAAAGGTATTTTCTTAGATAATGTAACATTTGAATTAAAAGTAAGCTAATTAATCCAAATACTTTTCAGGTTGTATGATTCTAAAGGTATTATGGCTAAGCAAACTCTCCCCTATCCAGTGAGTACCATAGTGTTTCAGCACTAGGTTGGAAAGGCAGGTTTCTTAAAACTGCCATTCCAGGCTTTTTTTTTTTTTTGGCCAAGCAGTTGGGAATGAAGTGCTGCTTTGTATTTTGGAACACCCCAGATATTTTTGAGGTGAAATCCACTACAGAAAATAACACAATATATTGAAATAGTTGGAAAATCAGATACTGGTCTTTTTTTTCCGTCTGCAGTGGTTAAATAGGTTTTGAGTAATTGGAAGTGATGGACTTCAGTTGCCATTGTTATTTGAAATGGTAATAATGGGGCAGCTGTGCTGTGCAGAGACCACCTCCATTAAGAGATTCTGGCTTTTATTTAGCATGAATATTGGAGAGTCTGGGCAAAGAAGTAAATGTTTAACCCCATGTGCATCAGCAGACTGGGAACGTGAGCTCCAGCACTCAAGTGTTCTGTGTCCAGGAATGGTGTGTTGGCCAGAGAGTGCTCAATCAGAATGGCAAAATCTTTGGTTACTGCCTGACTCCAGCACTCCTGATATTTGCTGATGTGTAAACATGACATGTGGGCAGGAAAACACACAGTTCACCTCCTGCAGAGCACACTTGAGCAGTAATTCTTAACCTTCTGTGCCTGATGACCTTCCTTGTGAGAGTAAATCACTTCTGAAGTTGGTTGACTGAGAACTCAAGGCAGATGAGGGTGGGTTTTTGTGTCGTGCAGTGCTGCTTCAGTTTAATCAGGTTCAAGAATACCCAGGAAGGGGTTTCCTTTTGTTGTTATTCTTAGCTGGACTGCATATTTTGCTTTAGGTTAAATGAGTTCACTGAATGTCTGGAAGGTTCTGAAATTGCTGCCTCTTGATTTCCAGCTAAACAGTGATGCCACTTGCAATTACAAATGCACAGGAGGTGGGTGTGTTTTGTAATTAGTGGTGAAGTCTGGTGGGCTGTTGACTTTAATATAACCTGCAGTACTTTTCATCTGTTGCAAAAATGCTGCTACTTTAATAAAAGATATTGAAACTATTCTTGAGTTTTTATATTTTGTGTTCTGTCAAGTGACATATACTGTTGTAACAGATGAAGCTAGAATTTTGAAACCACATATTATTTATTACAAATATTTTATAAATTAAAAGGAAAACAGGTAGTGTGAAGGGATTTCTAATCAGTATATTTCACAATGACTCTCTAGTTGTATTAAGGAATGTGTTCTTGTCTTCAGGATTTATTTTAAAGCATCGATTTCTTTTTATAATGAGAATATAGCACTGCCCATGAAACGTTATTTGAAAAATTGTCTTGTCTGTCTTGATGATTCCTGTGTGCTGTTACAGAGCCACCCTGTGAGAGCAACAGGAAAAATGTGATTTAACAGTAGGAGGGACAGGAGCCTGACTTCTGTGCACATGGGAATGTTGTAATCTTTCTGAGCAGCAGGAAGACAGATGAATTAATGCAGGAAGCCACTGGCAATATCTCTGCCCTCCTCACCTTGGTTAGGTTAGCCAACTCTGTTCTAGTCTCTATCNTGGGAGGCAATCCTGAAGGGCAAGGAAGTCAGGAAGGCTGGACATTCTTCAGTAAGGAAATCCTAAAGGCACAGGAGCAGGATGTCCTTATGTGTTCAAAGAAGAGCTGGTGCAAGAAGACCAGCCTGGCTCCAGCTTTGGCTGGAGCTCAGAGGAGATAAAAGGTGGCTTTATCACCTTTGGAAGAGGAGGTAGGCAGCTCAGGAGGAGTTACAGGGTTGTCGTGAGGTGATGCAGGGAGAAAATTTGAAGGGCCAAAAGCCAACTAGAACTCAATCTGGCTACTGCTATACAAGACAATAAAAGTCTTTCCATAAATACATAAGCAACAAAAGGAGGGCTAAGGAGAATCTCCATCCTTTATTGGATGTGGGGGGGATAAACGGTGACAGAGGATAAGGAAAAGGCTGAGCTGTGTAATTCCTTTTTTGCATTCTTGTTTTGCAGTTTTGAATAGGAAGGGCAGCTGTTCTCCAGGTACCAGTCCCCTGACCTGGAAGACAGGTAGCAGAATGAAGGTCCCATAATCCAAGGGGAATGGTCATTGAGCACCAAGACACAAGTTTTCAGTACCCAAAGGTACTGAGGGAGCTCATGGAATTGCTCACAGAGCCACTTTCCATCCCTTATCAGCAGTACTGGTGCACTGGGGAGGTTGGCAAATGTGACACTGAGTTACAAGAGTGGCCAGAAGGAAGATCTGGGGAACTCCAGGCCTGTCAGCCTGACCTTGGTGCCTGGGAAGGTCATGGAGCAGCTTGTCCTGAGTGCCATCACGTGGCAGGTAAAGGACAGCCAGGGGATCAAACAGGTTCATGAGAGGCTGGTCCTCCTTTACCTCGTCTGACAAGGTGACCTGCCTGGTGGATGAGGAAGAGGCTCTGGATGTTGTCTAGCAGGACTTGAGTAAATTTTTAATACCATTTTTCACAGTGTTCTGCTGAAGAAATTGGCAGGCCATTGCACTTTTTGGTGGGTGAAAAACTGGCTGGATGGTCAGGCCCAGGGAGAGATGGCGAAAGGGAGTTAAGTCTGGCTGGGGTCTGGTCACCAGGGCCCAGTGTTGGGCCTGTTCAGGATCTTTATCAATGTTCTCAAACATCTGTTTGAATCTAAATGAATCTATGATTCTGTAATTCAGCTTTTTAATAAAAATGCCGTTTTATCAGCTGTGTAGTTACTTCACACGTGTTTTTTTCCCTAATTCTTCCTTTGTGTCTAGCATCAGGGCTCAGTCTCTATTTGAGTCCTTTCAAATGGTAATTTATTTATTCAGAAGAGCATTCCTATAAATTTCTGCATTGGACTCTTAGCAAGTTTACATTTTATTTATTTCCAGCAAGCTTGCTGTAGGGAGATGTGCTGTTTGTAAGTGCTACAGAAACAGAGAATCCAACATTGAAGAGCAGAGTTACATGATACCCTAAAGACATAAGCACCATTTATTTGGAGTGGTAAGGGAGCAGACAGTCAGCAAAATTCATGGCTTGGTATTTTTGTACATGGATATAGAAGCTGCATGCCTGCAGCTCTTCTGGAAAGTAAATGAACCAAGAAAATTCTGTCCTCAAGTTGAGGTAGTTGGTGTATGAAAAATGTTTTTGTTTTTGTCTGTTATTTATTTTGTCATATTTTAGGAGAAATTCTTAATGTGCTGGTGGTTTTTTGGCTACGAGTTAAGTTGATAACATTTTTATTTTTATGTGCATGTTTGTGGGGGAGGGGGAGGTCAGTGAGTGTCGTGCTGGAAATCAGGCAAAGATTTGCATTCTTGAACAGCTGCTAGTTATCTCAAATAATATTTCCCAAAGGCGTTAGGTCCAGTAAGGGATGCATCTAATGATATTACACAGTCGTAGTTCTGTACTTTAAATAACCTGCTCGCTTCTTTCAAATAACAGAAAATGTTTTGGAAATTAAGTAGGGTTTTTTATTTCCTTCAATGACACTGTACT
Organism: Trochalopteron elliotii; assembly: GCA_024734555.1. Taxonomy (NCBI): domain Eukaryota; kingdom Metazoa; phylum Chordata; class Aves; order Passeriformes; family Leiothrichidae; genus Trochalopteron; species Trochalopteron elliotii. The sequence goes on along the minus strand of JANPWX010000130.1, from coordinate 347,704 downwards.
TGTGTACTGCCAGTTTGCAGAAGCAGCAGTACATACTGAGGTCAGCAGGGCTAGCAAAGAAATGAAAGCTCAATCCAATTTTGTGTGAGAGCTTCCTTGAACATTTAGTAATTTCCCTGAAAATTAGTCTTCCCACATCCCACGGCTGGAAGTTGAATTGAGATGTTTAAAATTCTATCATAAATTTGGATTTACTGCTGGAAGAAGTAAAAAAGCCTCTGCACTATAAAGAAGTAGGGCTAGTATTCCATAACAACATCATTAGTGGTATTATTTTGATAACACTGCCAGCAGTTTTGGATGCAGTTTTTTATGAAGGATAGCATGGGTAAAAAGCATGTGAAAGAAGAAAATACTTGAAAAAAACCCCACATGCTAGACAGGCAGGGTTATGGAGGGTGAGCAAAGTCAGACCTGGCAATGGTGGGGCCAGTTCCCTCCGGCCCTAATGAAGTGGCTGCTGTCTGGCCACAGCCTCATTACAGCACTTGCCTCCTTGAAAGGGGTATTTTAGGGACACTGTCTGCCTTTTCACAGCATCCAGTTAGAATACCCTGACAATCAGTTGTTTGAGGGTATGAACTTCATAAGAAGTGCTATTTTTCTTTTGGGTTCTAAAAAAATGCCAGGCTTTGTGCTATTGTGTAATCCTGCAGGCTGTGTGTCCCGAGTTCACTGCAGTGTGTTTGTTGTGGAGAAGAATTGTAGTGACACGTCTTGCAGTAGCAGCACGGTTAGGGGAGAGCTGAGTTCCTGAGAGAGCTCAATGCCCATGGTATGAGTGTTTGATTGCTCTCTGATTCTCCCCAGCTGCACTGAATATTCCAGAAAAGATTCCAAATGCATTAAAAATGGTGGACTGTTTCGCCACAAGGAAAGATGTGAAGCCCATATTCTGTTGAAAAACTTAAAACTGCAGTTATACATCCACAAAAGGATGTGGTTGTTTAAGTGCAATTCAGTGTTTTTGTTGCCAAATAATATGTTGTCATGACTTTTATTCTAAGCCTATAAAATGATTGATAATGATACATACTTGACAGAATGTTTGTCTGTAACCATTGTTTAACAGAACCATTTCATTAATTTCAGAGTACTAGAAATTAGCACATTCAGATAGATAATCATGACATTTATTTGCTATAGTGAACTTTTGTCTTTTTGCTGTTTTCTGTGTACAATAGAAAGAAAAGATAGATACCAAGTGGGTTTTTTGCATGCTGCAAGCCACAATTCTTGACCTTAAAACATCGGAATAATCTGATAAGGATGTGTGTAGTGATGGTAGAAACAAATCAGTGTATAAGGAGATTTTGAAACTTTGTGTGTCTGTGGCCTTGGTTTCTTTAATTTCTTATGTCAAAACGGTGTTTGTGGCCTCAAATAAAGAGCAAACTAGTTGCAGTCCCCAAAGCAAACCCAAATGGATTGTAAGGTGTTCATCTTAGTGCCTCTCATTCAGCTTAGGAGAGAGTGACACTGAGGCTGCAAGGATCTGGGAATTGTGCGTGAAACAATCCAAATCAAAGTAATTTTGAGACAAATGGTGAAGACGTTCCCCTGGGTAGAATTGTGCATTTGCTGAAGACTGCATTCCTCTAGCTCGTATCTAGATGTCTGTAATGTTGGTGAGGATTTTGGTCTCGTGGGATTTGCAGTGCACAGTCACAAGTTTAGGAGTACTTACACATTAACAGGGCTGCTGTGATGAATGATTTCTTTATCAATCAGAAGGAATACTTTAGTCTTAATTTTCATAATATAATGAAGACTGAATAGAGAGCTCGTTACAGGAAACAAACTGAAATTGAATGACCATGACTTGGTTCATTTTAAAAATGATGAAAGGACAGACAAAAATTTTGTGGCTGAGGTCTTGATTACAAAAATGGAAAATTTTGATGGACCGGTGAGGCTGAGGGATATCAAAGTGGCAGAGCTTGATTTTCCTGGAATGAAAGATGCTAATGCTTCCTGAACCCCAAAGAAGGAAGAGGACTGACTGCCTGAAGAAGGTATAAGAACTAATTGAAAAATCTTGAGGCAAGAAAGAAGAGCCAGCTGACCTTGCTGACTTGTAAAGATTTTTATCACACTTGTTTTGGCTGCATTCTTGTCGTTCGACTAAAATCTAATACCACTGAGTGTTCTTACTGAGATCTCAGCATTTTTTGTGTTGTTCTGGAGTCATCTAAAGATAAGGCTTTTTCCATAGGTGGACACAGATCTTACTCTGAGTTCATGTCCTCAGTCTTTCCATCCTCAGCTTAAGGCAAATGGTCCATATTTAATTTTTTCAATGTGGCCTCCCTTCAAGTAGGCTTAGGAGGTGCACGTGGGTTGCTGTGATGTAAATCTTCTGTGGAAATACTGACTGCTTTGACAACTACCTTTTCTTTCCTTCTTTTATTTCATCTCCTGTGCCTAAAACTAGCAATAGGGTTTTGGGGTTGTGTAAAACCACATACCAAAAACCAACCAAAGTTTAGTTGGTTTTTGGTATGTGGTTTTATTTGGGCTGTTTGGAGGAGTTTTGTGCATGTATTGGTGGGGTTTTTTTGGTTGTTGTTGTGTGGTTGGTTTGGTTGTTTTTTTTTTTTGGTGAGGGTTTTTTTTCTTATTGGTGGTTGGTTTTTTGTTGTTGCTGTTTGTGTTGCTGTTTTGGTGGGTTTTTTCTCTTTTTTTCTTTTTTTGCTTTGTACTTTGTTTCCATCTTGTGCAAGCACTTGAGGACCAAGGTGTACCAGCTGAATCACAGAAGTGCACCTGCTCCCTGTTAGCCACAAGGAGGCATTCCTGGAAGTGTGGTGCTCAGCAGTCAGTGGAGAGCAGAGCAATTTCTCATGTGTGGTTAGTGTCACAGAGAGGGAAGGTGTGCATATATATATATATATGTGTATATATATAGATATATGTCATGCATGGCATGGAGGGTGTGAAGGCAAGCTCTTGGTGTTGGCCAGCTGGCTTTTTGGTGACTGTAAGACAATTGGCAGGTCAGGGTATTGAGTGATGGAAGGTGGGACTCTGAAAAGAGTGGGTGAAGAAGCAAGGGAAATGCAGCATGGGGGAAAAGTATTTTGTGTCTTGTGCTACAAGTGAGGCAGGCTTGGAATTACTTTCAGGCAGGGAGGGCATAGATCATAACCCTGGAAGCTACAGAGAACTGTAAAATCTTCCTTTGGAAGCTTGCTGCATCCTGGCAATGCTACCTCTCTTCCTCCATGCTTGCAAAGGTCCATTTATGTGGCACATTAGCCTTTGGTCAGGTGTGTTTTGAGAAGAAATGTTTTCTTCCAGACCATACTGTGTGCATTCAGTTTAAATTCTACTGTGAATTTTCTTGTTGTAGGGGAAAATAAAACTACATACAGACTAAAAAGCCAGTCACACAACTACAAAAGAATCTGTGTTAAGTGGAAAATAAGATTTGATGAAAAATGGAAAATACTCTCTGACCTGCAGGACCCTCTTACTTTTCACCTGCTACAGCCAACAGCTAGGAACATGTTCTGCATTAAACTGAACTTAGTCTTATGCTGGCCAAGGAATGTGACTAGGTTAGCAAGCTGCTTTCTTATCAATCAGGAGTCAAATGATCCAGAAGAAGAACACAGAGTTCCTCGTAAAGGATCATTGGAAGCAGGACAGCTTTGCTAATTAGATTCCTTTTACTTTATTTTTACACGTCAATAGAATTCTGCATACAAATGTGGGTGCACTGAGTGTGTCAAACAGTACAAATTGTTGTTACAATACATTAATCAAGGACATGGAAGAACAGCTCTGGGAGAGAAGATTCCCCTGCCTTACGTAAGTTTTGATCCGCAGTCTCTCGGTCACCTCGTCTCCTTCCATTAGGACTTCTGATCTCAGAAGGAATTAAATTTGCCATATTCTGGCCCTGGCAATTTCCTTACAGTGAAATTTGTCAAAAGACATGAGATACCATGCCTAAAGTCCTGGATAAAAGTACTTATGTGCCCACCCTTTCAGAGGTTTCCTTCCCTTGCCCCCTAGCCGCTCTCTCCCTGAAAAAGAGCTTTGGTGCAATTAGGAAGACAGAAACTAGAATCTGCATGCAACTTAAACATCATATCTTCATTCATCCTTAAAAATCTTCTTTGTACATCTTGTTCTCATCTCCAAGAAATGATGGAAGCCTCTACAGCCTTTCATGTTTTGGAAAATAATTGCACTGAAGGGAATTAACATGCATTTATAGGGTGGTGAAACAAAAATAATTGGCATTGAGGTCTTTTTGTTGTTCTAGCTTAACACCTTGATGTTTGGATGCTTGTGATTTTTCATACTGCAGTCCCTCTTGTGAGTCCAGCTCCCTCTTCCTTGCACCTTCTCCTGTACTGTCCCTTCCCCTCTGCTGCAGTGGGAGGTTGACTTTGCCTGCAGTTCTGATTCCATTTTTTTCCCGGTGGGTGCACAACAGATCCTCAGTCAAAGCCCTGGGGTTACAGAAAGAAAAGAAAGAATAGCCTCATGATCATGGTACTAGCCTGAAACTTGGATTTTTATACACTTTGTCAGACTTGTTTTGTTGTAGTACTTGGAAGTCCCTTAGGGGATGGTTGGCAAAAGATATTTTTGTCTATTAATTACCTTTTGAAATGCAAGGGAGACTGTATATCTAAATATCCACAGGAGTCTTGTCCTGTATGTGTTTGTTTGCTGTCTGCAAAGGTGAGATCTCTATCCCAGACAGAAAAAGGTGGTGCTTGGTCTGAACTTCCCTGATTAATATCTTGTTTAGTAGATAACCTTCGTTTCTTAATATGCATATATATATTTTCTTTTTTATATCTGTACACACACACGCAGAGGTGTATGTGGGAATGTTTACATAATATGTACTAAACATTATTTTGCTTCTTCATTTAGTGCTTTTAAGACAGAAAAATATTTCATTCTTAAGTGAAGTATTTTCTCTATTTTGCATAACCCATTGATTTTACATTCAGTCAATTAATTTTTGTTAGGACTGGACCATAAGCATTTATGTAGGCTGCAGAAAGGTGTTGGTGTTTTGCCCAGAGTTTGTGGTTGCTGTGCTAAGGTCTTTCCTCACCCTCCTTGCAGCTTATCTCTGTGATTATGCTATTTATCATACTATTTATGATTAATAAAATGCTGGTCCCTCGGCTGCTTACACCACACCTGTTAAATCTGGATGGATGGATGGATCTGAACCACAGCCATTGATAGGTAGAAAGCAGCTTGCTAGCACACAATTTAAGGGAAGAAACAAACAATTTATGTGTGGTTGAAAGAGCACAGATAATAAGGTAAATAAATTCTGGGTGAAATGGTCCCTAAGCATTCTTTGCCTGTCTTATAGACATTTGTCATGTGCCTTGAGATCATTTATACAGAGATCACAATATCCTTCACAACTCTTCTAAAATTTCCCTCCAAACTGAGAACTTTAGTGTGAATTGTTTCCCTGTAGGGGGTTGTGTTTCTTAAGCTCACAGAATGCTTTGCTCAGTAACAGTCTCTCTGATTTGTCATTAAGTTTAGTGATTTTTTTTTTCAATTAAAACATAATGTAAAATTATTGCCCAATTAGAAAGCATTATTGTGTGTTTATAAGCATCCCTGAATGTACTTACCCACTGGAAGCATGCAGATGTCTGTTGGAATTTAATTTCTCTGCAGCACATTGGGGGTGGGGACAGAAGAGAAGTAGCCAGAAAATTATAGTTGCTGCAGTAAATACCAGGCTTCTCCCAGTGACCTGCACTGACTGCAGAGCTTTATTACATCTAATGTAAGCATAAAACATCTGTTCAGCAGTGCTGTTCTCTGGCTGGTCTGTATTTGTATCAATCAATCATTCTTGGTTGATTGTTGCCTGTTGTGGGGAGTCATGGAGAAAAGGGGGTGCCACATTTTAAAATTTATTGTAAGAAAGATGTTGTGAAACACCTGCAAGGCTTCAATGTGCATTAAGCAGTGGCAACCTTGCTTCACCTCTGTGGTGTGGTCCCTTCTGAGCTCCAGAGGCATAGGTGTGTGCAGGCCAGCAGGAATCCTGTGGCACTTTGTGGTACTTTGGACCACAGAACTGCTGCTGGTACATGGTGTGTGCTGTCCTTGCTCTGGGCTGTCGAGGGTGAATCCAGGCCACTGCCTTCAGCAGCTTGTGATTTTGCTTGGTTTCAGTTGTTAGCAAAGCTGCCACTTCACTGAGGTGGCTTTTAACCCCCACAGAAGAGGAGTTTTTGTGCTTTGCAGTAGCTCGTACCCCATCAGCCCCAGAGTTGCAGCATGTTGGCCATGAGTGGCTGCCTTGGGGGCAGCTCCCCAGCACTGGCCAGTCTGTATAACACAGCAGTTCCTGGCCTGGTTTGATAGACTCCCTCACAGCCTGATAGCTAGCTAGTGGGAGGCTCTGAATGGTGTCCAGAGTAACAGCTACATGTGCAAAGCTGTTTGAGATAGCCAGCATTCTTTTGTCTGGTTTGCAGGCTCTGTACCCGCTGCTATTAGATGTAGCAAAAAAAATTGCTTTGTCAGGGGAGGTTTTTTACAATCTAAACAACACCTTGTTCATGTGGGGCTTTTTTTTTTGCTTTTTTTTTTTTTTTTAATGCAGTGTTTCTGGAATGGGTCCTGGCAGTGCCAGCCACCAGCATGAGCAGTTCTTTTGTGCCGATGCTTTTGAATCTCTGCCTGTGTCAGTGCATTTCCTAGAGAATTAGCCAAGATTATTCACACCTCAGATAAAATTTATTTGTTCTATTAGCAGCAACTTCAATATATCCAATTTTCAGCACTTGGTGAAGACGAGAATTTTGCTTTTTTGCTAGAAAGCCTTTGCATGTGTTTCCATGTGTGGATCTTGTTTCCATGGCATCAGCTTATAAGCTTGAGAAGCACAGGTGGGAGCATTAGGCAGTAAATAGGCATTAGGAGCCAGCCCTGCTGCTGTGTAGGGCTTGGTCTTGTGGTGAGGATAGTGATGTGGGATATGGCAGTGATTTGTGTATTTTAATAGTTGGGATGTGGAGTTTTTCCTGTCTGCAGTATTGTGGAATAAAAGACTTGGTGCAGTCCTGTTAGTGCTCTTGCAAAGATACTGCTTTTCCTGCTGCTTTGTCTTGATTTTTCTGAAGATAGGGCCATGCTGGAATATGCTGTGACTTGAATTATTTTTCTTGCCCTGTTTTCCCAAAAGCTTTAATGTATTGTCTAAGCACTTTTATTCTTTTTCTCCTTCCTTGCCGTTGTTGTGTTGGGATGGCTTTGCCCAAGTGTTTTCATGTAAGCAGTTGTAACATGGGTAAAATGTGAATAGTAGTGATTGTGGTGTTCATTTGTAACACAAGAGCACAAGCTACTCAGTGTGTCAGTCTTGAGTCTCCCTTCACCAGTAAATACTTAAGCACAAGGCCTGTTTTATTAACTTCTATGGGTTTATGTTCTGCAGACATGGAGGTGATTATAGCTGCTTCTCTGGCTGTAAAAGCTATAAAGTTATGCATGCACAAAAACCGTATAAAGTTTTGATGGTATGGACTTCTATTTTTTAATATAATTGAGCATATACTCCTGCATTATATTTTCCCATTGCAAATATACTTTAAGAAGAATGTGGTTATTAATTTTTTCCAGCTCAGTAGTAGGTATAATGGGCAAGTAGTTTTAAGACAGCCAACTGGATACAGGATTTTGAGGGGGTTGCTTTTACTTAAATGAAAAACTTGAGGACACTCAGCTGAGTAACCTTGTGTGAAGTCTGTTACATCAGACAATTATGCTGGTGGTGACCTTGCAAAAGAAATTCTGTGGGAAAGACAAACCCTTGCAGTAAGGACAGGGGACTGCTCTTGGTGCCCATGTTACCATCATTGGTGGACAACTTACAGAAACTCAGTACACTAAAGCAACTTAAACATCAGATGTGTTCACAGCAGCTACAAAGAAGGATAAAAAAATACGTGAACTATAAGTTTGCTTCAAATAAAAATTTGTAACTGATCTCCATCCTTAATGAGCTAACAGAAGGGTTGATCTTGGGTAGTTTTTCTCCATTCTAGGCAAATGACCACAGTGGTCCTATTATGTCAGATTTATCACACTGAGCATGTATACTTTGAGCAGTTCCTCAGGGGTCAGCCAGAAAAACAGCACAGATGAGAGATATGGAGATCTTCGTCACCCTTTTGATTGATTCCCAGCTGTCTCTGTATGGCTTGATCTGTGTTTGCTCTGTGCCTGTTGTTGGATCCAGTGGGTGTTGTCAAAAGTGTGATGTTTTTGCAGAATCATGGCCAGTCTTACTTGAAAGGGTTGCAAGGTCTGCATTTTGAAAAGAAAATACCTTTTATTAAAAAAACAAACAAACATTCGCCTCTGCCACTAAGCCCCTAAAGTGAGACTACAAATGAAATTCCATTTAAGAGTGAGAACACTTCAACCTTGATTTTGCATCCTACAAACTGTAGTTGTTTGTTTCAGGTTAATTTTTGATTGCCTGTCATAATTGTGTCTGTATTCCTACTGGTAAGGAGGTTCTGATTTAGTCATTCATATTTCTTTTTCAGATAGCATGTGGCTCAGAGCATAATCTGGCAATAGTTGGTAAGTAGCTTAATTTTATAACAAATCCTCTCACCATTTTTATAATTTTTAGCAGCACAAGATGAAAGAAAAACATGTACATCAAACATAGGGAATGATTATGGGCATTGTGTGCAGCTGAAAGGAGGAAAGCAACATGTAGATGTAGAGGAAAGAAGAAGAGAAACTGATGACAATAAGTGGTGGTGATGAAATCGTGGCCTTGTAGACCAGCCCCTGTAAGGAGAGAGGGGTTGATGGATGTAACAGGAAAATACATTTGCAAAGTGCTACAGCCTGTTTTAGATTGGAGCCATTGCAACAATCCAGGCTGCAGATTCAGAATAGCATCTAAGCTTGACGCTGGTCAAAAGTATCTTTGTTTAACAAGATGGAAACTATTAACATGGAAATTATTGCTGAAAAAAAGTCCTGGGTCTTTTGTTGTTCGAAGCTTGGAAAATCTTCAAAATGTCAGTCAGTGCTAGACAGGTTCTTTAGTGCATTTTAGCATAATACAGCTGTTGTAATAATGATGGAAGTACTAGGAAGCTAATGTCGGTGGAGAAATTGAATTTTGTGTACTAATTCCAGGAACAATCAGATTCTTGCTTTCATGTGATGAGTTGATAACTGAAGTTTGATACATGATTACTATTATATGTAATTACTTGTTTAGGAACATTTTTAACTGTAGATTTTCGAGCGCTTTATAAAGGAGATCGGGATAATTATCCCCATTAATAGACAGGGCAAGACAGATGAAGAAAGGAATTCTATGCTAATGAGAGCTGGAAATGAAACAGCACTGCATCCACATAGATGTTTTTGATTGCCGTGACTGATGCATTGAGGTGGCAAGTAAAGAATTTCCTTAATTTTCTAAAGTGTGGTTTGACAGTGGTAGAGAAAAGCAGCTATTTGGTATTCATCCTGCTTTCCATGCTCTAATTTTTTAGGTCTTGTTAAATGGCCACAAAGGTGGCATTTTCTGTATTTCCATATCTGCTGTAGTACGTTTTCTAATTACCCTTCTCCAGTTAAAGCTTGTAGCGAACTTGTTAAGTTCTGTTAAGTTTAGGGCTGGATTTAAGAAAAGCCTTTTCCTTTTGCCTTCTCCCTACTTGTTCAGCGTCACATGCCTGTATTAATTGTCAGGCTGGTGCTTCTGAATGTCGACTGAAGAGCAATCTTGTTTCTTGCTGAATTGATGAAGTAAAAATGTACTGCTGGCAGATTCCTCCACTGTGCATGAAAGCAAAGCATTGAGTTTGAACAACCTTCTCTGTGCTTATGTCCTTTTAAGCTTTCTGCCTTCTAGGCAGAAATCTCTGGAAAAAAATGGGTTGGGGAAAGAAATTCTAGAAGAAAGTTACAATAAACGAAGAACTTTGCATATGTAAAGAACACCATATGCCTATCTAAGCTGTGTGCTATACTCATTGAATTCAGTGGGGAAATTATCAGTGCTGGAAGCCAGTCAATTTTATTTTAAGGACAACAGAAATGTGATGTTGCAAATTTTTTGAACTAAAGAACTATGATACAATTTTCCCTGAATTGAATTTTACATACGCTTTTAAAAGTTTGACTTTTTAAAACATTCTGTGGTAGGATTTCTCTGATCACTGGTCACTCTTGGTTCAAAGCTGTCAGCTGTTACAGTCCTTAAAAGATATCGTATGGATTTCCATGAGTATGTCTGCTTGATTGTACAATTTTCTAATAGCTTATCATTCAAGCAGAGTTCATTTATAACAACTATATCAGCCATGTCTTTCTTAATTAGTAAATGTCTGAGTGATTGAGTTTTAAACAGAAATAATTCAAGTTCAGTATGACAGGTAAACTGAAAAGCCTTTAACAGTGTAATATTCAAGTCAGTATTTCTGATTGTTGATACAAATTGTTACAAATGTGCTGGTGCTTTGTTTGTTGCATCATTTTTAAATAGAAACATTTTTAGGATGGAGAGGCTGGATTTATGATTCATTCCACAAATGCTGAAGTAGTGTTCCAATCATCTTGCTGGTGATACAAGCTGTTTGATTTGTAAGGCTAGCAAGCAGTTAGGTTTTTTCATGTTACTTTATATAGTCTGCATCCATTTGTACGGTTCAGTTATTTGAATTCTCTTTTCTTGCTTTCTTCTACTGAAATCAGGGCAAAATTTGTCTGTTCTCCTCATTGTGATGGCACTTACTCTTTTTTGGGGCTATATTGGTAGTATTTTAGTTTTCATTTGATCATAAGGTAAATGTTTGATATAAAGGAGAATGAGATGTGAGTTGTCTTGAAATGTACCTGCTTTTCTAAACTTCATGACTTAAACATCTTCACTCCTAGCCCTTGGTGAAAACACATTTTTATTTTTATTTGGGGTTGTACTGTGATACTAATTCTAAAATCTGTAAGTGTTGTAATATTTTTATGACTTTTCACTTGAGAACAAAAACCTTTGCCTGGTAAGAAAGACCTTGCACTTTTCACCTCAATCAAGGATTAATCATCTTAGGAGCCAGCCTATTTTTGTACTGAAAGAAATGGGTAGTTATTTAATAAATGTTGTATAACATATCTGCAAAACACCTTGCTACACTGAAAACTGTGTGTGTACTTACTGAGCCCCACAAAGGTGGCTTTTCTACCTGAATGTGATAGCTGCAATGCTAGTGATGAACTTTGTGATATTGAGACAGAGTCTTTGAATGACTGAGATACATAATGGAACTAAATCACTGTGACAAAGCTGGGCTTTTTCCAGGTTTGGGAGTCTATAGTGATTCGAACACTGAAAAAGTAAGGAGATTTGAGTCTTACCCTAAAAAACCTGTGTTTAAAAACAGTATTTATGGAGAAGGCTCTTAACAGTTTCCTACCCACTCCCCAGTAAGACTTTGATGCTTCTTTTTTAAAAACAGAATAGTTATCTTTTAAGAGAACACATAGCTCATGCAGTGCTGCAACTTAAATATTCAAGCAATATTAACTGTGCAGAAGTAGAGATGCTGTTAAATGCAGCAATGCCTTGTCTGTGCTGCAACCACAGGGCACAAGACAGAATTCAGTGAAGAACCTCCAAAATGGAAATGTCTTATTTTAGTAAAAATTAAACCATGGAATTGTATTCAAGTTTCCTGGAGGAGGCTTGAATGATGACAGGCTTGAAGGATGACAGTTATATAGTCTGTCTCCCCAAAGCCTTGGTGTAATGCATTTTGGTCTTGCTTTTAGTCATTTTCTCAACCTGTAAAAATTAATGAAAATCTTTTAAACAAAAGATACTGGAGGATATGTAGGGAGAAGTGCTTGTTTTAAAAGCTAATTAGTTTTTGTTGAAGTCCAACTTTAAAGGAGCCTTCAAAGGGGAATTTGTTTGTTTGGAAGAGAAAGACGTGGATCTTTCAAGTTAACATTTTCTGGTGTGGTGTTTTGAAGGGGATAAGTGTTGGGACATGTGGCCACTTCAGATAGTGCAAAAGGCTTTTTCTTGCACTTTCATAGTCAGCACAGTGAATTCTGATTCTGCTCATTTTCTTCCATGGAGGATTTAAAACATCCTTCAGTGAGATAGTCCCCAAATTGTGACTTGGACACTGCTGTGTAGTGACCCACAGCACAGAGGCACTGTCAGTGCAGGTGGTGGTGGTGCAGTGGTGTTCACAAGGAGAAATTGGGCTTTGTGATTCATGTCATTGTTACTCATTTGAGACTTGTCTCTGTCTCCTTTGGTGTTTTCCCTATTCAGGTTACTTACTCAACACTGCTTTCCCCCCATGATAAATGGTAGTGGAGAGGGCACCATGTAACTAATGTTAAAACAAAACAAAAAAAAAAGAACCCCCAAAGGCCCAAGCTGGCCACCGAACCATGAGTGTGCTTTGCACATGGAAGTACAAGTGACATATGAGGAGACAACGCCCTGGCTTTGGAGATTCAGTGTGTGCAGTGCAACAGCATTATCATGAAACATTTTTAAAATAACTTCTCAACTTTCTGCTATATCACAGGCCCTTCCAGAAGAGGGTTATTTTTGTCTCCCATTGCCTTTTTTTGTTTTGTGTGAATTAGAACAAGCTCCAGGATTTTGTCTTTCATGGTTCATGTGCAGTCACAGCTGTAAATATCACAACACAGGCGTTCACATCCTTCTGAAGCTGCACTTGGAGAGTAAAAAAACAATAATAAATTTAATGGAAGAATAGTCTTTGCAGAGGAAATTAGGATAAAACATCCTTCCACTCAAATGGTAGCTCATGCCTCAAATGGTCTGAATTAAAGTATTCAATAGTGTTAGAGGGGCAGTAAAAGAGCTGTTATTCCGTGCTTTGTTGAGATTTTCTTTTTATATTCCTGTCTTGGAAGAACATAGCAATTAGGAGCTGGAAAACAAATGTGATCAAAGCAATGAAAGCTTAGGGAGGTGGTGATACACATCCTAAAATGGCGATGGTGTTAATGCCATCCCAAACACTTCGGTTCCATGTTTTTTAACAAGGAAGCTGAAGAGTTCCTACGTGCGAGCCACTGCCTCTTAATTAGCAGGGTTTAGTACTTTCAGTAAAGTTCCACGATTCCAACTGAATTGTTGTATAAAGCATCAGGAAGGGCTGTAAGAGATTATGAAAGAGCTCTTTCTCTGGCAGAGTGAGCACCAATGGGGAGAGGAGGCTGTGCAGGCTGATGGACGGATCCCTGCGTTATGCTGACAGTATTATTTAGATGTTCGCAGCTGCCCTACGAAGCACCAGATAGAGTCATGTGTCTGACATTCAGGCCCAGGGGACTCAGCACTCTGTCATGAGGAGAAAAACCATAAATTCTCTCTGTTGCTGTGGTGTTTGGAGGAATCTTCAGCGTACACAGTGGAGGGCACTGGTGTTCAGCAAGGAGCCTGAGTCTGCTAGTCTGTTGCTTTATTTATTATGCATGAAAAATCCCAGTGCAGCCAGGGACTGTATTGTAAAGGTTTCCTGGCAGACCAGCATGGAGTCATGTTGCAGCACGCTGTCTCTTTGCATTGCAGCACTAATCACATTCTCTGCTTATTAAAGGGCACCTGGCAGGACTTCGAGTAACCATCACTGTTGTCATTTTCGTGCGGGTTATATGTCGACCTTCTAAATTTATTCTCTGGCAGAGCCATTCTGTATGTCATTTAGCTCTTAATGTGGCTTTGACTGTTAAAGTAGCTCTTCAAAATATAAGCTTCTTTGGTTATATTTGTTGAGAAAAAGCAGCCTCGTACCTGTCGTTACCTGATCACCTCTCTGACTGCTTTGGATATCGCTGCATGTAGATTTGGCATCACAGTTTTCCTGTCATGGTTAGATACAGTGAATTGTTCAAATATCTTCTCACTTTGTGTTTCTTTTCTGCATACTGTTGGTGCTCCAGGCAAACTAATTGTTCCTCTGGTAAGATGGGAGCTGAAATTGAATTTCAAATTTCAGAAGCCTGATTATTTTGTTGTTTTCAGCAGGTTATACTTACAAAATCTGGTCCTCTGATCTCTTAGTGTTTCTTTTCCAAGGGCTAATGGAAAGCCAAGTTGCCAACTATCTCATGAATTTGTGGGTGTAAGGTGATGAGGAGAGAAATGAGGAAATGCTAATTTGAGCATTTGGAAGAGCCTTCTGATGGGGCTAAAAATGGCTTTGTAGCAACTGAATTGTCTGAAGTCAGTGGCTGCTGGCTATAGGAAAGGCTGGATATTTTACTGTGAAAAGCTAATTAGATTCACAAGAGAAAATGGGATTGCATTGACTCCCTAAAAAGAAATTCCAGTGTTTAGGATAAGATCTGACTAAAATGCATCTTCTGTTACTGAAATGAAGTCCATATTTTACAGCTACCATCTCTTGCAGGCTTTGTCACTTTTGTATTGATGCGTATTTTGGGTGACTGAACTCTCTGGAGTGCTGTGTTCAGCTTCTTCTTTTCTCTCTGCGGCTTGTCAATTTAGGTTGTGAAATCTTTGGAATAAAAACTACCTCTTAGTATACTTTAGAACTGCCTAGAGTAAGGAACTTGATTTTTTTTTTTTTTTTTTAGCATTGCATTACAACTAATAATAGTTGCAATCACTTCCCCTCAGAGAGGCAATTTTAAAATATAATTAGTCTTGGTGTATGTGTCTCTATCTTAATTTATATCATTTAGCATATAAACAGGTAATAATGCAGTGCTTGTCATATTGTTTACAGTGTGATTTCCTGGTGCTGCCAGATGCAGAGCTGCTTAGGCAGGCCCTGAAGATGAAAGCTGTTATTTTTTTCTGTCCAAAAAACTCACGGTTCTTGTGAAAATTTCCCCTGAACTTTACATATCACTGTGGTGTCAGCTTAGAGTTTGTCTAGAGTTGAGCTCCTGTGCACTGTCAGTCTGTTTCCTGCAGACACCACATCACATCCACAGGGATAAATCTGCTGCGTCAAGAGCCCTCCCAAAGATGGGGAAGAGGCAAGCAAGCAATATTAACCTCTGGTGACAGCTGAACCCATCCAGCTGGAACTGTGAGTGGCACCTAAGGGAGATAATTGTCATGGGAAGACAGCAAACAACCAGCAAATGCTACCAAGCAAAAATTTTTACTTGAAGCTGAATGAGTAGGAAGCTTTTCCTTGCAGGTATTCGTGGACAGGAAAAGTCCTTCCACCTGGTTTTAGAAAATCACAGAGGATGAGAGCACTCTTAAGTGCAGGAGCTGCAGTACAGGTGCCTTTGTCAGAGGGTTCACTGGATAGATACTGACTATTTAGAAAACAAATCAAATTTTATCATATTTGTTTACTCACCAGCTCTAAGCAGAGCAATTACTTCGAAGTAGAAGAAAAATGCATCCAGTATATCTAAGGCATATTTATCTGAATTTTCAAGGAAGCAAACCGGAGTAATAAAAACAGGCACCCTTGGTCACCAAAGAGAGATTAAGCATTTGGTGGCTATAAAATGAAATAAAAGGGAGGACAAATGCCTGGCTTCAGGGAGTAGTCTAGAGCATGTGGGAGGGATGCTCACCCAAGTAAAGCATAAGGCCAGCAAAGCAGCCCAAAGCACTTGGAAGGGCAACAAATTAAGGCTTTGGTGCCCTTCTCCTGAGCCGCTCTGCACTGAGCTGTGCTGGTAATTCTGGGTTCTGTACATGCAGCAGCCTCAATGCTTTGCCTTCTAAGTGTATCACTGAGTAAAAATTTTTCAGCTAAATGGCTGGCTGGCAGGAGGGCAAAGTGCTTTATATTTAGAAAGCTGGTGTGAGGAGTGCCCTGACTGTGCTGTGAGATTTGTGGCTCTCCAGGAGGGAATATCTTGCTACAGAACCTTGGGTTGACACCCTCGTGTCTGTGTGTAGTCGCTATTCAGATCCTTTATGGAGCACTAAGAAATTTTTCTCTCAGCACATGGGTAGATATTTGTGACCAGCTTAGTTTTTTACATGCTCTGAGTGAATAATCTCTGAAGCTTTTTCCTTTTGATATTTTTTATGTATGTGTGTGTTTTACTAACACCATCTTAAATACTCTCAGTAGCTTTCTGCATAATAAAAAGATTGAAGTAGGGATTTTTCGGAGATTGGCTTGGCTGTGAGTCGTGTTTCTTCACAAATGCACGTTTAAAAGTCATCTTTGCTGCCCAGTTTTTTGGATTTTTACGGCATGTTTTGGTCATATGGTTCTGCTCTTCTCTTTCAGTTATGAAAAAAATCACAAAAATCTTTCAGGAAGCAAAGCTGAAGGCAGGGCTGCTGACAAGTGACATGATTCTGAGGGATTATGTTGTGAGGATCTATGGGAAATATTGCCAGGCCAGTGGTGGAACAGGGACACTTCTGGGCCAACACTGCTCTATTTGACTGTAACTGCACAGGACTGAATGCACACATCAAAGCAGGCTTCCCAAAGCTTTTGTAAACCAAGGTGGGGTGGGGAATTGTTTCTGTACCTTTCCATGAGAGCAGATCCTCTTTTCCTACTTTAGGATTTAGGACTTGGAATTTGAAGGTAGTTAAAATTGCAGTGGAGAAAATCTTGAGGTATTAGCTGGCAGGCAAGATTATTTTACTACTAATAACAAAGAAGCAGCTGTTCAAGCCTGCAAGCCTAGAGCAAGCTTTCAGGGTAAAAATAAAGAATTTTACCAAAAATCATTGGCTTTAGAGAGATAAATGTTTAAGAAAAATATTAGGGAAAAAAGTCAAATGAAGAGAGATTAAAAGAGATTTAAAAGTTGGCATATTTATAAAAATTACCCTTTACTTGTCCTTGCTTTTTGAACTTGTTTCACTCAAGTGCTTCTTTATAGAAGGTAGGTAACAAAGTAATTAAAATTAAAAATGCTTTTGAGACTCATTTCGCTGTTGTGCTTTTTCTTGTGCTTTTTTTCTGAGTCTCTGAGGAGCAACCAGCCTAAACTGGGACTTTTATTATTTCTGAGAAATGTCTTCACATAATTTTATTTTTAGGTTGTTGGGCCTGTTTGAACTGTGAGAAAGTGTGAAGGACTGAAAGCCATATGAACAGGATTTTGAGAGGTATTTAGCATAGAACGTTGAATATTTCTCGTGGAGCAGTGAGAAGGGTTGATATATTCCTGGTGAACAAGTAAACCACACAGGACTCATGTCAAGCATATTGTACTTGTTTATGGTGGGGCTTCAAACATGACTTTGGTTAGCAGGAAACTGGATGAAGTGAGAGACTGCTGCCACATATACAGGTCTTGGTGCCCATCAGTCTTTAAGGAGCAAAATGCCTCTATTGCCCAAGTATTTGATAGCTCTGAACTTGCTAGCATGGCAGCACATCTGTCAGTGGTCTCAAAACCAAAGGAACCCAACCACCACCAGCAGCAATTACACACATGAACTGTAATGGTTTTAAAAACCAGTATGCTGAGGCTTTCCTGACAGATGTTTCAGATGATAGTTACATTTTCCCTAGCTTAATTCTGGCCTACATCCTCCCCCCCTCTACAAATCTAATGGAATAATTACTTTGAGAAGATAATACAGGATGTATTGATCCCAGTATAAACTTTGTATTTATCCTAGCCCTGATTTGTTAAATGAAATGAACAAATTTGTTAAATTTGTTAAATGAAGGAGAACCTTCACATGACTCCAGGACTTCATGTTACAGGCTCTGTCTTCCTTTGTTCAGATTTAGCATCTTATGATATCCCTGCTCTGCACCTCTGTGTTGGAACAAATGACTAGATTACTGGGAAGTAGTTATGGTAGGGAGCACCAGCCTGAGGCAGTAGGTGGAAGAGGGGAAGCTTCCAAATGAGCCCATAATGAACATGAAATCCAGTTTTAGCTCTGCTCTTATTCATGGGTCATAGTCACTTGTTATTTGTTTTTTATGTGAGTTGTTCAGTGAGTGTGAGGTTACATGCAGGGAGCCTGACCACCATATTTGCTCTTTTGTGCACCTTTTTTTGAAATACTTTCAGGCAGCTCAGGGGATGCTGTACCACAATGAAATTTCCAGTGCTTTTCACAGCTGTGAGAATGACCTCCAGTGTCCTTTATGGCCCCCCCTTTGGCCTTTCCAGACCCCTGTTCCTCTGGGGAATTTAGCAAAGATGTAGCACATTCTCAGTTTGGATGTTATGTGACCTGCAGTGCTAGTGACTCAAAACCCTATAAGCTGTTCACAGGTCTCCTGTTATTCACCTTGTGAAAGAGAATCAGGCTGTTCTGAATGCCTCAGAGTGCCACTGCCCATGACATGTTCTGTAATGCCAGACAGTGCTTTTCTGATGAGTGAAGGATGTACATGGCTAGAAGATTTCAGTTTCCATTTTTCTCAGTAGGAAAGAATTTCTGTCAGTTAAGACTTTTGAGTAGAAAGGATTCTGAACTTAATGAGTTTTCTTTTATTTCCTTGTGGATGATGCTCAGAACAATAATTCAGTCAAACATGGGCAAATTATTTTATCAGGATACATCATTAATCTCCCCTTCCCCTCCTTTAGGCGTTTTAATATTAATTTTAAAAAATAGTTAATCTGCCATGACCTTGGTGACAAATCTGAGTTGCCAAGAGATTGAACAGCAAAACAGCAGCTGCTTTGCTGTGAATGTCTCATATTAAACTGGAGGCTGGCTTCCCTCTGCCTTTGGTTTTCAGTGACACCAGCTGCTATCTTGCTGAGTTGAGACATCTCAGAAAATGGGCAGGATGACAAGCAACACAAATCATATAATTCTGAGTAGGAAGCTCCTTGTCTTGAAAGATAGTTTGCTTTGGCTTTCAAACTTCCTATTTTTTCCTCCTGAACTGTTTCCTCCCATGCACTTTTTCTTGTGCTTTTTTTGAGATATGAACATTTCACGCTCTTTTAAAATTGAATGAGATGAAAGGTGTATCTCTTAAAGGTGTATCTCAGAAAAATCTCTGCAACACATTGTACTTCTAAATGAGCACATGGGACACTTGGTGTGTGATGTGGTAGTGGTGAAAGATGCACGTATGCTCAAGGGGTAAGAACTTCTTTCCAGTGTAGCCTGCTGAATTTTGTTCTACTAACAGAATGTTGGTAGCTGTTACATTTTTTAAGGTGTGTACTTTTCATGATATTGATTTAATAAATGCTTGCTTGCAACTCTTGTAAAATAAATTGTTCCCTAGTTTTGATAGGAATAATTCATAATTTGTTACTGTTCCCTGCTGATAGTAGATCAAATCTGTGACCTTTACTTCAAGGGAAGCTCTATTACTGAGGCCTCCAAAAGGGATGATTTCAGAAATACCAGTTGTATATGAGTTCATTGTGTTAATGTGTACTTCACATTGAGCATGCAGGATAATGTGTGATGTATGACAAATTTCTAGAGAAGCAGATGTTTGCTTAGGCAAGAAAAGTATTTATTTGTGTTACTTCTGTACGGAGGAGGGGAAAATTGTCACTAGTGTCTCTGTGCTCTACTGTTGGACTCACCATCTGATTTGTGGTCACTGAACATGACTTTAGTCTCCTTAATTATGGCACTTCTTGGTGAATATTGAAAAGTTTCATACTGGAGGCAGCTTTCAGGTATGTTTATTTATGCTGGAGCCTTCCTTTAGTGCCAGTAGTGCAGTGCTGTTCTTCTCCCATAGGGAAATGCCAGGCAGGAAGCAGCCAGCTGTGACTCTCCCTGTGCCAGATTGGAGACAGGAACAGGTTAGTCTGTGCTGCTTTTTTCTGTGAATCTGGGCAGCCATAACCTTAAAGCTCACATGAACTTTTTTCTATAGGCCCAAAGGAGAAAAAATGTTACAGGTATCAGGATTTGGTATCCTTGCTGTTCTGAAACCACACACCCTATTTTAAGGTTTTTTTCCTGGCCCCGAGTCTCATCTTGCCACCTACCAACGAAAGGAGGCAGGAATCCAAATGTATTCTGCTTTCATCCAAACCTTGTGTTGCCTGCCATTTATAGCAGGAGTAGCATGATGGTTTTCTGTCACTTAGATGTCACTCAGATTCCTTCAGGGTCGCTACTACACTGTTGATCAAGTTAACTGCAAGACAAGATTCATCCTAGATAAAATCTGGGTACCCTGAAATAAAAAAAAAGCCTGAATACTATTGTATAGCTCTGTAGATTTTTTGAGTAAGGAAAGAGGCAGTTTAATTTTTTTAAGCACTGTAGTAAAGAAATCTTGTTCTGTTGACAAGTTCAGCATGTGTCTTGTGCAATACTTCTCTGTCTGCTTGGATCCTCCTCCTTCTCCCATCTGCCACCTTCTCACTCTGAGGAAAGGAAACTCCATTCTGTCAAAGCAAAGTGCCAGTGAAAAATGGGGAAGACTTTTAAGAGCAGCTTTTGCATGAGACCATTCACTAAAATCAAAACAAATGTAACCACAGCTCACTCTAGTTTTGCCCTGTGTACTTAGCAAAAGGTTAAGGCTGACAGGTAGCAAGATAGAGCCCCTCAAGTGAAGGCTGTGCAGTTCAAAAAGGCAGAATCACTTACCTCTGCCTGTGATCAGTGCTCCATGGCAACATGTGCTTTGCAAGGAAAATAGCATAAATACCTGTTAAGCAAAGCGATTCCCCAGCAAGTGAATTAAATGCCAGAAATTGAACGAGAGTGGGGTTGGTGGTTTTTTCCTCTTGGTGTAATTTAGGGTAGCTACCAGTGAAGTATCATAATTGTAATGGATGCTCTGAGTCTTCTGAGGTATGAAACGTACCTCATTTTGAAATAACCTGCTTCAGAGACTATGCATTTCTCTATTTCCCAGTTATTAGTCGACTTATGCTTTGTGAAGCTAATGCTTACTAACTTTGAGGATTGTTCCCTCTGCAAAGGTTTTGTGGTTGCTTCTGCCTGATGCTGACTTGCAAATTCAGTGTGAGCAGTTAAAGCCTTAAGAACGATAAACCTGTATTACTATGGGGACTGTGTGCATTCATTTAAGTCCCCAGGGCTGGAGCTCAAACTTGGTAATTGTCGTGGCTGGAAACGAACGTGCCAAGTTTCACCCTTATGTCTGCAGCTGGTGATTTCTGCCTAGGAGAGTTAAGGATTAGAGAGCACCAGGACTGGTTTTGATAGTTTGGCTTGATGTGCAGTGACCTACAAAATAATGGTAGTAAATGTGCTTATGCTTTCTTTATAGCTGGAATTTGGTTGGCTATTTGAGGCAAGGGCAGGAGAAATCAACGGGACTTTGCTGGAGGTGCTGAGGCTTCAGGCTCCACAGCTCAGAGTGCTGAATATCCAGGGAAACTAAAACAGAGGTTCTGCTTGAGTCACCATGCCTCACTCTCTGCTGCTTTGGGCACTCCAGATTACCCTCATCACACATTTGTTGGGTTCATGTGACCATGAATTAGATCTTTTTCATTTCCTCTGTTTAACAGGGTTTTCTAAATCCTCATTTCTTGGCTGTCTGCAAGCATGCTTTACTGTTCAGTGTAAAGTCTTAGGATATGTGCTTCTCTCTTCAACCCTAAAACCTAAGCAAAAATTCTAAGTCAGAATCTCCTTGCAAGAATGTAGGACAGGTCAGAAAGAGATTATATAGGTGGGAACTGTGTACATACATTTTGTCTGAAGTCCAGCTTCTCTGCTTTATCCAGGGGAATGGTTGTACTGGCTCCACAAAGGCACAAAGCAAGTATTTTGTCCTGTGAAGAGCTGATTTCCAGTCTGTTATACAGCACTGTAAAATAGTCTACTAGCTGCATTAGTGTTGGCTAGGAGAATTAAACTTGAAGTCAGACTTGAGTCATGCTTTAAGTTGTTAAACCCCTGGCCAAGGCAGTAAAATGTTGATTATGCTGCAGTACAGCAAAGCTGTAACTTGGTGAATAAATGCCTTCTATAGTGTAACACATTTCTGTTTGGTATTCTGTACGTGACAATGAAAGGCATTTTGTGAAGTTAAAAAATAGGTTTTATTCCCTTAATTTAAGCAAACAAATGTTAAGCAGAAGTTGCTTCCATCTAATTACGTTTTTCTCACTCAACTTGAGGTCGATCTAATAGGTACATTCTCTGTCCCTAAGTATAGAGAAACTATGCTGAAGGAAATGGAAAACCATGTGATACTTTAAGTGTACAGTGGGGAAATTAAGTTTGTCTTGTATGGTGCAATGATCCATCTGTCTTGGCATTTTTAAAAATTATTTATGTTTTTTAAAAGCTGTTCCATGGCTGGGAAGAGCTGGAGTTCAGCTGTTAGCTGTCCCTACAAGCACAATATCCAAAAAGCCCCCATGGAACTGTGACGAGTAGGTTTCCCTGAAAATGAACTTCACTCACTTCTGATCTTGTTAGCTGCCATCAATTTATAAATGTATATATTAGTTTAATACTGATCTCTTTCAGAGCCAGTGAACCTCTGTCATCTTACTGCTCTGGAATGTTTCTGGTGCACACTTCCCTGGTAAATGAGATACATGACACTTGTGTGGAATTTGGGTGATTTCAGCCAAGATTTTTAGCATTATTTTAAGATTAGTCATTTATTTGTACATACATGTCTTTTGGGCACCCAGCTTCTTGAGCTCTTTAGGCAGGCTGAATTTCATCACAGTGGGTGATAATCAGACTCACTGTGGTGTATCAGATTGATCACTGTCTTTGAGTATTCCTTTTCAAAGTTTTTCTGTTTTCATGTTCTGGTGGTGCAGGACGATTTTATGGTAGCACTCCTCAATTGCTTCCTACTTTCCATCCAGATTGCAGCCCCTTCATTCTGGAGTTGTAAATTCTCATGGCAGAACCAGGCAGACACAGGCATTTAATGCTTCAACCCTTACAGGAAAGAGCTGGGTAAGTTTATTCATACAGATGATGTATTGACCCGGGTTTGTGGACCATTTACATACAGATTGATGTGTCTCAAAGATGTGAAAACATATGTACAGGAATGACATCTAAAAGTTATTTGTCTCTTTTTCATTTATTTTCCAGGACTACAGTGCAGTAAGTTAGCTTTTTTTCCCTCTCCATACCACAATAATTTTAAATATTAATGGTTAAATTAAAATAATGTTAAATCCCCTTTCCCTAGAAGGCTAGGCTGCTAGTCTAGAATATAAAAGAAAGTATTTTTAAGTATTTCTGGGTCTGGTTCTGAGATTCCCCCAATTTGTAGGCATTTTAAAAAAGGGATAAAATAGTTTTTAGTTGTCTCATTCCCTTTTACTTTTTTCTGAAGAATATGAGGGATACTCAAAGTGAGAGAGATTCTCAAGCCATTTTTAATGGGGGGTTCCAAGGGAACTGCTAAGTAACTTCAGCCTTCCTCTTCTCTAATATCCACACTACTTATCCATCCTGCTCACTGAAGTAAAGTGTTGAGTGTAGCTGAATTTGATGGTCTTCCAGGTTTTGTCAGGGTGATGCACTGTTAAAAAGTTCAGGTGCATTATTCTGTGTGTTTTGGACAGGCCAAGTGGCAGAGAAGTGATAGGGAAGTTGATACAGCTGTTTGCATGAAACCATTCAGTGACAGATGAGTTGCAGAAAGATGGATCACTCCTGAATAGAGGGGGAACAGATTTCTCTGCAGGGCACAAGGAACAATCTGAGATTCTGATAAATGCCTTTTCAGAGGGTATGAGATGGCCCAATTAATAATTTCAGCAAACATACAGCTGAGTCTTTGATCTGAATGTTAAGCAGTTAGAATCTCTAATATTTCTGTGAGCGTAGTAGTAATCAGGCATTCCTTTATAACTCATCTAGTCTGACCCTTGTGAATTTGGTGTCTTGTTCCAAGTAACCTTACTTGTGTTCTCCCAAACCTGCTTTAGTTTTATAGTAATATTGACTGGATGCCTTCTTAAAGCTCAGCATCTCTTTCTCTTCCACCTTAGACTGGCACTTTGCCGTGTTGTGGTTTTGGTGAAGCAAAGTCATCTTAAGGGTACTCTCAGCTTTCCTGTCATGCATTGATGCTGCTGTTCTTCATGGTAATCAAACTGGAACAACTCTGCCTTGTGCAAGTCAGTCCTCAACAGAAAGGGGATGGAGTCTATAATAATTCAGAGCAGTGAATGCTCCCTGAGAGCACCACGAGCTGCATTGCACAAAGGGAGCAGCAGTCTGTAACTATGCAAAAGGCTCCAGCATGCGCAGAGCTCTGCCTTCCCCTGTGGGTTGGTTCACAACAGCTGCAACAAAGGAGAAGGGGAAAAAGGTTTGTAAAAAACACAGGAAGTGCTTTAGCTTCCTCATAAACAAGCATGACATTTCTCCTCTGAGAATGCTCCTGCCAGATGCTGTGCCTTCTATCTTTATCACAGCAGGTTGAAACAGGCATCATAAAGAATGACCAAGAAGAGGGAAATGTACTGGCTTTGTGTCTAAACATGTAAAAGCTTTGTGTAAATGTGATAGTTGGAAACACTTTATTCTGGGTAGGGAAGTGGGATATGTAATTTCCAAGAGTCAGGTACTTTGTGTACAATGGCCAGGTTGTCAGCGTGCATTTTATAATCCCAAGAACGAGGAACATCCTAAGTGAGGACTTAGGCAGGCAGTGTGTGCAAATCGTGGTTATTCTCCATAAAGCTCTTAGAATTCATTCTTACATAGCTTCTTGCTTCAGGGGCAGCTGCTCAAATATAATTAACAAAGGAGTGACAGAGACTATACCGAAAGTCTAGTATCTTAAAGGACTTCTTATCTTAAACCAAGGTTCTCTTTGAACTCTGGATACAGAGTAACTATGTCTCCATGATGATCTCACTTATTTCTGACCTGTTTTAGAAATATATCTGCTCTTCTATTGCAATTTAAGTGTACAATGATAGGACTAAAAGGAACATCCTCTCAGAAGTGACTGCAAAAAGGATTCAGTGGCAAGTTTTTATTTAATCATAAAAGGTATGCTGTAGTCCAGGTGCCAGTTTTGGGGTTATTCTGGGATGTAGCAATGTGCAGAAAAAGAAGGTAGTTTCATACTTAGGGTTTGTATTTATGGTTTCAGTTTAAATTTGAGCCTGAGTGCCAACCTTGCCCTGGGTTTGCTCTGTGCACAGAGGGCACAGCCCTGAGGGCTGCCATCACTGCCTAGTGGGAGAATTTCCCCTCCACAGTCCACAGCTGTATCTGTGTTTGGGCTCTTCACAAACCAGACAGGGATCCCATTTGAAAGGGTACATTGCCAATGGCCACTGCCATGGTGGCCTCATTACATCAAAAATGTATCTGTGAGTGTGTAGATCAACTTAAACCGTGCCTGATGCTTTTCTGCTTAGCAGCATCTGATTTTGTGTATTCTAGATGTTTATCCAAAGGCCTCCAGAGATGCCTTTCATGGTTGGATGGAGATAATTGCAAGTTGGCAGTTTTCCTGCTCTTGGATGTCAGGTAGCCTTTCAGTGAACCTGGCCCTTTCAGAGGTAGCTGTTCCCTGTGGCACAGTGGTGGAAGCTGTAGCTCAGAAATGAGTTGGGGATTTCTGTGGTGCTGATGGCTCTTTACCATGCTGAGTTTTTAAGAAACCTGGCTTGCAGCCCCAAGAGGCAGGACTGACCTTGGGTTACCCAAGGTTTGACTACATGGCTAATTAGTGATAGAGGAAATCTGACAAATATGTGACTAATGCACAGGGATTCACCTAATGAAAATAACACCTCCTCTTTCCCAAATAGCTCCCTTGCAACATTTAGTTGTGTAGCAACTACTGCTGTTTTGTGAATGAAGCAAGTGGATTCCACAGCAGTCTTTGTGCACACTCCCCACTTCTCATTTGGCTCACAAAATTAGAATTACGTTTTAGTGGTTTTGTAGACAAGCTAAGCAAAAATACACATGGTATAGGTAGCATGCACAGACAGGTAATACTGCTGCTACACTAGATGAAATGTAATTTTTCATTTTTGCCGAAGGCTCCTTTTCTGTGAACTTAAAGTATCCTGTAAATGTTGGGGTTTGCTGGGGAGTGGCCAAAAGCTGGATAGTAAATTCTGCAATAATAAGGTTCCATTTCTTATTGACCATGTTTTTTCTCAAGTTGAGAGAAGGCAATGATGGCACATATAATTTTGATACCTGATAAAATTGTTTCATTTGGTCAGGGTGTGAATAAATTTTAAGAGCTGAGAATGCTGCTTTAAATGATTGCTCTGCTTGTAGTTAGCAAGAAATTCATCCTAAAGAGCCAAATAAGCATATAATTTTATCGTGGCTAGTCAAATTTTCCATGTAAATTTAAAAGGAGGGTAATTTTCCCATTTCTATTTTAGAATGTTCCTTATTCCGCCTTTATAATTTTGTCCATTTCCTTATTAGCGCTCCTTTCAGAGCCCAAACATGTCAACAGTGACACCATTATCAGCCTGAAATAAAGGAACAAACGTTCTCATCTTCAGTCGTGGTTTGCTTGTGGCAGCTATTTTTAATTTTGCAGCTGCTGGAGACTGAGGCAGATTTGCAGCTGAAGACTTGGCCCCTGTATCACACGTCCTCTTTCCAAATGCTCTCAGAGGTGTCAGGAAACGTGGGGGCTTCCAAGGGGTCTCTTCACTGAAGTAGCACTTCTGGGAAAAGAGACTGAGAGAGCACGAGGCAAAGCAGTGGCAGCAGAAGGGAGGTATCCTGCTGATTTAGCATTTGTTTGCAGATGTTCAGTATGGAGTGTGAGGTGGCAGCTGATCATTGTTTTCACCAAGTGTGAATAGGAGCTGACAGCCTCGTGCACTCGTCCCATGTGTTCTGAGCCGTGTGCCTTCCAGCAGGTCCTCAGCCTCCAGGACTTTTCTGTCCTGGAAGAGGAGGTAGTGTGACTGTTTGGCCATGAGGAGCAACTTGTGAACTTGTGCTCTTCGCAGCCTTGACCTCTGTTTCAAAACTGGCATCACAGCTCTGAGCTGAGGATCAAGCTGCAGAGCACACAGGTGCCGCAGTGACCTGTACCTGGCTTGACGTGGGCACTCAGGCAGGTCAGCTTTGGTGCCCACCACTTGCACAAGTGGCCAGGCATGGAAAGCACAGATGTGTGAGTGTAAACATTATTTATTGACATGTCACTTCACCTAACCTTGTTCAGGCCTCAAAGTGCCTCCTTTGTGCCAATATTGTTGTAATTTACTGTTTACTGTGAAAGAAGTTAAGATATGGCAGTGCATTTAGTTAGTACCTCTGAGTGGTGAGGGCTTAATAGATAGTTGGTAACAGTCCTCAATTTTCTTAGATGATGAAACACAAAAGACTTTATTTTACATCTCCCCACAGTCAGAAGGTAGTGATGTGAAGAACCAAGCCTAAATGATGAACTGGTTCAAGTTTTAAATGGTAAATTCTCTGTTTTGGGACTGAAATATATTTTGAAACAGTTTGTTTAGTTTCATTTTGTCTTTGGCATTTGGCCCAAAATGCATTGCATGTTACCTGCTCTTTTGCCAAAAATTCAGTCGCAGTGGTGCACATGTGTTTTCACTGGAGTTTTAAATCCATATAGTGGATCCAGGCACTTTGAAAGGTGCATAGATTTTCTTAGTGATCCATAAAGAACAATTTATCTAGGTCTTGGACAACTTTAGAGCTTAATAAATATAGTTCTGTTTTTTCTTTTTGTTGGTTTGCAAACTCAGACTAAATTTTGACTTGTAAAATGTGATATTAATAAAAAAATAGTCAAGCGGGTTCAGATAGTTCCACTTTTGACCATAGTGTTAATTAGGTGGTTAAATACTTACATATTTTGGTTTCACGTGCAATGATCATGGAAAAGTGGTGCAAGTAATTTATTTTCACTTGTGTTTAGCATCTTTGCTTGAGTATTGTTGTTAATTATCTTGCTGATCCTACCTTAGCTGACATTCCTGTTAGTTACCTGACCTATTGTATAGCCTGTCGTATGACCTTGGACTTTTTTGATCATGTCTTTCTGAGAATAGATATAGACATGCACATATAAATAGGGTTTCTAATAGAGGGAGGTTTTATTCAGCAGCAGCTTGCTGGGAGAGTTAGAAAAGAGAATGAAGTAATGTGTCTTTGAAGTGCAGTCACTGCATTAAAGTGTTCCAGCATAACACTTTTTTGATCTCCTAAGAAATAAAAAGGCAGTTAATGCTATATCATCTTGGGGAAACTAAGGTCTAAAAGGACATCCTGTTGAGAGGACTCATTAGTTATGCCGTGTAAAACTGTGGGACATGCTTAATCTTGCAAAAAGTAAAGAGGGCTCCCTGTCTTCATTCTGTAAGGAACTTAATACCCATCTCTCTTGCATTCGGGTGACTAACAGGCCTTTCAGAAAATAACATGTTCATTTAAAAACAACTGTCCATATATGCCAGCCATCTCCAGTTTGTCACTTGTGCCCTGTGACACTGAAGTGAGTAATATACCTTTGAAATATATAGTTGATAAACCTTTCAAATGTATACATGAAAAATATATATCAACAGACCAACTTTACCTTGGCTAGAAGTAGGGAAAATGGTATCTACTGGGTGGTTTGTTTTGTTTTGTTTAAAATCTGTAGTCAATACCTAGCAAGATGCAGCGCATCTGGAGCTCAGGATGGTCAGAAATGCAGACCCAGGCTGTTTGCAGTGTGTATTTCTTGTCTTTTCAATGAATGGGGAACTAACTGCACCTTGGCTGGCCGGGCCAGTTCCCCCTTCCTTCTGTGAGCACATTTCATATATCCTTGATAAGAGACTGTGTGGTTCCCCTTGTGGTGATGTATTCGAGCTCATCTTTCTCAGCTGGTAAGGCCATGGACTTGTCACACAACTTGTGACCCACAGTGCCTCCAGCATCCCTGTAAATGACACCAGCTGAAACTCAGCCAGAGCTGAGGCTGTTTTGTCCCCTGAAGACATTGGATTTTCCCTCTGTCAAGAAAGCCCAGATTTGGCAGATGTTATTCTTAGAATAGGAGGAAGTGAGAAACTTGGTTTCATAACTAAATAACAATAAAGTTAGGTTAATGAGCCTGTGAATCATTTGAATGGTTCAGCTCTGTGTGCATCTGCTCCATGCTAAAAAATTCCCAGCAGAATTTGCAGTGATTTAAGCAGAAATCTGACATAAAGTCAGTTGTCTTTGATCTTTGCTTGGTTTTGGGGTGTGTTTGTTTAAGATTGGGAAGCTGTTGAAGTAATGAAATGAAGATGCAGTATTAGCCCAGGGAAGTGTGTTAGTCTTATTCTGTCTAGCTCAAATAAAACAGCAAGGACATAGCATATTCTTTATGTTTGTTCACTATCAAGCATGAAATGGTCCACAGTACCTATTTCAGTCTCCTGTTTATGATCCTCTGATAAGTTCTTGCTCTGTCAAGTTCACGCTTTCCTCTTCCTCTGTCTTTTAAGTAGTGTGTGGCTGTTAGATCTAAATTTGCCAGCTCTCTTTGTGGTGTGATAATCACGAGATGCTTTGGATTGGGAATTACAAATACAGGATCTTTTGAAAGAAGGTGCTGGCTTTTTAACTTGGAACATTTTGACTGATTCCCTCTTGTCTCTTGCTTTCCCAGACTTATCTAGTGAGGGGGCTAAACAAGAAAGGCTTGGCTGTTCTGTCAATAGAGAGATCATTGTGTCTGCTGTTGTGTCACTTGGAACATTAAATCCTCTGAAAGCATATCTTGCAAGAATAATATTGGAAAACATATCGTAAGTGCAGGCAAATTGGAAGCCAGGCATTTATATTCGTGATGCAATACAAATAACTGGGTTTAGACTTTTAACTGCAGTGCAAGAAACATTTCACTCATTTAAGCAAAATTGTCTGTGTTCTTTTATCCACATGAGAAGACTGGCTGCATCCCTGGCAGTGAATAAGTTAACCTACTTAGTGTTTGGTGTGTAGGCAGCATGCAGTTCTGTGAGATTGCAGTGGGCAATGAAGCAGCAGAATTCAATTTGCAGCAGTGACCTAAGAGGGACTATTTTTAGTAATAAAATAGGTCAGGGGATATGGTAGTGCAGACTGATAAATGAACAGTCTTCCCTTTCACTTGTGGGGCATGTTTTTGTTCTCCATTGTCGAAGCTCTGTGATGGAGTCAGTGCTGTCACGTGATTAGTGTTAAGAGTTTTTATTATTGTGAAGCAGTCGTAGGAAAGTGCTAGGTTTTATTTTAGCAAAGAAAGAGTATAAGTAACTACTTTGCTTAGGGATGCATGGAAGGCAAAGCCAACTAGGGATCAGGGTGTTTTGAAGCCATTGCTCAAAGCTGCTGGAGATCTTATTTTGCAGTGTTGTCCATGTGACAAGTTGTTCTTGCAGTCTTTTTCCCTTCCTCTCTACTAACTGTTCTTATGTGCTTTTTTAGCTTGCTTCTGTTTCCAGTTTGCTTTCTCAGTGATTTATGCAGATGAGTGTTAGCTTCTTCCTCTCAGGATGGCAAAGATGAAACATGGCTTTATCCTGTCCCTTTGAGTCTCTGGGCTCTTGCAGGAAGCTTCCAAAGGATCTGTCCAGTCCATTCTTATGACACAGAGCAGTCCAAGTCTCTTTTTAGTATTAGGCAGCTTGACTTTTGCATTTCTGCACTTTGGTCCCCTTGAAATTCTGTTCCAGAACAAACTTGGAAAATGCCTGTTGCCAGTTTGTGCCTTTATAATCCTGCTGTTCCAGGATTGTTGCAGAGTCTCCAGAAGCTGTTGCAGAGTCTCCAGAAGCTCTAGTCATGGAGCTGTGTGTCTTCATGTCATATAAACAGCAGAAAACCAGCAACTTTGGCCCTAGAGCTTTTTTTTTTTTTTCCCCTGGAAAAGAATGCTTAGCAGTAAGCAAGTCCACTCCTGGCTGTAGCTGCATTGGTATCAGTGTGTCACACTATGTCTCAGGCTGTTGCTGGAGCTATCTTCAGCAGTTAATGAGCCCTAATGAGCCCTGGTGAGATGGACTGGGATGCCCAGTTCTCCTGCTTTGGAGCTAAGCAGATCTCTCCCCCTGGGGCTGCTTAATGTTGTGTGAATTACGTGCCTGTGCTGGTGCCCATTCCTGCCCTGCAGTGCTCTGTGAAGCACAGACATGGGTGTACAGCATGGGGGAGAGATGTCCTTAAACTTTCCCTTATTTTACATCCCTTCTAGCAAAATGCATTTGATTTTCATGGTCTAGTTAGGATCATGATGAAATATCATCTAGCAGAGTTTTTAAAGTGCTTAAAAGTCCTTGAATAATATCACTTTGATATCATATTTATAAGGAAAGTAAGCTCAACATCGATCACTGGCTTAAAAATTGTAAACTCAGACTGTCCTTGACCCTTTTCATTTTTGTAAGACTGCAAGTTAGTTATGAATCATTGTCCAATGTAAAAAAAAAACTTAATAAGCTGGTAAGTAATTTGAATTTCTAACTTCTGTATTTTTCTGCACCAAAGGTCTGTTTCTGTATTGCAAATAAGCACTGCACACCTCAGATAACCAAAAAAGAGCCATGGGGAAAAATACGAGAAGACTTCCAGTGGGATCAATACAGTGGAGTTATTTTCAGCAACACTCTAAGAAACGTGAGGGAGCTTTTGTTTATATTCCATCATCAGTGCAGTTTAATGTGCTTCTAAGGGACATCTTTTAGTATGAATACAATGCCCTGTACTTTCCTTTCTAAAGAAAAGGCCAATGTTTTTTGAGTTTTTTTTCTTATTAACCTGTTTTTGCGAAAGATAGCTTGGCAATATCATCAAATATAAACTGAATTGTTTGGTGTTCCTGTCCACCCCGCTCATCATGGGAGCTGGAATTTCATGGCAGTTCACAGCCTGTTCACTGCACTCTTGTGGGTCAGTTCAGGTGAGCAGAGCACACTGAGCCAGGAGCTCATTTATTAGGCATGCAAGGAGAGAAATCCACAAATACTCACAGTTTCTCTTCTTAGGAGTTTGGAGCATTGCAGTCCACCCTCCCCATCTTCACCCACCCCATAGATTACTGGCCTACCCAATATCTTATGTGCTTATACTCTGTTCTTTAAACACCATAAAGTGGAAAGCTTGCACTCAAAAGTTAACTGGGACCATCCTTTTGCTCCTAGCATTTAATGATGGTTTCATATTTAAAGGGAGACTTTTTTCTCTCCATTACAAACTAATTTATTTTAAATGATTTTTGAAAACTCTTGCTTTTCTATATTTCCTTGTGTTTTCTCAGCATGACTGAATGAAAAACCACTTTGTGCCAAAACACTGAGCTGGGAAGATGGCTCCTTCTCTCCTGTGAAATCATGTTTGGTGTAGGTATCACATATCTGTTTGTGTGCAGTGTTTTACAGTGCCTTGCTCCAGCATTTATTTTGTCTGTGTTGTGGGGGCATGAGCCTGGCAGGGTGACACGAGCTGCAGTATCTGACAGAGTGACAGTGGAAGGTCTGGTGAGAAAGTCACCAGTGACTCTGTGACAATGCTGTGTGTCTATTCAGATTATCCAGTCAACACTTGGATAACCAGTAGGCTCAGATATGGGGGAAGTAGATCCTGCTCCTGCTGCTGTCTCTGGTGTTTTAGCTGACAGGAGGTAAATGTCCTCCATCATGTGTCCCTCCCCTTTTTCATTTGAAAAATGAAGATGATGACACATGATCTCCATCAGGGCTCCAGGGG
Organism: Trochalopteron elliotii; assembly: GCA_024734555.1. Lineage (NCBI taxonomy): Eukaryota > Metazoa > Chordata > Aves > Passeriformes > Leiothrichidae > Trochalopteron > Trochalopteron elliotii. The sequence goes on along the minus strand of JANPWX010000130.1, from coordinate 315,099 downwards.
AAAGGGTATATATTCATCATCTCCAAGCTTTTAATCTAATCTTTCCAAAGTAAGGGTTTTGTGGGTAATTTCTGGACTGGCCTTGGCCTGGAGAAGTGCAAGAGGAGCCATGTGGTTTAGTCTGAGTGTGTGCTAAGCAAAAGGAAAATCCTGGCTCTCTGTATTCTAGATATATTTCCAGCCAAAAACCTAGGAGTGAAAAAAGACATTTGTCATCACTCTGAAAATCTCAGGCCTTTCAGCTCAAACACTTCCCATAACAAGTAGCTCCAAAGTTTACTTGAAGAATGTGTTTGTAGTCCAGAGGTGGAGAACACAGGATTTTCACACCAGGTATGTCCAAAGCCAGTTCATTCTTCAACAGCCCTTTTTTCCCCTCTTGCTTTATATGCTTGCACACACATTTGAGCAATGAAGAAAACTGTCTGGAATGGAAATCTGCCTGTGTTACCCCCTAACAGTTCAACAGGAATGCTAGGAATGAGCTTTATGTCAAGTCACAGATAAATTTGTCTCTGTGTCTCTCCCATATTTTGCTGCTTTTTCAGCTCTTGTGTGTAGGGGCTGTCTGTGTGACCTGGGATGCCCATGACCTATCCCTTCCCACTGTGGTATGGCCAGAGGGGATGGATTGTCAGAAGAGACAGGAAGCACAGCCCCATAGGGTGGCCTAAGCAATGGATTCTGAGCATTGTTAGTAGTGTGACAGGACCTGCAAAATTAATATGCTAGCTGGAAGGTACAAAATGTAGCTCTGTTCTTCCTTTAGGCTCTGACTCTTCTCAGGGCAAAGCAGTGCCTGCAAGGAAGTGTTTCTGGTGTTGTCTGTCACTCCTTGGTGTATTGCCTGAAGGAGGCAGCCTGTGTAAGAAACAGGTGAGCTGCAAAGGGTACCAGACTGTGTCCTCCCAGCAGAGTCAAGTGTCCTGAGAGGACCCTTAGAACTTGTTTTTTGCTGTGTCTAAGCTAAGAAATTCAGAATATACAGGGCAGGCTCTAGTGGTGTAGCAAGCTTTCTGACTTGCTTAACGTAGTGCTTAATAAAATTATCATTGTTCTGTCCTTGCCTGCCCCCCCAGTTCTATTTCATCATATTTCATCACTTTAATTCCAACTGTTCTGGTACAGGGCCAGATAAATGAAGGTGAGTTTTTTGTTTGTTTCTTTGTTTTTGTTGTTGTTTTTTGGGGTGTTTTTTTTTTTTTTTTTTGGTTGTTGTTGTTGTTTGGTGGGTTTTTTGTGGTTTTGTTTTTTTTTTTTTTTTCGTGCCAAACTAGTGTTGTGTCCCTTAGTGGACTCTTCCTACTCTCCTGCCTATTGCTCTGCTGATCTGCAGGGCCAAGCAGAGCTGGCAGTGGCCAGGCACAGTGCTCCAAGCTGCTGTTCCCCATCTTCCCAGGAGAAGTTTGAATTAGGGTCCGTGTTCCTGCTTGGACTTGTAGGCACTGTCACACAGTTCTGATCAATGTTGGATGAGTTTGGGCTGAAGATGTGGTCACAGCAGTCTGTGTGTGCAGGTGGAAACCACCTTGTGAAAATTTGGCTGAGAAATGGTGTATCAGTTACAACTGAGAGTACACATACATTTTCTTGTACACAGGTCAGGTCTTGGCTGTTGTTAGAACTATTTGGGAGGAGGAAAATTGGTTTCATTGTCAGGTTTGGAGGTGACTCGAAAGGATTTCTGTAAAATTAAAGGTCTCTACTGTGCAGACTCTGATTAATAAGCTCACTCAGGAATCATAGCTGCAATAATTGTAATTGGAGGCAGGGTTTTACTGATGAGTCACCTTGTTGGGGCTGTCTTCACTGCCCTCCTTGAGAAAGTGGAAATCTGGAAGAGATGAATTTGTGTGACCTGTCAGTACCAAGCTGGCAGTGGAAGTTGGCACAAGCTAGACCCTGCTGTTGGAAAAAGCCTGGAGAATCAGCACAGTCCTTTGTGCTCAGTTGGTGCTAGTTTAGGTCACAGGTGTGTCGAAGTTGTATCCAAAGGGGAAAAAGCAAACCAGTAAACATGATTTCAGCATGAGGGAGCGTGGTAGGAGATAGAACACCAGGGACTGTCAGGCAGCTTTGTCCTTCAGTGGCCCCTTAGATTTCAGAAGTTTTGAGTGTGATAATTTGGAGCTTGCAGAGAATCAAGTCTTAGTAGGAGAACAGTCTTGACTTTTGCCTCTTTCACATAAATTTGATGATAGGTTTCTGTGAAGAGCACATGTAGCTCCTGCACTGAAGCATGCATTTGCAAAGTTCAATAGAGGCGTGATCTAGTTGTTCCTAAGTTTTTGAGGAAAACTGGAGGGAGATGAGAAAACTGTTGGGATTTAGTAGATGAGCTTTGGGGAAAAAAGATGTTCAACTGAAAGGCAAAGAAGTTTGACTCAGTTTTTCATGCTTCAGTGAAGCTGCTCTTTCTTTTCTCAATAGTCTCTTGCTTTGAGTTTTTCCTGAGTTACTGTTTAATTTAGTCCATTGTTACACAGCAAATTGAATAGTAAGTGAAAATTTTCAAAATGTCTTTGAAAAAACTTTAAGAAGTTATTTTTGTCTGTATCCCAAGGGTAAACCCTTTGAGTCCCTGATGGAAAGAGAGTGTAAAAGCTTCAGGCAGTGATAACTTTCTGCCTGTCTGATATCTGTTTGTACAAAGTTTTGCCCAAAAAGGGAAGAGCTAGGGCCCTTTTTGGAAAGTTATAGTTATCTATGCACTAATAACTTGCTGAATACTCACAGGCTTTTTCAACCTATAAAGCAAATTTTCTGATATTAATTTCTTTGAGGATTAGAAACCTGGAAAGAATAATATGTTCTGACACAGTGTTCTTGGATGACACTTAAATTTAAAATAACATTGTAGTGTAAATGTTTAAGAATTAAAGAAACAACCAATTGGTAATGTAGGCCTTGAGCAAAGTACAGTATAGGAAGTGCTGAAAAATGTTTCTCTCCATGATTAAGAGAGTCTGGCTTGCTGTTTGATTTATTGGCTGGCTGAATGAATTCATTAATTGTGTATGACTACTTTTACTTCTGGGTGGTCATTTTTCATTTCAGATTTCATTACTGAATGAGCTTTTCCTAGGGATGTTCTTATCATCCAAAATTAAATACATGAAAATGTTAGGGAGGCTCAGCCCTCCCTTTTTATATTGGTATTTTTCATAGTATGGTTTTACCAACTACAGAACAATTCACTTAGGCTGCAATACCTTAGGTTTTGTGCTCATTACTTGAACACCAAAAGATTTCCTGGTACTGTAATACATGCTATGTTCCATGTTATGATTTTCAAAGCAGTGGTATGGAACTAGAAACCCTCTTTTTTAATCACATGGTGAAGAATGAGACAGACACTTGTTTCTGAAACATTTCAGGTGTACATAAAACACTCAGCATTCAAACACCATTGTGACTACATTTGTAGAATGAGAGTTCTGGGTATGCAGCTCAGTGGGAGGCAGGGATAGGTAACATTTGTATGAAATCAGATCAGAGAGATCCTGAACATCTTGGCTTGTAGTTTGAACACTGTTGTTTTTTTTTTAATAGGAAGGACTCATTTCCTGGACAGCTTGCAATCAGTATGGTCTGGAAACACTCCTCTCTTCCAGGATCTTAAGGCTTTTAGCTGCATGGAGAAGGAGCATTTCAGGAAGCATATAATGCCACCACTGTCTGCAGCTAAGGATGCTGCTCCAGGGAGTGGTGCATCTCCTGGAAGGCAGCTCAGCAGCACCTCAGTGGCCTTGCTGGCCCTTCCAGCCAGAGGGCAAAAGTCTCTGGATGGTCCATAAGGGCAGTGGGTTGGATATAGCTATTAGGAATTAATTTCATTCTCAAGTATTCTCCTTAAAGTGAGAAAAAAAAAAAGGCGTAAGGAAACCCTCATGTTCTTCCTTTTCTTTCTTAGCCCTCACCTTCAGGTTTTGTTTCTGCAAGTAGAAGGCAGAGAGCTGTTAAAGACTACAGAGTGAGGACTTTGTCATCCTGTCTCTCCCCCTCAGTTTTGGCTCAATGCTGACCCCTCATCCTGTAATTGTGTAGCAGATGGGGTGGGTGAATCCCCAAGTCAGCTTTGTGGAAAAAGCTACTGTGATATTTTGACAAATCTGTTCTTGCCTGTGGGCTCTGGCACTCCCAATATTACATTACATGTGTTTTCTGTGAGAATTGTCTCTGACTATGTAATACAAAAAAGAAGTCTTGTGAGGAAACTCTTACCCTCCTGTAAACATATGGATGTGATGAGCAGGAGCCTGGGTAGGAAGCATTTTTCCTGCTATATGGCTTGGTCCCACTCAATACCAACAAGCTGTAGTTATTGGTCTCTTACACAGTTTATTTTTTCTCTACTTTTACAATGCTAATACCTATCTGTAATGTCAAACTCTAATTTACACCTGTTGTCCAAAGTGGCAATAATAGCCCATGATTCTCTGTCAATCACTCTGTGGAGACTGACTGTAGAGAGAGCTCTCTAGTGAAATATGATTATTGCTGTATATATGATGTCTGTGGATAGTTCATTATGCATAAGAATAAATTCTGTAGTGGAAAGGGTGAGATTTGTATATTGCTTTGTTTCTAAAGTCATCTGATGATTAGTAGTGTTTATAATTTTTTTTCTGGTAGGTTAAATAAGCTTTACCTTGGTAGTGATGTACTTAGCAAAATATAGCAGAGACATTAAGGATGAAACTGATCTGAACCTGGCTGATAAATACCATGACAGTGCCATCCTGTTTTTGTCCAGAGCTTCCTCCTGCTCCCGGGTCTGTAAAGTGACCTTCTCTCCATAATTTAGGACACGCAGCAATTTGAACAAGCACAGCAATGATTGTCACTGGCATAGGGCTAATCAGGGTAAGTTTGAGTCAAAACAGTATTGTCCTCCCAGCAAATAAATGTATCATGTAAAGTTAGTTTCAGCAGATGAACCCAGCAGCTGGCCTTGAAGATCATGCAAATTGGTCTGTTCTGGGTGACAGGATTAAGGCTGGAAATGTCAAATCTTCTTTTGGGGAACATATTTAGCCTGTTTGTTAATGTATCTCTGTGTGTGCGTATAGCTTACAAACACAGATGTGTACACACACATAAAGAAAGCTCAAAATTTTCTAGGATATGGGGTTGATGGGTTGTTTTTTGTTTTTTTTTTCTTAGTATTCATTTGGCTTCATTGTAAATGAATACTCTGCTGTTCCTGACTATATTTTCTCTGTATAACCTGAGCTGAGCTCTTCCTTGCAACACAAGGTTCCTGTCACTCCTTGATGCCTCTGGTTTGGAGCTGAGCTGGAACATAGCAGCAAGGGGCACAGGTTCCTCCTGTTCCCAGCTGCTGCCCCTGTTACCCAGGCCTCTGGCTGTTTGTTTGCTGAGAAGTGTTTGATTGCTGGTTTGGGGTGAAGAAGGATATTAGCAAGACAACATGGCTTTCAGTCCAGGGAAGACAGAGGATGAGGAACTTGGACAAATTCATCATATTCTGTAGCATTCTGTAACATATTCAAGACTGTATTCAGTCTTGATACAACCAGAATTGGCCCTTAACAACAAAAAGCCCCATTTAATGTCTGTTATTTTCCACTCTTCTCCAAATAGCAGTCTTGACACCCTGCAGGGTATCAGCCACAATCTTAAGGACTTGAGAACTCAGATTTTTGTCTCATTTCTAGGTGATGTATTTGTGCAGTGAGACACTTGACTGCATTAGGGACATCTCTAGAAACTTGAGCATCTTTAAGGGATGTCATATCCTGCAGCCAGAATGTGGTGAGTCAGCACCAAGGATAGCAGAAGTTCAGTTGCTTCCTCCTCTTCACTGCAACTTCAGCATGTCACTACACACAGTTCCCTCCCGCTGAGTAATTTCTGATGTCAGTTCTTTTTTTACTATTTATTCAGTTGGAAGCTGTCTGTAATTTTGGACTGCTTATGAGGCTTCTTTTCTTAATATCATCATACTGGGAAATCTGTGGAAAGGGTAAAGATGTAGGCCTTGGCATGATGCCTTAACCTCCAAGGTTTGTTACGATGTTAGGAGAGCTGCACACCCTCAAAGGCAGAGTACTGTAAGGAAAAAAGATACGGAAAATTTGGACAGATTATCTTCACAACTGCCAAAATCAGTGACAAGATGGAGCCTTCAAAAATAGCTGCCATATAAGGAATAGTTTTGGAGCACTTTTGGATTGTTTCTGGATAACTTATCACCTAATCCTGTGTGAAAAAGGGAGAGAGACTGGGCTTGACTTCAATTCCTGTGCATAGAGGGGTAACTTAATGACAGTTTGCTTTGTGTTGTGGGAGGTAAGTCAGATTTATCATGGTTTGTTTGTTGTTTTTTGTTAATTGGCATTTCTGCTACGATCTGTCTAATCACACTCCAAAATAAGTTGTTAACCTTTATTTTAAAACTAAAGAAGAAAATCTCCAAAATTCCCTGCTCCATGCTGGAAATGATACATTTTTGAAAAGATTCCTATTTCTGCTCCCTTTTCCTTTCCTTTGTTGAAGCTCCTGGGCAAAGCTGTGTGTTTTGATAGTTTAATGCTGCTGTTAGTGGATTTCTCTCCAGGAAAACTGCAGACACAGGGATCTCACTCTTCTTAGGCAGGTTGGAACGCAACAAGCCGCATGCTCCCTGCTCCAGGAAGGCTGGATTGCAGCCAGTGGTGCTCAGTGATGAGTCCAGAATGGTGACAGCTCTGATCTTGTGTTCCCAAAGCTCAAGGCAGAGCTTGCTTCATCATGGGAACTTAGGCAGAGTGATAAGAGGACCAAAGAGAGGAAGAACAAGGAGGAGCCCAGACTGTTACCTAAAATGACCTTAGATTTTTAGTTGTTAAAATTGTAGGGTGACAGGAACAAAATGCACCATGAAAAATGAGATTACACTATTAAACTGTCTCCTTGTGGTGACCACTTGTGGACTTCTCTGTATCTCTACAGACAGGCTTGAAATCTGTAAGAAATTTATTTGTGAACTTTAAGTAAGCCAAATAATGGTGTGTCCCTGGTGTGGAACCCCATTCACTCTATGCTCATTTTTGACTTTGGGTATTCACTGTTGTGTTTCCATGTGTAACATGCTTTATCCTCTCCCATGCTGTTAGTTTTTAAACTGGAGCTGCAGCACACTTTCAAATGCCTCTGTTATGGGTTCCATGCAATTTTCATGAAGAGCCCTGTCAACAAAAAATGATGAAGATTTAACTCAGTGTTGCCTTTCACTCTGTCCTGCAAGTGTATGGAGGAGAAAGGAGGGGGAGATGAGAATTGCCTCCAGGTCAGCTGGAATAAGCAACATGTCCTTGAATTGACAAAAGCTCAATGTCTGAGAGACAGCTCACAATGGTAATAATGAGATGTCCCAAGTTAATGCTTGCAGGGCATTAACAATGAGTGTCTGCTCTGTAATTGCACTCAGTCTTGCTACTGATTTTCTTTATGTGAATCGAAGTATTTTAGCTGTGTCTGAGACTTAGCAGCATTTCCTACTCTTCCACACATTTCCCTCTCGGGAGGTTAGTAGCCACAGAATATTGATCATCACCATTTGATTGGGACTCACCTTTTTTCTCTTGTGCTGCACTTTCTTGTACAGCTTCAGCTGTGTTGTCCAGCAAGTTCATGGTCCAGGAACCCAGTGCAAACTTCTAGAGGAACGTCCAAGATTTTTACAGATCTCAAGCAATTAGATGACTGCATGTTGCTGTATCCCCAAAACCAAACAGGTCTCCTTAATTGGGGATCATGTCTTTAACTGGATGAGAATAACACTAACATTGCAAGGACCTCCCTGTTTACAAGCTGCATTTGGCTGTCTTTATTCTTTCATCAGGTCATTTTTCCCAGAAGTGACTAATAGGTGTGTGAATCCCTCAGGTTTTGGTTATAAGAATTAGTAATGAAGGTACCTGATTTCAGAGGGCAGGAGGGGCCTGTCCTAAAGCTGTAATCCTTTACTGAGTCTCACCAGCAACAATTTATTACTCTTTTAAATGCTCATTTACCTCTGGCTGCATCTAATCCTGAACTCAAATCAGGCTTTTGGTTTTGTACTGCATTTCATGTACACATGTGGGTCACCACAATCTTATCTCTCCATCACACTTCCTCACAGAGATGGACTTATTTATTAAGCATTTGTGGTATCCTGTATTTTTAATTCCCTTTCCTGTGTTTAGTTATGGTATTTTTGTTTTCAAAGAGACTAGTGAAAATAAAGAGATTTATGTTCCTGTTTTATAAATTGCATGTTTTGCACTCCCAGTGTGGCTTGCTTACTAGTATGATACACCTGGAGGACAACAGCTTTTCTTCTTTACTGTTCCAGTTAACTTCATGGACTAATGTAATTTAACACTAAGGTAATATCTTCCGTGGCCATAAAAAGATAACATGATTTTGAATCCCGCTTTTCTGGTTTTCATTTTGGAATGATACTTATTTTTGCAGACCCTTAGTTGCCAACCTCAGTTCCAGTACTTGTATAAAAGTGCACTTTGGGTACTTCAGTGTAAAGTCTAACTTTTTCTAGCTCAGATTTAAAACTGTACCAAGGCAAAAATATGTCCCTTCTTATCTTGTCCCATCTGTGAGATTCATTATGGTGATGTGTGTTGGTAAGGTGTTGCAGAGTATTGTAGAATTAATTTTTTGTCTAGATCCAAGGATCAAATCAGGGTGGGTATCACCCTTGTATGTGAGGAAATACTTTCCTTAAATTCCCTAATGTCCAAAGGCAAGCTCAGACCTGTCTAAAATGGGAATAAGGAAATTTGGAAACAAGATTGACAAAAGGATCAACGAGCGTGGAGGTTCCAGAAGCCAGATCTTAGTTTTGTAAAGGTTTTTCTGTACTGCCAGAAGGGAAAAGAAGGAGCACAATTGTTTTTATTGAATCTCTCTTTAAAAGGGACTTCTTTTTTGGTAACTGATTCTGACACACATTCAAAGTGAAACTCGCTGTCTCAACCTCATGGCAGAACAAAGGCCTGCAGAAGTAATTGCTAAATTCTTAAGATTCAAGTATTGGAGAAATGGCCAGAGTTAGCAAGGGCAGTACATTTAATTGCTTTCAAAGGTTATAGGTGCGTTTCCTCCTCTGATTGGAAGGCTGGAATTCAATTTAGAGTGATGCAGGATGTGACCTTGTAAAACTCAGTGCAGATTGCTGATAGGAGTGTGAGGGTGTGGGGTCCTCCAGCTTGGCTCAGAAGGGAAGGATGGGCTGTGAACAGCCCATCTGCCTGTAAGAGTCAAGAGAAAGTTGAGCCTGTTGGTTGCAAATTGTACGTGTTCAGGTAGAAATCAGCCTGGGAAAGGGAAAGATGGTTGTGTTTTACCTTTCCTTATGGTAATATTTGAAGGTAATTGCTTTAGGTAAATCTCTAAGTATAAAGGACAAAAGGTCTCTCAATTTGAGAGAATTTGGGTAGGAAACAAATGGGAATGGTGAAGGAGGAGTATGGATTGAAGGATTAGGACATCTAGTGTCTCTTGTTCAGATGCTGGCATGTTGGCATCAGCCTCTAGTAGTCACTTCTCTGTTCAGTTGCAGCCATAATTCCTGGTTTTCACTTTTTCTCTGCTAGCCATGTTAAATTTCCCTTGCCCTTGAAGAAAAAGGAACAATTTCTTAAATGTCTAGCCATTTTTTTCTTCCTCTTTGTAAATGTTGTTATTGCCCATGATCTCTCAAGCAGCTGCTGGCTTGTATATATGGCACCTTGCTAGATGGCTGTAAATTTTATAGAAGACCACAACTGTTTTCAGTGAGCTAGAAAAGTGTAAATAACTATTCACACAACAGGACTCTTCAAAGATTCTCTGCTAACCTCTGATTTCAGATATTGGGTTTTTTTTCCTGGACTGTCAATTTTATAATTTATATTTTGTGTATCTGCTTTCAACTTTTGCTTGGCAACCCTCACATTTTCCCACTAGAAATGTGATTTCCTAAAGGAGGAAACACCTGAGCTATAATTGCCTGTGTTTAGAAATATGGTTGCTTGCCCAATTCAACCAACCCTACTTTCTCTGGTATTTTTCCTTTCCTTCCTCTGTCTCTTCAGATTTGCCATCATCAAGAGTTTTTAAAATATAGTCACATTTCAGGCTTAAATATAAACTTAGATTAGCTACCATTTAATTAAGATAACATCATCAGGATAATTAATTTCCTAAGATGGAACAACTAAGCCCTTGTGATTTACAGCCTGTGCCTTGTGATTTTTTTGTTCTGCACTGGAAATTCATGCAGGAGTGACATCAGCTTTGAGAGGGCACACTGCAAAGTGCCATGTCTGGTCACAGTGCCACCCCCAACCTGGCTCTGGTGGGAAGGATGTGGGGCTGGCTGAGGCTGAAGCCATAGCTGGGGGAAAGCTCGGCTGCATGGGAAACAGTGCTTTTCTGGAGCTGCTGCAGGCTCTGAGCTGAAGACTCATAAATATTATTTTCCACTGTGGTTGGGAGGGGGGGAAGAAAACCTACCATATATTTCATATATTTTAGCTGTATTGCTCCCTAAGCTCCTAAAAAGCTCTTTGGATACCTCCATTTCGAGTTCAGTGAGGTAACCTACACAGGAAAAAGCAGAACAGCTTTGTATGCATTCCACAGAGATTTGCTCCTGGCAACCTTTGAAACAACTTATTAAAAGAAATATTTCTGCACTTGTAACTAATTGTGTAGGAAACACTTTGGTTAGCAAATGTGTTTTTATGAGGACAAGCTGATTCATGCTTTTCCTTATACTTCCTAATCTATGCAGATGAATATTACTCTTATCCTTCCCATGCAGCTCTTTTAGAAATATTTTATAGTAAAATCATGTTTTTTCAAAAGTAACAATAAATTGACTCAGTGGCTTGAAAATTAGTATTTTATTCTTGAATAAAATGTTGCACAAGGAAATGAAATCAAGACCCATAATAAATATACCAGTTAAGGACTGGCCAATTGAAAGTTTCTGTATTTTAGATCCAAAATATACATTAGCTGTAGGAGAAATGGTTAGACAGATGGATGTTTAGTGCATGTGGATTGGATTTTTTTCTGGAGTTCTTGATTTAGCAGATGTACAGATGAAGTCTGTAAGATAATAGTGCTGAGCCAAGGCAAAGTTGCTGAGTACAGTGCTTTTATTTTTTTTTTAAACTTATGACTCATGGGTGAATCTAAACTAGAACTATGTTTAATACTAATATGAAATTCAAATGATGGCTTTCATGGCAGACACTGGAAGTACATCTTTGGATAATCTTAAACTAGGCTTTTCTTTTCTCATGAAATGTTCTGTGGTCCATCAAACAGTAAAGTTTTACAGTGAAGGAAACTTCAGAACAAACAGAATTGGTGCACTAGGCCATATTTTTGGCATGCTTGTACACAATCAACACCTTTCTGTATTTGCTCTGTTTGCCACCTCATGCCCAATTCCCTCCAGTCCTCCAGCATTCAGTGCCAGTTAAGACTCTTAGCTTGCTTTTCCAAACCCTCAGCATGTTCTCATTTTTCCACTGGGCAGAAGCCTCCCTCTTTAGGTGCTGTGTAAACACTTTGCCTCTCTGCACTGCCCTGTCCCCTACAATGCCATCATGCCCCGAGGGACAGTGGCTGCACCAGAGTGGCCTCGTTTGCCCTCCCCCTGTGTGCCCAGCTGCTTTTGAAGCACTCCTGCCTGAGCACAGAGTGCTGCTCTGTGTGGCCTTCAGCTGTGGTCCTCTAGATCACCCTGATGCTGCTGCCTGCTCGTTCTTTGCAGGAAGGGAGTAGGGAAGCTCATCCCAGCAGCTAAGATGGGACTGAAACCTCAGCTGCTCTGCAGCTTTTTCTGCATGGTCCATTCACCTAAAACTTGATGGGCTTCTTAGACAATCCTGATGCATTCTAGAATGTGCTGTGCAGGCTCCATCAGTGCCTTTGAGGAGGAGGTGAGGTCTGTAATGTTACCAGAGCCCTGCCAGTGCAGTCAGCATAATGGCTTTATTGGAGTCATTCAGGTGCCTCAGCAGAGCTGTTTCCAAGCAGGTACAAGGCAGATTTTAAGGACAAGATACAAGTATATCCTGAGCCCTTGCAATCAGTGACTTGAGCTGATAACTACTAAACAGCAAGTTAAGGAGTTTTGTTTATTTATTATTATGTTTATTGGGGCTTTTTCTTGTTGGGTTGTTTTTGGGGGGTTTTTGGGGGTTTGGTTTGGGTTTTTTGGTTTTTTTGTGGCAAATGGCTGCAACTCCTCCTCCTTTCCCCCCAAGTCCCAGAGTCCTGTGAGAAGAGTTTGGAGGTATGGTTGCCTGCCTGCAGTCCCTGCAAAAGGCAGCAGTGCATAGGCTTCAGCTATGAACACCTCGGGCTGTGTTTGTGCCTGATGTGTTTGGCATTAGTTAAGAGCAGGGGGACGTGTCAAGTGCCACAGTTTGCCTCACACCGAGGGCTGCTTCTGAGGCAGGGACGTATAAAGGGAGGAGAGAGCTTTCCACGAAGATGCTTCCTCAGGCTAAACAAATGCTATCCTGTGTACTTCCCAGCTGAGGCTTAAAATAGAGATAATAAATTGATACATGTTGTGTTTTGTTTTTGAGCCGGTCTTCAGTCTCCAGATTGGCTTTTAAGTATCTTGTTGCTATGGAGAAAGACCAACTCTGGCTATGCAGTGGGTGAGGAGAGCAGTGCTCCTCACAGCACGGTGCTGTGCTGCCTCTTCATCCTGCAGCTTTTTTTCCCAAGGAAATACTGCTGTTACTGGTATGCTGCCGTTTGATCTTGTCTGTTCTTATGATTGATTTCCTCCCCCCCTTTTCCTCGTGCCCTTTATGAATGTGCTTTCACCATCTCTGATTTTCATCTCCTCCGCCTTTTTTCTCAACGAGTGCTCCCTTCACTTCCAAATGAAAATTAGACTGTTAGCAAAGACTTATCTTCTCTATCCCAGATACTTTTCTGTATTTGTGGTCAGTGGGAGATGCTGGATTTGCAGTAAGCACAGGAGAATACTTTGCTACCAACACTTCTGTTTCTTTTCCTTTATTATTTTTTTGGAAGTAAAAATGAGCCTGCACTCTGGCTCTACACACGCAGCAGAGACAGGGGGTGTTTCTGGAGGTTGCAGCAGCATTGCACATCTGCTGCTGGCTCCTTGGAGCAGCAGTGTGTGTCTCGACAGCCAGGCATGTCAAAAGCTGAACATGTCTGGTGTTAGGGTAGCTTTGGTCCCTGTTTCCCTCACCTTGGGCTCTGTGCCCAGGCAGTGCAGGCTGCAATGCAGTTTGCTCACAGGTCATCTCTCTGATGATGAGATGATGTCTGTGCTTGGGGGAGCGAGGAGAGAGGCCAGGCCGAGGCAGTGGCAGGGAATACAAATGCACAGCCCAGTGTACCCCCCGTCCTTGGAACGCCAGGGGAAGCAGCAGCTCATTCAGGGCTGCTGTGCCACAGCCTTGGAGCTGCACATTCGGATGCATTTCTGAGGCTGTATTACTGAGAGCCTTTGTTTTTGTGCTTTTCCTCCCCTGTTGCTAACTGGGGAACCAGTTAGGAAAATAAGAATGGTATTTTAATTGGAAATACACAAATGAGCAGGGAAAACTTGGAATGAACCAGAGGAAATGCTGTGAAAGCAAATTCACCTCCTTTGCTGGTGGTTGCTTGATATCTAGAGATTGTTCCAGTTATTTTGAAAGGGCTCAGCTCCCACTGGGACTCTGAAGTGAACAGGCCGTTTTTTTCAAGGCCATCTGCTGAGCTTCTGGGTGCTGCTCATTTCTGGAGACCTCTGTAAAAATCTTGTTGTCTACTTGTTTTATCAATGAGAATGCCATGTGCATACCAGATTGACCCAATTTTTTCTCTTGGTTTCCCTTTAATTTGCTGTATTAAATTGAATCTGTCTCCGTTTTCTGAATTATCTCTGATCCCCTGTGGTGTGAAGGAAGGCTGCTCATCTCCTGCTGCTGCTTGGAGCTGATATTGCATTGTTAAACTGCTTCTTGCTCACAGCCAGTCCTGTGTGTGTCTCTCCAGCCAGGGAGTTCTGAGTGTGTTGCTGTTCTGCCCCTAATCCTGCAGTGTCCGTGGCTGTCTGCCTACCCTTGGGTGGCCTCATCTCCTTTGGGTTTGGCAGTCTCTGATGGCATTTCTTTGTGTAGTCCAGAAAGCAGTTCCAAGAACAAGGCTGGATTTACCTTAGGGGAATGCAGCAATGTGTGAAGGGCAGGCCAGTGCTCGAGGCAGTGACAGATCTTGTGTCAAAGGGCTGCCTTCTGGACAAACATGACCTAATTTCTCTGGTGGGCTCCACCTGGCCTGAGCCCCTTGGCAACCCAGCCCTCGTGTCAGTGTGAAGTGCAGTGGCTTTCTTGCTGTATTAACAAGGAAGTGGATTCCCAATCACTAATTATCAGCTTTGCCATCGTTATTGAACGTACTGACTAACAGGGTGTTGAGAACATGGGCCAAGACAGTGTCTGGTATTCCCATCAGGGGTCCATTTGGTACTACCAAAAGAGAAATGCTGTTAGTGCTGTTCTGAAGTGACCTTTTGGGACTGCTTGAAGTGTTTGCTATCATAATCATCTTGGGAATTGAGAGCTCAGTGATCAAGTGTGTAACTTGGCAGAACAATCTCAGAGGCTTTTCCAGGATTCTCTGCTTGTGTCTCCATGCCGACACTTCTGTTGCTGGGCTACTTTTTGGGAAACAAGCTTCTTGTTACTGAAACAATTACAGTCAGTGATACTTCCATGAGCAAAGTCCTCTACCATGCTCTTTATGAGGCTGGGGAGAAGGGAAGAAGGGGACTTCACAATTCAGCTTTCAAATAGTAGTTGCTGGAAAAGGAGCTGTGTGCCTAGAAAAATATTTGTTCTCTTGTTTATGAGCAGATTTGAGTGTTTCAGAACCAGCCGTAGAAAAAAATGCATATGTATACATAGCATAAAAATAATTGGTATATTTCTGTAAAAACAGAAATCTCCTTATCTGCTGAAGGGAATTACGGAATGCAAATGCTACATCATCATCATCTCTGCTGGCAAGATCAACCCAAGCATGAAGCTAGAGGTTGTCAGGATCTCTTGTTCCTGGGAAACAAATTGACACAATAAGATTAAGCCTAGAATCTCACAAATAACACAGATGTGAAGAATTTCTGATTTCTTTTAAGGCAAATAAGATGTTATACCAAAGAGTAGTGGTTTGATATGTCCATATTTTGATTTAAACCTATACTTATATGTTTTGTGTATGTGTGTATATATGTAGCAATGAGCAGGTTATCCCTTTTGAGCTTATTCCTTTTCCTGTTGGAGATGACAGAAATTTTTCTTACTGTGTTTTGCAGGTCCCAAGTCCTTCAGTGGGACTACACATTATGATCATGTAGTGACAGGTTGGACATGAAGATTTTTTTTCTCTCAGCATCAGAGCTTAAGCAGTACGGTCATGAAGGGCTCATTGTGTAGTTTAAGGTCTTGGAAATGGATGAGATTTCAAGGCCAGAGCTTCCCCACTCACATGTGCTTAGGCCAGTCAAGCTGTGGAAAGCAAACTGCATCCTACCATATGGCAGAGTTTTAGATTGTTCCTCTGTAGGGGCCCAGGAGACAATCCTTTCAGCCTTTCAAAATGGTTCCCTCATCCTGTTTAACTCACTTAACCGTTAGGCACTTCACTGAATGAGGGACAAATGGCTTATTTTGACAAGGACTGAAACCTTTCTTTCAGTGGTTTTTTTCATCCTCTCAAAATGTCTCGTAAACACACGCAATAAAAGACATTTGCAGATTTGTGAGTCTCTAAAATTGCAATTATTTAGCAAACTTACACGATGTGAGCTGCAGCAGTTTCATCATCAGTGCAAAGCCTGTAGCTGAGAGAAGGAAGAGGAGGAAAAGACCTTGAAGGACTATCATTTAGAGGTTCTGTGCTGCTACATTTTGAGGCCATAACCTGATGGCTCAGCAGCCAGCAAGGCTCAGTCCCTCACTCCGTGGTCTCTGTGTCAGCAGGGTGTTTAATATGACAGTGCTTTTTGTGATACGAGCTGCTGACTTCTGGGACTACCAAACAGATGGTGACTATGTGAGAACACATGTAAGTGGCTGACACTGTAGATCTTGTTTTCCCCAGCTGTCGTGCTGCTCAGGATGCTGTATTTAAAGGCTGGAATCAGCATAAAGGGTCCTATCATCAAGAGAGAAAGGAAAAAATAACCACCCCCAAACCAAACCCAAACCCAAACTGGGGTCTCGTGGTTCTGATGCCCTGAGCTGTAGGGAGCTTATGAAATCTCCCACTTTGACAGGTCTGCCAAATTGTAGAGAAGGCAAAAATAACACTGCAGAGTAAATTCCCTGCGTGGAGTCAAGTGGTATGGTACTATTGCAATTTTCAAGCAGTAAATAAATGTGGATCTGTGTGAAAAGAGGACTTTGGAAATAAAAACGAGGACCAAGGGGCCCAATGCATATAAATAAAGCAGTTTGCTATTTCTTACATCTTCCAGTAAGGACAAAGGAAATGAGAGTATAGTGTCTCCTCATGAGTGTTTGAAAGCTGCACCGTAATGTTGGATTCTCTTTGGCAGTCTTTTCTTACTCAAGTGACTGAAATCTGTCAAGTTCCAATAGACAGAAACAGAACCTGATTTCAGAGTGTGTCGACCTTTTTCTGAGATGGATCTCAGAAACGTCGGCCTTCTGACGTTTGTTCTTATATCAGCACATCTGCAGCTTGTGGAAATTTAAATATTAAAGCATAATGTCTGAATCGTAGCAACCCTTCAGTCCAATGAGAAAGCCAATCTGTCTCGTTCACATGGTACGTATTACTCCATCTGCAGAAAGTAGCTTTATGTGTGCTTTTAGAGTAAAGAAAAGAGAGATGAAAATCCAACTCTTTTGGAAAATTACACTATTTTGGACCTGGCTAGTGCATAGGATTTTTTGGAGAGTGACATTGAGTTTCTCAGCAAAGAATGAAGACTGTTGTCTGGAGAGAAGTGCCAGGAAAAATGGAGGAAAAATAAGATCCTACCAGTTTGGAAAAAATGGGAAATTTAGTTGAGATGAGCAAGCCTTAAGCTGCCTCAGGGTACCCAGTTGCATCCAGCAGTCTCTCTGGGTACTGTGCCTGGTGCAAAGTGTAAGATAGCAGTGCAGAAATGTCAAGACATGGGAGTAGTTGTAGTAGTAGGCAGTCAGAGAGGTTAAGCAGATAATCTCTGGAGGTCCAGACTAAATGATTCCATGTCCTGAAGCTGTTCTTGCCTGGGATCCATGAAAGTTCTGAACAATAAGTTGAGTTTAAAATACAGACATGGAATAAAGGAGAGAAGTGAGGCCACACTGGCTTTTAGGCAGTAAAAGTGATATGAATTAGCCAAAGTGTCACAACTAAACAGAACCTTTGTGAGGAAGGGAGGCTGGGGGCACTGTACTCCAAATGTCACAATGTCATTCCCACTTTCCCGTAAGCTGTTTGTCTCCAGAATTTTGGAGAGACAGATGCCTGGGTGGAAGGACATTTGGAAATAGTTTGGTAGCCAGTGGAGATGCCCAGGCAGCAGCTAAACCCTTAAAAAGTAACAGGAATAAAGCACTGTCATATTGACCTTCTGAGCCAAGGGGAACTGCTGTACTGCTGAGATCCTGTTTTTTATTGCTGAAGGGGTAAATGAACCCACTTATTTAGCAAAATACTCAGAAATTTGGTTGTATATTGCACTGCTGATGAAACTGGATAACGATTTTTTTGGGGTTATTTTTGCATGGTGGGAGAAGGGACAACGTGCATGTGCTTTGTGCGAGCCTTTCCAGACAGCGTGTGACTGTCCTGACCTGCTGTCCTTGGTGGTCTCCTAAGAGAAGGTGTTTAAATAATGCTGGAGTTGTATGACAGGAGTTTTGTAATGTGAGTAAATATCATCTGTTTAGCTGTAAGCAAATAAATCTTTTAAAATATCACAGTGGATACCTTAGGGGAAGAAAAAATATAGCTACTGCGTAATGCTTACACAGTGGGATCCTGGTTTGGGGGAGGGCTGTGCCTGCAGTTATTATGTCTTCATGTTAATTACAAAGCCAGGAAAAGGAAATGGGAGTGTTGCTGGAGGAAATCAGCGTATTTCAAGTTTAATTTAAAAATAACCAACACCTTAAAAGTCCTGTACAGTTGATCAGGAGATTAGTGTCAGGGTTTTCTAAAAAAACTTCAGTCCTGAATATAACAGTGGATAGAGAGACTGTCATATTCTTGAAAGTGCTGGTGTGTTCTGGGAGCAGAGTGTGGAAAATCACCCCTATTCGATATCTCTGAAGCTGAAACCAGATAAGTCTGGCCTCTTTAAAGGACATATTGTTCCTGCTGTCACTCATCTCTCTTCTGACATTGGCACTTCTGATATTCTGATTCAAGATCTCAGTGTGGTAAAGATTTATGGTTGGTAGATCTGAGAGTTGATTTTCTTCCTGAATGACTTGTCTGAATGAACCACTGGAGTCCTTCTACCAGGAATACTGAAACAGAGGAATACTGTATACATGAATGGAAATTAATTAAATTTTTAAGATAATAATTTATAATGTATGACTCCTGTAGTGGTTTCAGCTAGGATAGTGAATTTTCTTCTAGTAGCTTGAGAAGTGCTGTGTCTTGTATTTTGGATGAGAAAAATGTTGATAGCACACTGATGATTTAGTTGTTTTGAGTAGGCTGGGAGAGGGGGCACCAGGAGATGGGAGGGGACATGGCCAGGACAGCCAATCCAAACTGGCCACAAGGATATTCCATACCATATGGCATCATTCTGAGCCAAAACTTGGGAGGGGAGCTGCTGCTGCTTAGGGGACTGGCTGGGCATCAGCTGGGGAGTGGTGAGCACTTGCACTGTGCATTACTTGTTTTTGTGTATTCTTCTATCATCATTCTTATTCTTTCCTCCTTTTTTTTTATCCTATCAAGCTGTCTTTATCTCAACCCACAAGGTTTACCTTTTTCCAGTGCTCTTTCCCATCCCACTGGGGGCCAGTGAGGGAATGGCCGTGTGGTGTTTCGCTGCCTGCCGAGTTAAACCACAACTACATTAAAAACAAAACAAAACAAAACAAAAAAACCCCACACCTGTTTGCTCACAGTATGGATTTCTTGTCTTTTCAGCTTTGCTTTACTGTTTTGTGATCCAGAATACAGAGCTTGTTAACTGTTTATTACCGTACTGGTAGTCTTAACATTGTACTTAGTTATTTATAAAGAACGATTTCATAGATTTGTTGTAGCATTAACCAAGTCTTGCTTATTGATTTCCCAGTATAATAACAAATAAGTGTACTGACACAGTTAACTGTACAGGTAATTAGTAGCTGCATGTTTGGAGCCAGATGCTCTGCTATGATAATAGTGAAATAAGTGGAGTTTTGCCAGCAAATAACTTGGCCTGTTTTCTGTTTGGCTGCCTGGAAATGCATTTTTACTTTGTAAGCCCCCGTGTTTTGAAAGCTGTCTGCAGGTATGTCATAGTTTGATGGAAGCTATAATTTCTAGGAAACAGCAGATGTTTAGGGTGTCTGGTGAGTGACAACACTGGCGCTGGGCTAATTGTCACATTCTCAATGGGCATATCCCTGGTCAATGGTCTTAAGCCAGTAATAATGAGAGACCTAATTTATTGGGTTGAGACCTGATTTACTGAGTTGTTATGGTTGGTTTTTTTTTTTGAAGGGGGAGGTATGGCATATCGACTAATAAATTAAAAAGCACCTTCCTACATGCACAAGATTTTCATTTGGGAAGCTGGTATCTATTGCTGTGTGGAATCATAATTTTAAGTAGCTGAACTAGAAAAGTGCATGCTGACATTCTGTTTGTGCATAAATGCATTCTTAATGTTGTAGGGCATAGTTAGATGCAGGGAACGTTAAAAGAGCTTGACAGTACGTAAACCAAGATTCTGGTGTCCAACAGGAGGTGAAATTCACTTTATTCTAATAATTGATTAAAATTGTATTAGCAGACTTTAAATATACTGGTGGGGCAGCTCTTCAGGGATGAGCAACCTAAACATGTGCCTTCCTGTTTCCATAGCAACACATCATTTTCATCCTTTCCAGGCTGCCTGGATTGCATTGTGTACTGCAAGAGTATTAGATTCAGTAGAACTATATTAACAGCTCAGTATTGTCCCTAAACCTTGCCATTAAATATTTTTGGTTTGGATGATGATTAAAATAAAAAAAGTAATGGCAATTATTGTGCTTTTTTAGAGACACAAATCACGACAGCAGAGCAGGAAATGAGAACTGGCAGCTGGGGTAAAGTGTTTTGGTCCCACTCCTTGGCTGCAAAACTGGCAATTCCTGTGGCCATGCAAATCCATTTTGTCAATAAGGTCAAGGTTTTTGCAGGTCTAGTTCTCGGTCTGGTGGTAATTGTTAAAATATTTGGAAGTGGTTTTGATTCATATTGTTTAAGCTGTTGGAGAGAACTGAAGCAATGTAGTAAAGGTTAAGGCTATAAATGGTGGCCATTAGCAAGGATCAATTTTCCAGCACTGTGGATCATGGCCTTGGAAGCACATTTAGAGGTGGCATTTTCAAGCTCGACATAAGCAATTTGGTAGCTTTCCAGGATATTTGAGGCAATTTCAGACTGCAGCATATTCATATTTTGCTGCGAGCTCGAAACTGTTCTGTTGGATTTGGAATGTCAAACTTGTCTATCAAGTCACAGAACTCTTTAAGACTGGGACAAAGCATCTCAGTATCATTTTCACACAGTTCTCAGCTGCTGTGAGCACAGGAAAATCCTTTAAAATGCATATCCTTTGGATAGAGAAATACTTTTAGAAAGATGTCTTTTGTCTTGTCTGTAAGAGATGAATAATTCAGTATATCCCTATGCAAATGTTTGTTACTCTCTATGAAAAAATGTGTGCACCTTATTCTTCTCTCCATTTATGTAGTGTCAGTTTCCCAGTGATGAATCTTTGTCAAATACAGCAATGTGCTACAGTGTTTTCTGAGCTGATTGCAAGTGTATCTTCTGTTTTGGCATTGTGGAGGCTTAAATCACTGTTGAAACTGTGAATTTTTAAATGCTATTTTAATGTTACCACTATACAGTAAAAGAAGCAAATTACCACCAGGAAGTATTTAAGCAATGCATGGAGATGCAGATCACTACAATATTTTCCTTTGGCCTTTAGGATGTTTAATTTTCTGTTTCTCTAATTGTATAATTTTTTCCACGGGGTGTTGCAAGGCGTGCCAATACAAATCGAGAGCTTTCACAATAGTTGTCACTATAGTTACACAGTGCAGCTCTTAGCCTCCTGCACAGAGAGTAAACCTCCTGCAATCCCCTAAAATCCTTTATTGGCAGAGAAAGATTGAAAGAGACACTGCTGGTGAGCAGGTACCGAGCAGATTCTCTGTTGCACTGATATTGCAGCTAATGCTGTCTTCACACAGAGGTCTGCAGAAATATTGTGTGGATGAGGACAGCAGGGAGAGGGGACAAAAGACATCTTTTTAGGGGGAAAGAGGTGCTGGACACAAAATGGAAGGTAAGAAATAAGTGCCAAAACGAATTAAAAATCATCTCAGTTCATAGATGATACTTGCTCCATAAAAAAAAAGGAGTGAGTTGCCTTTTACAGCCCTGTGAGTCGTAGCCCTCTGCAGAGGCAGAAATGTCACGCTCACAGGATGCTGCTGTTCTCCTGACTCTGGAATTCAGTGCTTGACTTAATCCTCAGGGTCTCTACAGCACAAATGTGGAAATCAGTGCTGACTCCTAGCAATGGCTTTTTGTCTCAACAGATCCCATATGCATTCAGGAGCCCTCAAATGGCTTTTAGTATGTGTTCTCTGTACTTAACTGAGTTCTGCTTTCACTCTATTATTTTCTTTCCTCTGTCCTGAATGGCCATTAATTTAAGGACGTTGTATGAACTACTGCTGTAAATTGTGAACTTCTACAATGTTCTCTGGGATAGTCAAATGTCACTGGACTGTAGATGGGAAGAAAAACCACTGAGGAGCATTTTCCCAGGAAATCACTCTTTAAAAGCAGGCCTATATAAGTCACCTTTGCTTTAATGATTCCTTCCTTAAGTTCTTTTCGTAACTGAATAAAATAACATGGGTTTATTTCATATCAGTCACCATGAAACAAAGGATAATTAAGTGCATGATGTCTCATGTTAAACTTAATAACACCTTCACTTCAGGGTTTTTGTTCACTTCTTTTCTCAAATTCCAGATTTACAGAGCACCGTGAATCTAAACCCATGGATGATTAAATACAACAGAGAATTTTAGAGTTTTCTCATTATTTGTTTTCATTCCACGACATCCGTGGGCTCAAGGTGAGGTCAGACCATGCAGTAAACCCTTGGCCTAAAGAGATAACAACCTAAAATAGCTAAAGTAGTTGAAATGATGTGGGAAAATGTAGAAAGAGCAGTCAGTGAGTAGCCTTTAGCCAGTAATGCAGCACTCAGTGGTTTAGTCCCCTGCTGTCTGCTGCTTCTTGTGATGGTTTCTGCCATTTGTCAGAGGGAAGGTCTGACCAGATCCCTTCAGAGCTCAGGAAGGAGGATTATAGTTCTGCTTTGTGCAGGGTAATTCTCCCTCTCTATAATGAGAAAGTTTAGAGTCTCATGACTAAAAGGAGCAAAGCATCAGTAATGGAAACAGATAGCTGGAAATGAAGGAATTAGTCATGAGTCAGGGTTTTGCTTTCAGTTGCTCTCCAACTTTTTTCCTCATGGCTTCTTTTTTCATTTCAAGGATAAGCAATTGGTCCCCTTTGCCTTTCCCATCTAGGCTTGCCTTTGCTTCTTAAATCCTGTTAAGACCTTTGCTGATTACCAGTTGGAGAAGCAGCTTTGAATCCATCCATGTAGTCAGCCTGAAGGAGAGCTGGTTACCTAATCACATTGCCAGCTAAGTAGTTTTTGCACCTCCTGGGACTTGGGTCAAGCCAGTGCACACTGACATGAGGCTGAACTTGAATTACATTGCCTTGTGGCTGGAAAGTTGTGGTCAGTGTCATGTTAGTCAAATGAAACCTTCAAAAATAGAATTATGCTTTGGGCTGAATACAATGTTGTCATTGTTTAATTGTCCCCTGGAGAGCCAAAAAAAATTTCTCAGTAACAAAAGCATCCAAAAAGCATCTCTTGCAGAGAAAGCAAGAAATATTTCCGCCTGAGAGAGCTTTGGGAGCTTTCTAAGACAAATAAAAAAACCCCAGCCAAGCCAAAAAACCCACAACACCTAATTAAAAAAAAAAAAAAAAAAAAGTGCTGTGGGAACTGTAGACTAGTTAATTAGAAGGATTTCCTAAGAAATTTCTGAAAAAGATAACCTTTCATGCTGGAAAGTAAACAGTTCCATGAGCAACCTTTCAGCAAGACACACTGGCTAGGAGAGAAGGTGTTGAAAATCAGAGCAACTGAAATTACTCAAACCGTTTTTCAACACAGTGATTTAAAGTGTTTGAAGCAACAGCTACTACTTAAACATAAGGATAATTCCCATTTCTTAAGAAATTACTCCAATGTGATCTGTTTCCTCCATAATAATAGGCATTCTCATGCAGAAGTTGGTAACAATCCATCAGGCAGCTGAAAAAGCTTAGGAAGTCCCTTTGGTGTACGTTTGAATGAACGAGGTATCAAAGATGCAGTAAAACTAGGAAGACACAGCTTGGTGCTTGCTGAAGGGGCTCCTAATGCAGAGCTCATCATCTTGCTAAGAAGGTTTTGTTAGGTGCACAGCATCCAGAGTTTTCTGTGCATAGATGACATTTTGGACAATCAGGTTACATAAGTATGTTCAAAATTGTTTAAAGATTTGGGGGACAGTTGAAATCTCAGTGGATTTCTGATTTTGCATCTTATTTTTCAGAAGGCTTGATGTCTCCTGACAGCAAGTTTGTAAAGCAGGTTGGACTGGGCATCTGGGGCAAAGTCTGTCTGCTTTAACTTTGAACTATGCCTGAGCTAGTCAGGTATCTGTAGGCAGTGGAGAGGAAGAGATGGGCAAAAGGGTGGTGGTAGAAGGATTCTTTTGACTTCAGATATTTGCTTTGGGTGAGATGAACCCCACTCTGAAACTGCCTGTTTGTCACTTGAGTGTGAGATGATTTAGGTTCCTCTGTGAAGGATGGTACATACACCATGGATGTTTTGGGCTTAGGCAAATTGAATCCCACTTACAGAAATTCGGGTGCTCCAAAACACCAGTGAACATCTGCAGAGGGATGTGTGCAGAGACAGAAATCGTGTTGTGCTACAAGTCGTGTTGTCACTACAAATGCAGGGTCTGAAAGCATGAAATCTGTTCAGCAAACATCCCTAGTTATATGTAGAATACACGTCTGTATGTGTACACAGAAATATTTTTCAAACACTAATGTTAAGTGTAGTATTGCCACGTGTTGTAATGCTTTTTAATCTCTGGTTTTTTGGACCAAAAAAACCCAAACAAAGATACATGAGTGGCTGTGGTTATCTTGAAATACTTTGACCTGGATGGTTCTTGTATCCTTTGTAGTATTTTTAAGTAAAGGTTATGGTCTTTATTTTTAACCTTTCTGTACCAGTAATTACTACAGAGAGCTTTAAAATGCTGATAGTGCCTCCTCCCCCTCCTGCCAAGGGGAAAAAAAAGATTTTAAAAAAAGAAATGGCTCTGATTTAGGGAATCCAAGCATTTTTAAATCTTTAGATTAATTTGGAGCACAAATCACTTCTGCTAGGTTGATTTGATGCCTAAAATTCTTATTCTTGCTTCATCTATTCCTGAATAGATTTAAGAAGCCTCCATGTATTGGGTCTCACTGAGATGGAGTTCATTTTCCAGAATCATGAGAATTGCATTTTGGTTCACCCATGAACAGAACTACAGTTCTGTTAGTAAGTGATCCTGAAAAGTGAAGATCTCCTAGCTGTACTATACAAGAAACATTTTCATGTTCAGGTGTTCAGCAGGCCTTAAGTTACTACAAAACCAGAGAAAACAACATTTCAAATTTATTTAAGAAAACATCTCAACATTGTCTGGCTTTTTTGTCTTCATACTTGGTTGTTCTGTTTTCCAGCAGTGTAAACAATTCAGTTTCTCTCATATTCCTCTTGCAGGTTAGTGAGAACTACTTTGTATAGTGTTCATTTGTTTGGGTGTTATATACACAGTTCTGTGGACACACAAGCATGTCATCTATTGCTTTTCTTGCTGCATACTGAAGCTTGCTGTTTTACCAGAATTTTGGGCTTGATTGGATTTTGGTCTTTTACACTATTTTCTCAGTATTATTATCCATCACTTAAAAGGTTTTCATGCTATTGCTTTTTCTCTGTGAGTAATGATAAATATTTGTCATAGGGCCAAATGTCGCCTTAAATTCTACCTAATTCTTTTCTGTCTTCCTTTCTTTCTAGGTTGCCTTCTATAGCTGCTCCTGCTGTGTAATTAGCCTAGTGCCAGACATAAAATGGAAGAAACTGGCTTTCTGCATGGACACAGGAAAGAGCAGTTAGGCCAATGTATGGAGACCTCATATTTTCAGTGTTTCTGTTTCCTCCAAAATGAGGAGAGCAAAGCTCCTGAATTCTTAATTTGGTCAAATATTATTTCAGAGATGGAAGTGTTTGTTTTATCTTTCTTATTCTGAAGAATACTTTGTTATTCCAGGTCTCTGGCAGATACAGTCCTTCCAGAATGGTGTCAGATATTCCTGTCTTCAGTCCAGCTAGTTTCTTCTTCTCCCTGAGGTTATGCAGAGAGGATCAGATGGGAAAGTGCCGAACGGCATCTCAGGGACCCAGCTTGCCTTGTCCATTCTGGTCTCCAACCTTCTGGAGCTGGCATGGTGCCTCTGAATCCCTCTGCCCATCAGCTGTTGTCCCTGTTGCTGTGCCAAAGACAGATTTTACTTTCCAGCCTCGGATCCCTGCACCCCATGCATGAATGCTGTTTTCTGTATAGCTAATTTGCCAGCACCCAAAAAATGTAGCAGAGCAGAAACTTTCAGAAGACATCTCACAGCATTGATTGCAGGAATTTTTCATCTTAGCACAGTGTTTTGTGCTTGCCTTTCTTCCAAGGACAGACTTGGTATATTCCCTCTGCTTAAGGAGCTACCCCCAGTTCAGAATTTTGGTGCATCTTCTACCGATGGAGGCACAGTGGTGAGGTTCCCCCAAAATGTACCTTGAATGTTATGTGTCAGGGATGTTGTTTGCCTTTCCTAATCAGAACAACCAATATGCTGTCACTTGGCACCCAGTGACAGCCCAAAGTGTTTCTCTCCTTGCCTTGTGCACTTCCAGGGAAGATTAGGTAAGGAGGATGTGAAGAGTAAATGTATTGATACCTGACCCGCAGAGGAGGGTGAAGGTAGAAATATGAAGAAGCTGTGCTACAGCAAGGTTGTTTTCTGACTACCTGGCCTGAATATGTAAAAGGTGTGTTTGCACACCCATAATCTACTCTGTGACACTCAGGGCTAGGGTTTGTTTAGCCCTGTGTATTGCTTGAAGTGCTTGTGTTTTGCCAGCTTGGTATTGAAATTTAACAGCTTTGTTTCTTCCAACAAGAATTATGGGTTTGTAATGAGATAGTTCAATGAATAAAAGTAATGGAGAATAGAGTAAAATGTGTCCATACAGATAAAAAAAAGTTTGCAAGCTATGCTTTATGTCTTGCCCAGAATCTCTGTTCTGCACCAGAAGTGATGTCAAAAACTGTTTCCATCTGAGCAAACTTGCCTTTGGTTTTAACACATATTGATGGCAGAACTCTTCCTTTGCTTAATATCAACAAGCAATTCCCCCAGACCTCACTCAACAGTCATGTATGATTTTGAAATCATGGTTGGAGAAGCAGATCCAATCCTGCCTTATAGGCACTTGCCTTTTGAGGCTGTCTGTTTTGATTCTCTTCCTGACCATTTTTAATTCTTAATGATATAATGCTTGTTTTTGATTATAGCTGGCAAAGCCTGTTCTCTCACTCTTTCTTTTGTAGCCAGTATTGACCATCTGCTTACATTTTCCAGAACTCTTAGTGAAATATGACACTTAGTGAACTCTTGCTTCAAAAGTACCGTTAAAAGAATAGAGTTGTTGTTCCTGTGGTCCTGGTGTCCCTAGCTATTGCTTACCTGTGGAGAAAATTTGTGTATCCCATTTGGTACACATTATTTGGCCCTTTACTTTTTATAAGTTTCTTGACAGGGTGATAGGACTGAAGTTCCTGATCTTTTCCTAGCCCTTAAGAAACAGCAAGAGCTGGGTCCTGCTTTGCAGAAGTCAGACTAATGGCTTAGACACGTGGCTGGGACTGAGGGTGCAGTTTGTGGTGTTAATACTTTTCAGTTTGCTTGGGGTTTTGTTGTGGGGTTTTTTTTGAATTGTTTTTCTTCAGTATTCAACAGTTTCACTTGTTTTGAAACTTAACACCAGCCCAGCCCTGCACAGCCAACCTTGGGTAAGAACATTGTGTTTCATCAGCCCTTCTGAGAAAACATGACTTGCCTTTGGTGCAGACACTTGATGTAAACCTCTCTATGGTTTGTGTTTGAAGTCTGAATCCTGCGATTTATTTTTTTTTCCATTTTTTAATTGCTTGGTTTCATCTTTTGTCACAGCTCTGTCAGCTGTCTGTTTTCTACTTTGAAAGGGGTCCTGTTAGTTCACAGAACTATAGTGTATGAGGCAGAGGGCGATGGTGGCTGCAAATGGCATCAGTGCGAACGTGAGGGTGTTACCACTTTTTACTCCTTTTCTAGGTGCTCAAATGACCCAATATTGTTGTATCTGAATAGATCTAGTTACCCCCTTCAGACCCCCACACAATGTGTAACAGTCCCTGTAACAATAGGCACAGACTGAGACAGACAGACAAGACAAGGCACATGACCCACAGGAGTTTTATTAGGTGTGCACTTGCACTACAGTACTGGGTGCTGTAGGCACACTTGAACTGGATACAGGTGGGTTAACTCAAGTACAACGGTTGCAGCACAGAGGAGACTTGTAATCCACAAATCCTGCCCAGAAAGGAGGGTTAGTTCACCCTGAACTCTCTCTGACTACAGCTATGCTATAGCTTTTATCATAGCATGCATTTTAAAGCTCTCACAGCACACAGTTCTACAGTGCTGTCACTGTTAAAGCTGCACTGTGACACTTGCAGAGGTGCCATCATCTGAGCCATTGTGATACAGCAGGATCACAACTTGAGACTTTGCAAAATAAGGCATCCTAGTATCATCACTGCTGAGCTGCAGCTACTTTTGTTCTGTGGCGCTGTTTGTGTAGCTGTGAGAAAATCTACCAAGTTCAATCAGTAAGATGGAAACAGAGTAACTCAGTCACCACTTGTTTCCTTGATTTTTCTCTTTGCATTTCTAACACTTTAGCCTGTGGCTGCTGGAATTGATCTCAGATTACTTGTTAAGCATGGAGGGGAAAAACCCCTCACTTGTTTAATATCAACAAGCAGTTTTTTTAGACTTCACTCAACAGTAATGCACGTTCATATCATGGGTCTTGAAACTTGACCAAAATGCAGCCTTGCAAATTGCTAAGGGAAAATGAAAGGGGAGAAGTTCAAACTAAAGCCCATTTAAACACAAAGCTATTTTACATAAGATGTCCACGTGGAAGGTTTACACATTTCAATTCTTGGTTCTGAGTTGGAGAATTGTATTCTGCAGAAATGGACACCTTCAGAGATAAATCCCAGAATGCTCACTTTTGTTCAGTGCAAACAGCCCTTCAGAGGAAAAGAATAGCAGTCAGAAGAGAAGAAATTGTAGGTAAATGTGACCATATGGACTATCTCTTCAGCTTTTGTTATGTCATAATTATTTTTTATAAGATGCCAAGGACTGACAGTCATCTATAGCCTGGTCTGTGTGATTGCCTTAAAACTCGTGCTTCTAAATTGACCAGTGTTCTACAAAGGGTTGCCTTATGGAGTATGTTAAGCACCAAAGCATTTCCAAAATATCCTTTTCCAACCTAGCTGTTCTTCCTTGATGAGAGAATTCCTGAGAGCCCAGTGGGGTCTCTTGTTTTTGACTTCAGCCAGCAAAGTAGGAGGAAGCACCATTTCACCTGCATGCACCTGCTCATCCTGCTGACTGTCCTTTCTCCTGCTCTTTGATTTGCTTAGTGCTGTGAGAGCTACATGTAGGACTGGAATGCAGTTTGAGGAGGTTCTCAGGTTCTTGCTTCTGCCTTCATCTATGACTTTTCCTAGGCCTGTGCTGAAGATGCCCTTCAGTTCTAGGTCTTGGAGGTAACATTGTAGGTCAGATGAATCACAGCTGTCCCCTCCTTTTCTTTGTGTCATCACTTACGTCAGTTTGAAGGGTGTGCAGATTGGAAATGGTAATGCTTTACTAACCAGAATTCATGGGCACAAATGGCCATGGCACCATATGGTCCCACGGGACACTTGAATGACTCTCACTTTTCTAGATGAGCTCTGACTTTCTGCCTTGTGTGGATGACCACTTACTAAGCACTAGGTATAAGGTATTTTCTGCATGTTCTGTTTCTCATAGTACAGAGGGTCATGAGACTGCAGTCTCTGGCTCTGTGGTGAGACTGTGATTGTCTAGTTCTGGTCATACAGAGTTAAAGCACTGTGACACATTGAGTGCCTGTCACTGTGAGAGGCAGGGATGTAATGTTCTGAATGAATGCCACTCTCTGCCATGTCTGATATCCTGATGGAACAGACATTAGTGCCACGGTCAGAGCCTCAGGACAAATCTCTCCATTAATTAATTTCTGTCAGGTGTTTTTGTCCTGTACTTAAGTGACCAAAATTCAAAGATTTTCTTGTCTTCTACAGGTGTAGAAAAAAGCATCTTTAATGCTTAATCCTCTCTGCACTGCAGCTGCTTCATGTATGATATAATCCTCATGTATTGTCAGTGGACCAGTTACGTTCAGTCTTGCACAAAGTCGTGAGCCCAGGTTTTGTTCTGTGTTGAGTTGGAGATGCTTTCCTGTTGGGAAGGAATTGACAAGTTTGAGTAAAACCAGAACAAAAACCTCGTGCAGCACCTGTGAGCTTTAGACACAGTTAATACCATTCATGTTTCCCCATGGAAACAGAAATGTGAACAGATAATCCTTGCAGTAGATTTCTGTCCTTGCTACCTACACACAGCAAAGCAACCATCTCCATCCTACAGGGCTTCAGTTCCACCACAAAAACTACATGGATGTAGAAGCCCAAGAAATCTGTAGCTGTAAGTCTGTTGTTTTTAAATCCTAGGATAGAGTTTTGTGAATTTCTTCCTCCTTTTTTTTTTTTGGTTCAAAATGGCTATGCATAACTGAAAGGAAAAAATAAATTCCATCATAAACTAGCTTGAGTGGTAACCTAAAATGTTTATTTGATGTAATGTGGAGTGATTCTTTCAAATAGATACATATTAATTTGTGCAGTGAGCCATTCAGCTTCTGCTTTGAAGTGCCCTGTGAGAACAGAATGAAATTTCTATTGTCATTGTAATTTGGCAAGATAGCACTTCCTCTAGGGGTGGGCTCAGTTATTTGCCTGATGCTAAAAACAGCGCACAGCAAAATGCACAGCATGTTTGCATGGATCTGCCATGGCTTTTTTTTTCTCAGTGACATCTTACTGTGTCTTTCCCCACTTCTCTGCATTGCTGGAGGTGGGCTCCTTCTCCATAGACCGTTTTCAGGCCATGACAGATGTGCTACATTGCCCTTGGAAATTATCTTATCATAAACATGATTCTTTCCCCTTCCTATTTTGTAATTCTTGGCTACTTACGTGTTGTGGAAACGAAACAGAAAAGATTAGATGTGCTCTGTACTGCTCTTCTGTTTGTTTTTTGTGGTATAGACACTGATATCACAGCACAAACTAGAAATCAGACTTTCCCAAGTGAAATTTAATTGCAAAGGAGATGTGTAGCCTTATTGCTGCATTTTGCAGTACTGCACATGCCTAAGCTCCTACTAGGCATACTGTATTCTCAGTTTGATTTTCTGACTCTCTTCAGTAGGTGGTTATGGATTGTAATTGGATGTTCTGACAGTTGGCCTTGAGGCCGTGACCCAGTTTGAAGTCCCTGCTGTATTACACAAGATACAAACGTAGCCAGAGAGAAGGTCCTGTAACAAACAGTGCTTCTGCTGGGAAAATATAATAGCTCACATAAGATACTAGTTTAGAGCACCAAGTCAGAGACGTCCACACAGTGCAAGGTTCGTGCATTTGCTGTGATGAATTGTTTGAGGACATTGCAAGTTGTCCTTTCCCAGTGCCAGGATGAACCACAGACGCATGACTTGAAGTCAGCTTGGTTTTTCATTTGTGTAAAACCACTGCTGAGGAGGGGGCTGAGGGGTTTAGGTCCACTGCCTCAGGAGAGCTACTAATGATGTAAAGGTGGAATGAGGGCAGCAGGTTGTTGACTGGAGGCTAACTTTGAAATCAGCATGTCTTTAGCACCATGGCTTTGTACTTAATATCAAAACTGTATGGTGTTTCTTACCTGTATATTGTGTTAGCACTGCAATGTGTCTGATTTTTATCCAGCTTACTCACTTGAAAGCCAGACACACATTTCTGAGTGTTGAACAGCAATTGGATGGGCTGCCTGGAGCACATGACAGCTTGCTCCTTGAAAATGTGGCTCCATAATAAAAACTGAATGTGATTCTCATAGGTCTTTCCTAGTTTTGGAGGTGCAACTGTGCATTGAGATTATGCCATCATACATTCCACTTACCAAGTTTTGCCTTTAATGAGATTTTGCACAATGCCTAGACCTCCCTTTTAACTACTAATACAGTTCCATGTTTTTCTGCAGAAAGCAATTGATATCAATCCTGTTTGTTACAATTTAAAATTGCAGATCCTTTTTGCACTAATGGCAGAATTGTTGCTATTAAAAATACAAAAGTTTAGAGGGATGCTTATTGCCTTTTATTTTATGTGACACCCTGAACCACCAGATGGCCTGAAAAAACCAGGAAAACATAATAATTTGTGTTTTGCAACTCTCTGGGAGAAGTATAGTCTAAATCTCCTTCTGTGTAGTGTTACTTTGTTCATTGTGAGGTTTTGAAGGCTTTCGAATAATCAAGGGAAGGTGGCTGAGACACCTGAATTTTGTTTGTGGTCCAGCCCTGATACTGTTTAAAGAATTGTGACTTGTTTTGAGTTGATCTCCTGCCTACTGTAACTTTGTTTATAACAGAAGAGTAGAGTAGCACTAATTTTAGGTCAAAAAGAAATAATAATTTGAAGTATTGTGGGGTATTGCTAAGAGCACAGAGCCAATGTAATAGAGCTGTACTAAAACATTTTAACATTCCCCTAAAACATGAAGCTGTCTCTTAAATAACTTGGCTTTAAGATACTTGGCTTGTCTTTAAGGCCAACTTCTATTTGTTTGCTGGTGTAAAGAATGGTAGAGAAGAAACAGAAAAGAGGAGCTTTTAAAGATTTCAGTGATAAGCCTCCAGGGCACAGGCTGCTTTAGAAGCTGACTGTTTGTAGCCTGAAGCTAGGCTGCAGTGATATTTGCAGCTTCCTTGTTTCCAGTTTTCCTTGCTTTGCCTTCAGAGCAGTTGTGAAGATGTGATTTAATATAGCCTGTCTTCAGCTGCATAAAACTGATATGCCAAGGCTAGGACAATCACTTGGTCTCCCTTTATCATCACCAAAGTGAGACAGACTTGATTTTCACACCAGTGTTTGGAGAAGATGAATCTCTTGCTCTGCTGGAGAGGTGCAGATTTCTCCATTGGCTTTTGAGGAATACAGAGGATGATGACCTGTAGCTTAGTCCCTTGATTTTTTAGGTGGCTGAAGTTAAGTGCAGTGAATCTCACCCAGAGCACCTTATTTGCTAACATCGATTCTTCCATCTGAAGATTTCCCTCAGCAATAAGGAGTGACTCTAAATTCTTTTCTTCAGAATTCTCTCCAATCTGATGCAGCTTTATTTTACCTAGAAATACTTTTCTCCAGTTTAATGAACCTCTAGATTGCTGTTGTCACTTCAGTTACCTTGAGAAAAGCCCAGATAATTATTGCAGACAGAAGAAGGGCAGTAGCCCCTTCTTGTGTTGTTGAACCAAAACAGAATTTGTTAAGAATTTTGTTGTCCCTATGTCTGGTATATTTAATGTTTTGGGAAAAATCCTGCATAGCATTACTCTAAACTTTGATTAGTGTGACTGTGAATGCCACTGAAATTCCTTTGGGATTCTGCTGTGTCACCATGTGAGTTCTGTGGGTTTGATTTGTACTTTGAGTTCTTATGTTTTAAAAGAGAAAAGTAATTGCAACATGTTATATGGTTTCACTTAACCAGAAACGTGGAGTAACCTTCCCTCACTTCACCAAACACAAATCCTTTGCTTTGAGAACATGGTACAGTGCTTGTTCTTAATTTTGTTAGAAGCAATTTGTAGCTAATACTCATCATTCCATCCTGAGAAGGTCTGGCACAGACATAGAAACTGAATTTTCTTGTGAAGGCATGTGGGGCTGCTGGTTCTGTGTTTTTATCAGCATTAAACTGGCAAGAGAAGCAATCAGAAAGAGAAGAAGAAAAAAAAAAAAAGGAGGGGAACATGGGAAAAGGAAAAAACCATTAAATGGTGCCCTTTGTCCAGAGGCTAGCCATTAGTTCTTCTTAGGGTCTGTCTTTAGCTCTGCAGATATTCCCTTTATGTCATTTTTTAAACAGACGCTTCATTACTTTCCATCTTCACTGACTTCGATTTCTGTGCCAGTGATTCACACAGCTGCTTGTTCCCTCCTGGCCACTTTCACCACACTCATTTTGCCCAGCCCTCCTCCAAGTTTTGTGAATATGTTACTGCCCAAAAAATGGACTTGGTGTGTTTTCTGCAAATTCTGCTTTCTCTGACACAAGTCAAGCATTTGGCCATTTCTGTGTACAAACCTTTCACTGAATCTCCTACAGACAGATGTGGTACAGTTCCACCTTTCATTTTCACACCAAAAATTCTCTGCCTTTTAGCTTTCCTGATTCTGACTTGGTAGTGATGAGAAACGTTTTTGTGGCCTGTCATTCCATATTTGTCAGCTGCCCTTTCATCTCTTCAGATTTTTGCCAGCTCTCCATGGATGTACAAGGCGTTTTTGTGAAAGACCATTCATAAATTCTACTTACTTTCTATTTTTCTTTTGCCAGTTTTCACTCTTGTCCCATTTCGGTAACCTTAGAGATCATTTGAATCGTGTAGAAAAATCTGTTTTGGTGGCCTTTTGACATGCTTGGAAAAGTAAAGGTTGTAAAATACTCCACAGTCCTTATTTTAGGGAAGATGTTCTTGTCTGGGGGGTTCCTAACTTGTAAATTTTTCTGTGATGTTTTTTCAAACGATGTTTCACTGGATATGTTTATCAGTTTGAGAGGTTAATGTCCTAATGCACTGTTTGAGTATTTATTATACCATTAATGTTCCACTGAGCAGTTTGTAATACAAATTGACCAGAAAATTTCTGCTTTCCTCTCTCTTGTCCTGATGGGACAGGATGAAAAAAGAAAGAAGAAACCCTTTAGAGAGATGTAGTGAGTCTTCACAGAAGCATGTAAATTTTTGTAATAATTGCTGGTGTCTAATAACAAAAAGTTTATCTAAGTGATCTTATTAATGTTAGGGCATGTTGCATTCTCTTTTCATTACATTTGCAAACTTGGCTCATTCTGCAGGGTTCAGATATTAACTCTGCCAAAAAATGTGTTTTCTTAGGTGCAGCTTCCTTGAATGATTAGTCTGAGATGTGTCTTGTGGGATTGAGGTGTCCTTTTTCTGCTTTTTAATATTTACATAAAAAATTTTACCTGGAACCATACCAAAAAGCAAAATCCCATTAACTTCTAGGACACTGTGGATATTTAAATGGGATACAGTAAATATGTTTAAATGGGATATCTGCCCACTCAGATTTTGGCACTTTTTGGTAGAACATGTGAGTGCATTTGGGATGTAGCTTGGGCTGTCGGTGTTGCACATGCACAATCATGAGAACATCTGGTGCCTCCTGAGATAAGAGTGACAGAACTTCTGTGTCAGGTGAGATGTGCCTTGGCTTATTCTGATGTTCTGGCGGTGCTTTGTTGTCTTCCATTGCCTTAAAGATTGTCAGGAAAATGAAATGTCATTGCTTAGTTACATCTGGCCTCAGTAAGGTTTACACTTCATTGCAGAAGAGGGGAATTTCAATATACTAATAATGTAAAGAGAGCAGAGGACAGTGAAATGTTACAGGATTTGCAGGGAAGATGGCCCTGCTAGCTTTGCAATAATTTCTTTCTGAATTTTAAAAAATAAAATTGTGACTGGGATTAGAGTTTGTGAATTTTGACACTTTTCTTCTCATTATTTGGAATCCAGAATGTTACTTCCTGCTGTTAATACCTGCTGTTTTTCAAAAATGACAGTGGCATCACAAACATGATTATATGGCAGGGTGGCTTTCTTTTTTAGTAGGGAAAGTCACAGACACAGTCTTTGGCAGCTAAATAAAGAATTGAAAATAGGGAAGAAATAGCACTTGTAGTTCAGAATAAGGTTTTGGTGGATTTTTTTATTATGCCAGCCATTTATAGAACAAAATTTGCATATTGTGCTTCAAAAAAGAGTACTATGGGGTAATAATAATAATACATGAATTGTTATTTGGGATATGAAAGAGTAGCTCTTACAAAAATAAATAATAATGAGGGAAAATAAGAATAATAAAAGCAGTGAAATTATGTCAAAGCAAGCAGAAGAGGTAGGATGATTAAGAATAGGGCAGGCTGTTGAAGGCTTGTCTTTAAAGGAAAAAGGTAACCATGTGAACTTGAAGCTAAGAATGAAATGCAATTTGGCTGAACTGTGGCTCTGTGTTCCCCAGTCCTGCAGATCATGCCGTGAATGAATCAAATCACTGCTCTTGATTTATCATACTTCTGCTTACTAGGGGAAACTTGAAAGACAGAGATTCTACATAATTTCAGGGAAGGCTGTTAAAATGCAGGGAGATTTCTGTGGGCTCTGCATAAATACTGAACTATGTATTTACTAAGTGATTTTCAAATGTCTTTGTTATATTGATCTCTCTTCTGTTGCTAACAACATGGAACAGGATGGAGGATCAGTCATTCACATTTATTTACATTTTCAAGGAAAACCAGAATATTTTTCCCACCTTAGCAGAATTTCTTAGAACCTAAACAGAAAATGACTTGATAAATCTGCTCTTCAAAAATAGCCAAAGCTGTTGTGTTTCTGTGGTCTTTTATTCTGTATTTTCTGTCCTCTCTTTCAGGTGGCCAGTGCTTCTCTTGGGGATGGAATGAACACGGGATGTGTGGTGATGGCACAGAAACAAACGTTCCTGTCCCAAAGCCAGTCAAAGCTCTTGGCTGTGCAAAACAGATCTTAATTGGATGTGGGGCAGGACACTCCATGGCCCTCTGTCAAACTCCTCATTAGACCCAGCACCCCTGGAATCACAACATCATGGATGTGGATGGACATCTTTGGATTTTGTAGCTCAGAAGCTCTACAGGAAAACTGCCCATGATTAACACAGTAGCTGGAAACTGCAGATGTTTTTCCTAAATCCAGCTATATACAACTATACATAAAGAGCTGCTGGAATATTTTAAAAATTGTTTCCTGGGTTCTTGCCATAGGAATTGATTTTCTTACCCACAGACAGAATTCTGCCTTGATGCAATACAACTGAAGACAGATTTACATATTCTTGTTCTTCTGAGAAGTCTTTGAGGAAGAAACCGACTGCTTAATGGCTTATTGGTGTATAAACTCAGTCTGAAGAAATGGTCTGAGAAGGTGGTTTTTGTTATTGTACCTTCACATCATGGAATGTTACACCTGCCAACTTCTACTGAGGTTGTGAGCGCAAAGCAGCTCAGAAGATGGTTTGTGTCACAAAGAAGTGCCAGTGAACATGACTAGTAGATGCATACACGCATTTTAAGCAGAAGATTAGGATTAAAAGAAAAAAAAGGCAATATAATTTAGAAGGCTGGCAAAAGGGGAAAATGAGGCCCTTTTGAACCAACTTTGTCTTGATTAAACTGTGAAAGGAGCAGTATTTTTCGTGGATTATCTTCTGTGCCAGACATCAGTCAGCTTATTATAGATTTACAGGGATGCAGATCTGCATGAATTATCATTAACTTGCAAAGCAAACTTGAAGTTTTTGAAGCTACTGCTTAGGGAAGGAAAACTTCTAAGAGCTCTTAGAAACAATCAGAAAGTTCTTATCAAAGAGCGTAAGTCAGCTGTAGCTGTTGAGGACAGCTTGATCCAGTGTAGCTCCTGTGTTTCCATCTGCCTTGAAATAGGAAGACATCAAAATCTAACCAGAATGATTTTCCAAGTTCTCCAGCCTAAAAGGCAGAGCAGAATGCTCCTGATAATTTCAGGTTAGTTCTCACTTCTGTTTTGCAGCTGAGTTGCTGTTCACAGCATGCCCACAGTACTTGTTCCAGGTGGGGACTTGACAGAGAACATAGGCCTATCACTTGTTTTGGTAGGAGAAAGGAAAAAGTGTAAAATGAGATGTCTTTGGATATTATTAGCTGCCTATGTTGAGCAAAATTTTGGAAGCTACTTGTAAAACTGTTTTTTTCCATACAAATACAGTGGATGCCATGAAACTGGATGTTTACCACCCACAACACTTACATTTGCTGTGGTGTTCAACGTATTTCAAGTTCTAAATATAGAGAATTCTACTGTGTAGTAAATGCACCTTTTAATGAGACCTACTGTTGCTAAACAGGGGTTTAATTTTTAAAGCAGGCTTGCCAGGGAAGAAGCCTTACAGAATTACAAAATGCTCAGAGAAAGGCTCTTACAAAATAGGACAGGAAGGCTTTCTAATGATGTATCAGCTTACACATGAAGGGGAAGGAATTAAGGTGATAATATGGGCTGGATGGTTTTTTTCACCCTTGGTTTTACAGCAGTTACAGTTCTTGGCTTCACTTTCAAGAGTATTTTATTTTTCTATTCAATGGGTGAGGAACTTGAGCAGACTATGAAGCTGATTTTAACTATGACAGATACCAAAAGAATAATCAAATGGGTCCTCTGCAAAATATGTA
Source organism: Trochalopteron elliotii (assembly GCA_024734555.1). Taxonomy (NCBI): domain Eukaryota; kingdom Metazoa; phylum Chordata; class Aves; order Passeriformes; family Leiothrichidae; genus Trochalopteron; species Trochalopteron elliotii. Next base: position 276,909 of record JANPWX010000130.1, on the reverse strand, counting down.
GAATTAAGATTTCTATTGCAAAATGGATTGTTTTTAATCCATGTGTTGGTTGTGGTTCTTCATGGCAATATACTGTTCCAGGCTGTGACCTCTTGCACTTTTAATTATCCGAGTTTACATTTATTGGCTGTTCTCAATGCCACTTTCTGGATACCAAAGCTTCTCTATTATATGCACTGAACAGTTTCTCATGCTTTCTTTGACAGTCCTGTCTGAGGTTTCTATTTGTGATTTCTGCAAAAACTGTGTACCAAATAAACATGTTCTCTTGCTTCAGTAATCATCTCCTCTAAATAAGTCTGTTCCTTGATTAATCACAGCCAATATGTGCCTTACGTGAGGTTTACTGGACTGGAACATATTTTGACTGTGTGTGCTGTTGCTGCAGTTCATTGCAGAGGAGTCTAACAAATTATGTAACAAATAAATATGAATTGGATATTTGAAATTGTTTTCAATTTTTCATGCCTGTAACACGAACACACTTTTGGAACACAAAGGATGATTTGGGGTGGTAAGGTGAAGAAGCAAGGAGTATGTCAATTTGTTCCTGGTCCTGATCTGGTGTTTCATATCTGCATCTGATCTTCATCTTTGAAAGGCAGGAACTGCATTTTGTCTCCTTTGTTGTGCCTGTATAGGTTGAAGACTTTGGGAAGTAATTACTTTTCTTGACGTAGTGAGTGCTTTGTCATCAGTCAGGGTTTCTAGGTGCTGCTGTAGTACAGAGAGTGAATAGAATTCATTGTAGAAGTGCATGGCTGAATGTCAAAACCAAGTTGCTGCTTATTCTTTCAGAATCTGTTTTGTATGGCAGTGGCTTTGTTTGCAGAATAAAGCACTCTGCAAAATCAGCTACGGCTTTCTCTGTGAGGAAGGGAACACACAGTGAAAAGTTCCTAAACAAGTGGAAGGAGACAACTTTCCATGCTGATATTAAGAGTTTATGGCTGTTGCCTGTTGATAATCCTCATGGAGAAGGTCAGTCTCTGCAAGGAAAATGCAGACCCAGTGGGCTGTGGTTCATAGAGTTCTTTAACAGGTCTTCTGTGAAAAACAAAGTCAGAAGCCTGTTACATAAGCATTCTGTATGCAGGTTCAAGTGGAAATAAACTGACAAAGTTTGTTTTTTATATATATATATATATTTATAAAAAGACACTGGAAGAAGTTAAGCAAGTGTCTGTGCAGCTGCTCTGCCCTCCCATTTTCTGAAGATAAAGTAAAGCTGCCAGTGAGCTGACATTCATGAGGGAGAACAAGTTGTGAACTGTTGACCTTCAGTCCAGAGAACTTTCAGGCCTTTGGGTGGAGGGGGAGAAGGAGAAGAAAGCTATTGTGTGCCTTTCTGTTATTTGGAGTCCTAAGAGATCTGCAGTTGTTACTTATGCAGCCTCCATGTCCACCTGTGCAATACACTCTTGATCCATTTCAAAGAATGTTGGTAGGACGATGTGTGTGATGTGTCAGAAGTTTCTGTCTCTTGGGGGATTTATTTGGGCCGCTTGGTGGTCACTGATGCTTTTTGACTTGGAGTGGCATTCTGAGTTACTTGATGCTTTTGTGCTCAGTATGCCAGGTCCTGTATTTGAAGTGTTTTCATTTGGAAGATGGAAGATGGTTGGCTCAGTCACGACTTCTTATATGACACTGACTTCTCTGTCTGCATGTTGGCAGTCCTTTTGGTATCTGACTAGTCTTGCCATCTGCAATCACCACAAAGGTCACTTCTAAATGAGTGGCAGGAGCTTTTCTTCAGCTACATGTTTTGAGCACTGAGAAATTGTGGGGAGGGTGGGAGAAGGTGATTTGATTGTGCTTTTTATGGCATGTTTTGAGTCGTGAGAGTTAAAGATGGAGATGGACAACTGATAAAGGAGATCAGTTTGAATGTACAAGAGAAAGGTGACCATGGAAAAATACTTAAATGAATGGCAGTAGAGAGCCTGATACAGTCAGCTAAAACAGGGAAAAGGAGGGGGAGGACAGAGCCAAGATACAGCTCCTGAGGACTGAATAATCTCACGGCATAACAGCATTCCAGCCTGCCTGTGTGGTGGGAGTGAGATGAGAGACAAACTATTCTGTTTCACGGATGTTATTGTTCTCCCTCTTCCACTGTTTATTTATAATACTGGGAGTTGTTGACCTGCAATATTTGGGTTTTTTCTCAATCAAAGCCCATCTTGAAATTTCCAGTTCTCTTCAGCCAAAACAGCAACATCTATCTTCACCTTGCAGACTCGGAAATATTTTGATCAGGCCTCTGATCTAGTCCAGCATTTAACCAAATACTTACTATTTTTTCCATTTGATTCCATGAACTCTGGATATTATTTGAACAAGACTTAAGTAATTTTGGGAGTTCCAGTTCCTTTTTCCCTGTGTTAGAAATTAAGATGATGACAGATATTGGTTACTCTGAGCAATTTTGATATTTTTATGGTACATGGTAAGTCTTGGGCTTTTTCTTTCAGCTAGGTATTTTCTCGGAAAGGACTCCAGATTTGCTATCAGTACTTGAGTCCTGCTTACGCCATTTACTACTAGCTGAAAATTCAAAAGACTTGGAATGGGTACAGCCTGGGGTAGAGTGTCATCTCATGTGGTTTTGATTGTGGTTCAAAATGTGCACGGGAGAAAAGTAGTGCTTACATGGAGTTGGCTGAAACCTCCAGCTGACACAAAAATAATTGGCCACTTTTACTTTTTTCACATCAATGTCTTGATACATGTGCAAAAAAGAGGTAGTACGTGCTTTGTTCTTTTCCTTTAGCTTTTGTGCTGTTCTTATTTCCCAGTAAATGACGATCTTGCATGTTTTGCTGTATGTTAGAAAGAATAATAGCCTTGAAGTTAAATGCTTTGCTTTTATGGAAATAGCCTTCTACTGGGTGAATGTAACTGAAGATGTAGGTCTGTATCTTATGTGCCTTTGAAGTTAATTTGAAGGAACTGTATGTGTAAAGCCATTGTTATTTCGTAACCCATTTAGATGTTAAAGGACTGAAGTCAGGCACATTCTTGAGCTACTTGAACATTTCATTCAGGTTCATCAGTCAGTTGTCTCAGCATTCACCTGTTTTTAATGCAGCAGCAGTTTTTACTCATCAGTGCCTCTGTAAAACATCGAAATAGAGTATGTGACTGAAAATATTCAGCAGTGAAAATAGTCTCTGTATTTGAATCATGGCCTGGATGAACCACGTGTTTCCTTGTGGGAGAGTGAGGAAGCATAAATTTAGAGGATTGGGAGAACACATTCTTCAGCTTGACTGGAAACAAGAACAACAAAGTAGTTATTCCTGAATAAAAGCTGGCTGAAGGATGAGAAAACTCAGGGTGACACTTATTTTGCAAAATTTTCTCCAGCATTTTTATTTGTGACATGTTGGATTTCATCTCATTTCCAGATGTACCTTTGCAGGTTGGTAGGGGGTGGAGTGTAAGTCCAATTTGTGTTGGCTGGCCTCTCTCTTAGTTCATTTCCAACTTCCCCATCTGTTTCCAGGCTGCTTTGCCTGTAGACCACCTGATTATCCAGATACTATGCAATCTTCGGGGGAGTTCTGTCTTCAGGTCTTGGGGTCGAGACTTTGTGAGTGGAGTTTCAGAATTTCCATTCAGTATTGTTCCAGTACTCCCGGGTCACCATAGTTCTCTTAAGTACATGTGAACACTTTGCTAGCAGAATACGTTCTTACCTTTTTTTTTTTTTCTGTATTTAGAAGCGAGGCCAAGAATTGGGAGATTTTTAATGTTCTGACATGACTTTAGTTTTTGGCTGCAAATGTCAAGAGAGTTTAGCTTTTGTTTTGTTTTTACTGATTTGAATGCATGAAGACATGTGGTACCTAAATTAGGGCAGCAGAGGAGTTGCCAATCAGTAATGAAAATGCTCTGTCATTTTAACTGTGTGGGTGCTTAATCATTTTCCATAATAATCCTCTGCTTTAAAGTACAAAAGAAAAGGGATTCCTACAGGGGCATTGTGTTCTTCTGCAGACAAGGAAATATGGCATCTTTTAAATAATGAAGAGACGCTTCTGTCCTCTGGAGCCTTAATTCTGAGTAGATAGATTATAATAACTATTCCTTCTTAAATATGGCTTTTCCTCTTTTAACATCAGAACACTTGAAAAAGAGGATAATGTCGCAGAAACAGAAGCTGAGGCACAAAAAAATTAAATTTGCCCCACCAAGGTAACCCAGCATGTCCACAGGGGAGTCAAGAATAAAATTTCTATTTCCTGAGTCTCAGGCCAAGGCTCTGCCTTGTAAGCTAGTAGTTTTTGATTATTTTGGGTAAATCTCACTGCCACTCTTTTCCTTCTCTCTTTGCTCTTCTTTCCCACTCACTGCTGATTGCTGTTTCCATTGCTCCTGCTTGCATAACCCATTTTCCAAACTCATCCTGTGTCCTTCTCATTTCCCACCTCCTGAGCTGCCTTTTCTCCAGTCACCCACTTGCAGTGACACCACCCCAGCAAAGCGTGGCCCCTCCTGAGCAGCTTTCCCTGGGCTGCAGCCTTGTCTGCTGTTGTGCTGCTGTGACTCACAGTCAGCAGCCTCTGCACAGGCTGTGTCATCCCTGCTGAGCCCTTTGAGTCCAGAGGCAGTGCAGGTACCTCAGAGTGACAGCTGAGCTAACACAAATGCAACATTTTGCCTTTTGCTGCCCAAGGAATCTCTAGCTTGGGCAGCAGGAAAAACAAGGGAAGCCTTGGAGCAAGCATGTGGTTTTAATATTTGGTACCTGGCAATGTTTGGACCATGCACTTGCATGAAGTTTTTTAAATGTTCAAGTGAATGCTGAGAGTTGAAAACCTGGCTTTGCCAGGCTGAGACAGGGCAGATATCTTGTTACAGCATTTGCTTTGTCAGATAAAGAAAGTCAAGAGATGGATGCAGTTCTGGACCTGGTTTTTAACATTCAGTTCAATTTGAATTCAAATCTTGTTCTTGATTGCAAATGAACATTTGTATTTCCCTAGGAGAAGAATTGGGCACTTATAGTTGTAGATGAATACAGAGGCTTTTGGAGTCCTGAACAGACAGGTGTTTTATGCCCAAACTCAAGTAAGTGTGTGACTTAAAAATAACCTGCGTAATTTAAGCAGGTTTTCATGAAATGAAGGTAGTTTTTGTGCGAGCTCAGAGGCAAAGTTTCTTCCAGGATATACATGGAAAGCAGAACTATGAAAAGGATGTGCAAACTGGCAGGGTAATATCTTCAGGATATCTTTTTTGTAAGCAGCTCTGTGCTCAGTTCCTTTTAGAATGCTCTTGCCTTAGCCCTGCTTGCTCTCTTCTGTATCTCAGTTGGCTCATTTGTCCTCGCAGACATTTGTTTCAGTGATGTATTTTCTTTTTGGCCCTGAAACTTTAAGGAGAGAGAAGGCAATTTACGTGAAAAATCACTTTATCCAGATTAATGACTGTTGCACTTGACTGTTATCACAGCTGTTTTAGCTAGGGTTCTCTCTTTTTTATTTTGGTGTGGGTTTTTTTGGTTTTGGGGTTGTTTTGTGGTTTTGTTTTGTTTTGTTTTGTTTTGTTTTTTTTGGTTGGAGTGAGAAAGCAGAAACCTCTTTTCAGAAATTTCTTCTGTCTGAAATTGCAATTGTGAAGGCACATCAAGTTGGTCCAGAAAAAATTAGTACCTTCATGCAGTCAGAGGAAAAGCTATAGAAGTGTAGATGTGGTTGAGCTGGGCTTTAAATATTAGTAAGTGATAAGCCACTAATTGCCAGTGGGTTCAGATGAAAGGCCAGCACTGGGTCTTAGAGCTGGGAACTCACTGCTGAAAGCTGAGTTTACAGAGGAGGAAATACAGATGTTCATTTCCAGCAGGAAACAGGCAGAGTGTAACTGAAATGCAAAACCAACTTCTGCTCTTATTTGCAATGGTGTGAACTCAGAGAAGTAGCTGGTGGCATTACTGAAAGCCTTGAAGTCAGAATCTACCCACATGGATAGTTTTAGTGCTTTAATAAAGATATGAACCTCCTGTAGGGAGAGGGGGCAGACTTGAAGGAATCAATGTTTTAATCATAATACCCAAGCAAAAGCTCCTTAACTGCAAGGCAGCTGGGAGGACGTGGTAAATTTCTCTTATGATTCAATGCAACAGCTTCTGAGATTTTCCACTTGTCTCATTTCCCTCTCACCCTGTGTTGTCAGAGCACTGTTGTACAAGGGGAGCTCTGGGGTCAAACAGATCTTAAGCTTTAGAGCATCTCCTGAAGGGCAGTGGATGGGAAATGTGGTTCTGTTCCTGAAGGATCTATAGAAGTCACCCAGAAGACATGGTTACCTCAAATCAGAATGAGCAGAGAAGAGAATCTAAATGAAAATGAGAGTTGGGAATGTCAAAAAGTAGCACAGAAGGACAGTTGTACCCATCCTGTTCTCTAAGGCTCAGATATATGCAAAGTGCAGTGGAAGGTGAAGACCTACATGGGATTTACAGGGCTGAATTGTTGGTATTCCTTATGGTAATGTAGAATTAGCACCAGGCCCTTGAGTCACTGTTAAATAAAAAATGGGGTAGATAAATCTATTTCTGGATTCTTAATACATTACAAGAGGAAAAGTTGTTCATTAAGCAAATCCTGGATGAATCTGGATTTTACCTCTGGAGGTAAGAAATTTATCTTCTGAGAGTGACGGCATGGAAACAGTGTGAGAAAAATAGTTCTTGGGAGAAACTAAAGCAGAAATCAAATACATAATCCTGCATGAAGGACTACAAAGGAGTTCTCTAATTATGTACAAATTCAAATGATCAGCCTTTCCTCTATTCCTAAAACACAGCTTGAGGTCTTCCTTGTTTTTCTTTCGGAGCAGAGTTTTGTGACAAGGTCCAGCTGCAGTTGGGGTTTTTTTGTGTATAATTTAGCACTTACCAGAGCCATGAGTGTTTCTTCTGGGTTTTTGGGGCTTTAATCTCTACTTCTTCCAGACTGTAGGGATACTATTCCTTTACATTTCCATTCCCATCAGCAGTTACAGATGCTGTAGCTTGCCTAGAAGATTGCCAGCTCTTTTGAAATTCCTCACGTGACGATAAAGGTGTGTATCCTTCCTTTACAAAAGTGCTTTACCAAAAATGCTCAGGCAACTAGAATGTTGTTTGCACGTAGTCCATAGTTGTCATTTGTAGCATCTAAAATGAAACTTAATCCCACTATGTTTCTCAGTTCTTACTGGTGAATGTTTTGTGTGGCAAATCAAGTGTGACTCAGACACCTGGATTTCTTTCAGTTTCGTATCAGGTGGACTGGTGTGGCTCAGTGAAGAACAAGTGAAGGACGGGGCCCAAAGAAGTAAGAAAAACTGAATTCGTTTAATCAGCTAAAAAGACAAACATTTATTATTGTTGGGGAGGGGAAAGGAAGATACCTAGGTCATTATAGGGGTTTTTAATCTTCCCTTGTAAAATTACTAATGGTGTGAATTCTTTAGACATCGGTTGTATCAAGTGTTTGCAGGCTTCATTTATTATCTACTAACCAAAATTAGCATTGTAGAACCAAAGCAATACCAAGCTTTTCTCCTACATTTCTGTTGAGAACACTGTATTTATTCAAGATTTTAGAAGCAAGTCTCTGGAAACCCCTGATTGCTTCAGAAAAGGATTCCCCTTTACACTATACAGCAGGCACTGAAACCATGATACAAAATTTATTTTCATGCTAGAATTGTTTTGCATAACATTGTGCATGCATTTTACTCAGTACTAAATTGCATACAATGCTGTTGTCTTGTTTCTTAAACTTTGAGACCATTTATACTTGAGTATTTTCCTGATTTTGTACTATAAGTCCCAGTTTTAAAATAACACCTCTTTTGTTTAAAATTCATACTGATTACTTAATATGAACAATTTATGAAGGGTCTTTACGTTGGATCTATACATCAATAAAATACAACATAACCAGAGCTGGAAAATTAACCAGCTGTTACTGTCAGGTCCGAAGGAAGGTCCCATGTGTCACAAGCATGCCAACAAAAACAGACAGGAAAAAGTTTTTCTTATTTTTATACACTTCTAGTTGGATTAAAAGTTCTTGATTTCCATGTTGGTGTGATGAACTGTGAAGGCGTGGTCAATATGACCGATGACTGCCTGATTGCACTTTTTAAAACCATTACTCTGTATCTTGTATACAAAAAGAAGCGATCCATAGCAAAGAAATGTACAGTTTTATAATGTTTTACATTTTGGCTACAACAATGTATGTAAAAGTAAAGAGCTTTGAAAGAAAATATATAACTTTGCTTTTTTTTTTTTTTCTTTTTCTCCTTAATCATACATTTGCAGTGTATTTCTCGTGTGTGTGTTGTTTTGTTGTTTTGTTTTTTTTTTTTCATTTTCATTTTTGTCTTCATGCAAGTCATGCTATGGAACAAAAAAATAGATTAAAAAAAAAAAGGATCTTCTACAGTTTTGTTACATTTTGGCCGTAGAAAAAGCCTGCATCTCTAGTACAACTCCAGAACCACGAAGAATCATCCATAAAACCTGCATGGAGCGAGTTAACTTTGTCCAAATGAGAAGGTCTTCTATGCCTGCACAGTTCCACAGAGATGTTTATTAGCCATCAGTGTTCATCTCCATCTTGCCTTGTCAGGTCACTCTGACTGCCTCTGTTGGCATATATTTAGCAATGACTGGACTTTCTTTGCAAAGATCTGCATGTAAAGAATACAATCAGTACTTGAGCTTCTTCCCTGTGCTTTTCACATCAAGCTTGGCATCTTAGTGTTAAAGGAAGGAGGAAAAGGTGAAATAGCTACATGCAGAGGCAGCCATATTCTTCTTCAACAGGATTTTTTTTTTCCCATGCAGTCAGCCAGACTGAGACCTCTCTACAGTGTGTCTGAGTATTGCTTTCAGCTTACAACAGGTGCCCATGCAAAGTTTCATCCTACTGTGCTTGTTTGCTCAAACTCCTGCAGGGTTCCTATGGCTCAAAAATATCCTGAGAAAAGCAAAATCTTCCATCGTTGGCATGTTTCAGCATCGACTACACGCCTAACCCATTCCATACAGAGCCAGTAGATCCACCATTAGCCACAATAAGCATATACTAGCAGGATGCACCAGGAAGGAAGCCAGCTGGTGCATCTACCCTTCATCCTATGTACTGATACCATGCAGCACGTATGGCCCACCAGTACTACGCCAATGCCTGCCTATTGTCATCTGAGTGCTATTTAGGAGTGTTGTCACCTAAGCATCAGAAGTAACACCGTGTGCAGCGGGTGCTACTGTGAGACATTGCATCTTCAGACTTAGTCACCTGGACTATATGCAACATCGCATAGGCTAATTGAAAGTAAAGCTTTTTAGACCATTCTCTGCTACTGATCCATGCTACAAAATAGATGGGATGGGAGACCAAGAACGTCTCACTGGGCTAGGAGAGCTGTAGGGCGCAGACACTGAGGATAATCCTATCGCTTTTCCACTTATGCCAGCTATGCTGTTAAGGCTCCGTGACATTTCGTAACCTTCATTTAAAAGAAAAATGCAAAGTACAGCATTGGATCAATGACAGAATGGACTAAGAATGAGGTCAACATTGTAGCCAGTTCAATAGCATCTGCATGCATGGACATGCCGAGAGTAGTATCGCTTGCAACATGACTCAGAAGGCCGTTGAAATACAAAAAAAGTTTAAAATATATACATTAAAAAAAAAATAATCATTTCTCAAGATGGTCAGGCTATGTAATTGATCCTACAGGCAGCGACATGGTTGTACCCTAAAAAAAAGAAGAGTCAGCGGGAGGGATTTTCTATGTCTCCGTCATACACTCACACATACTTCTCCCTTCCACTTCATGCATTGTGACCTCAGGCAAAATTAAGGTTTGTGGTATCATTGTGGGGCAGGAGGGGGACAAGGCAGCAAAATCCATAGAATTGAATGTGTTGCTATAGAGATACTACTCCTTTGTTTTCAGCATTAAAAGAAAAAAAAAAAGAAAAAGAAAGAAAACAAAATTGCATGCATTCAGTTTCCCTCCCTCCCTCCCCCCCTTCTTTTTCAGGCATGCACGTAAACAGCTCAGCAAGTGTACAGAGAGTTGCACACACTATGGATGAAATTCTGTTGGAACAACAATTAAGATGCTCTCAACATGTTTCAAACAGGCCAACAATATGCTGACGTATATTACTCTTTAGCCAACCAGCCTCTGTTTCATTCAGGAACGAGAGGAGGTTGCAGTGCATCGTGAAAACCATACATTCCCCATCCCAAAGGATGTGCCATTTGGAGTGTTCCCCTGATCCACTGGAACCACCTGAACTCGCCCAGGCTGAATGAACACGGCCAATGCTTATCCAATACAGAATCAAGTAAAACGCTTTGCTACAAAGGTAAATTTTAGAGGATATACTTTCATATGAAAGTCTTGTGGTCCTACTATATCTTTGTTGATGATAAGCTTTAGACTTATAAATACATACACTATCTATAACTGGCATTTACTATAACTATTGCCCATCATACAATGGCACATGGGAATTCTATACTCCATACTTGGTGTATGGTTATGTCATACAATCTTTGCAGTTTTAAAATATTGAGTCTATCTTATACTATATACAGTACACCAGTGGTAAACACTGATTTGAAGAGAGTGAGTTCTTTTCCAATTTTCCCATTCCTTATCAACTTTGATGCATATAGATGTAGCTCTAATTCTGCATTTGTATGGTTGCCTCACATTAAATTATTTAAGCAAAACAGTCTCTTTTAAGAAGGGAAGGCTTTTTTAATGTGATTTTACTTCTGTTTCTAAATAGATTATTCTGACCATTAGCAAACTAAAATGCAGTTACTTCTGAGAGATTCGTACCTGTCAGAAGTCTGAGAAACTAACTAATAATGATTTATTTATGAAAGGATTTTAGATGGATTATTTTCTAATTTTAAGACACCTGTGCCAACAGATGTTCATGCTTTTCTTTCTGTATCGAACTAACCAGCTCTGAATATCCAAATATTTTGTTTTAGTGCTCTGTTAAGGTCACTAAATAAAAATATCTTATTTTCTTGAGTATGTTTTGCTTTTGTGTTTGATCTCTTCTGTCTGCCACCTCCAAGTCTGTGCTCCTCAGAGTCTGGTAAGCTCTGTGAGTTTTCCACAGTGGCAAACTTTCATTGCTATGATACGTTAATTGGTCTCTTCGTAGGGGATTGGGCTAATTTAAGGACATAGTAGAACATCCTCCACTAAAGCTTCCTGCACCAGCTGGGGCGGAAGACTCAACTGCCTAGCATAGCTGCACAGGGTAGTTACAGCTCCTTAGGCCTCTCTTTCTGAAAGAAATAGGTTAGAAACTCCAAATGCAGACATCAGGTGGTGGTTTCCAGCCCAAACGTGCATGTCTACAGCAAGCGCACTACCGCGTGCTACAGCTAAGCTGACTTTCTCTCAGTTATTTAAACCGGTTATTTAAAGCTAGCTACGTGGTTACAGGGCCCCAGCTACATACCCTTTCTTATTCCTCCATCAGGCGGGCAGGGATATTCCCCGGTTGATAAGAGGAAGCAGGGTCCATATCTCTCCCGAGTGCCAGAGCGGGTAAAGGGCAGGCCCTCATCAGGCGTAATAGCCTGGTCTATGTGGGGACAGTCTTCGTTTGCCAGCGCCGCCTTGGCCACCTCACCATTCAGTTTCGAATCTTCAAACATATAAGCAGAAGGCTATTGAAACACTATGCACTGTTTATTAGAGTTCCAGCTGCAAATTAAGGGTTCACAGCTAAAGACTTCTATAGCGACACTCTAAAAGGTAGCACATCTGTCCTAGACACTGCGTTCGTGTGCACTGCACCAAAATAAAATAAAGTCTGTTAAGTGGGAGGAGAAACAAAAGGTGATCCCGTTAGGTGTGACAGCAGCCACCTGTAGGTCCGCACTGAGGGGCCCTTTCAGAGAGGGGCGTGCAGTGGTTCCTAGTCCTGCGAGCAGAAGACTGCGGTTAGAAATCAGAGTATGTTTTCGCATGGCATCGGATGGTGCATGGATGACCTGTTTGTCATGGAGCCTACTGTCACTCGAGCTCTGGAGAGGCAGTGGACTGAGAGTTGTGTTTTAGTATTTGAGTATATTCTGTTTGTGCGGCTTTACACCCGTGTGCAGTGTTACTGAGGGGGAAATTCCTGCTCTTCCCCTCCCCAAAATTTACCCAGATGGTTTTATAGCATTTCCAGTATCAGTCATGCAGAATGGCTGTACACGTTTTAGACACACAGAGTACGTTACATATGGAAATACGACAGCAGAACGTGGATTTAAAGAAAACCCAATCCATTTTCTGATGTTCTCCTCTGAAACACATACAGTATTTGCAATGCCAGCACAGGACACTACATACACAAAACACTACAGCAGGCCATGAATTTGGAAACTAGAGAGAGTAAAATTTACTCTTGGCTGTAAATAATGAACATACGTTGTCAGATTTGCCCATTTTACTCCACATATTCCCATGAGGATAGACTGAGAATCGTATGCTTTCTCTGTGTGACTGGTTTTTACATTTATAAAACAATTTAAAGTGCTATTTAGTGTAGGAATTTTTTTTAGGGTTTTAAAGTGTAAATTAGTGTATTGAGAATATACTCGAAATATGGCACAGCTCAATATGAGTATTTTGGTTGAAGGGAAGGAAAAACAGTCAAAATGTGCTTTCTAAAGCTCCACAGATGCCGAGATACGTTAACTGAGTGGTACTGGCAGCATCCTACACCTCGGTTGCACAATGCTTATTACCTAGACATTGCAAGGCAATGGGTGATCCTCTGAGTCTTCTAGGAAAGAAACTCAATGGATAGACTTAATTTCAGTTCCCCTTCTACATTCATGTACTAATTCTAAATGCTATAAAATATTGTCATTTAGTTCACAATTATGTTGAAGCCAACTAATAAAACAAGCCCCAAAGGAAAAAAAAATACTGTTAGGTAGGGTTTGGAGGTATGAGTTTGATCCTCTGATGGACAACAGATGAGTAGAAGGCAGAAGTGTTTTCAAGTTGTGTTTGTTACTTTGCATACACACACACACACACACGCCCAGATGTACAGGACACACACTATGAATCTATCATGCACCAGTAATTGCATTCTAGGCCTTTATTTTTCTTCTACTTAGATGTCACTGGTTTGTCACAACATAAACAGTCTTTGCTGCATGTCTCACCTCTGCCTCCATTTTTCTCTGTGCAGGATCAGCCAATTATTTCCCCCAAGAGGGATGTAGTAATGTTTTGTTTTGTTCTGTGAGCAATGAAATAATTCGGTCTCTCAACACATTTAAAAATGTGGCAAAAGCTATAGGGGCATTTTAATACTTGTGGGCACTAATTTCAATAGAATTCTAAAGTTTTAAGGTTTCACTGAGTTGCAATTCCTTTCTGTTCATAATAATCACTGCTATTTAATACCACTCTGAACAAAAACCTGGCACGGCTGCCATAGAAACTGTGACACTGCACGTACTGAGCCATGTATTTAAGAATCACTTAGCTGTGTTTGGGGAGAGCTGCAGTCCTCCTGGGGATGAGCAAAGAACTGGGCTGCTTCATAAGCCTCTACTGCTACAAGCTGATGGCTCTAATCCTGAAATGAGGGAGGCAGCTGAGTCAGCAGAACTCAGCCCTGAAATCTCTGAGACACTCACTGCTGCTCCTGAGCCCAGGTTTGCAAATGGAGTTGTTGGTGATGGAGGGCAAATTGGTCAATTTCAGGAGCTCAAAACATCTCTGAGCAGAGTGTTTGTGGGTCAGGCTGCTCACTGGTAACAGCCATTGATTCTTTTGGAAGCAGCTTGCAGGCTCTGTTGTGCTTGAATGGCAACAAAATTGACTTTCTTCAAATTAATTTCTTAAATTGCATTATAAATCTCTAGTAGCTTGAGCTGGAACTTGCTCTTACAGCCCCTTCAGGGTCCCTTGGTGCTGATGATTTTTCCTCTATGCTTGTTAAAAATCCACAACCTTGTTATTTTATTTCCATTCAAGAGGAAGAGAACAGAGTAGCTGGAGATGTGGGCAAATTACTGAGCTATCCTATTAAAGTCCTTTGAACATTACAGTCATGGGCCATGCCTTAGGGATCACATTCTGGATAACCATGCTAATCCACAATGACAATTTGGGTGAATATTCAGGAAGCAGAGAAATTGCCAGCACAGAACACTGCATCTATTGCTGGTGTATATAAGTAAGTGCTAAGTAGAATATTTGTGTTCCAAACCACTGGCTACAGCACCTAATTCTCTGGAGGTATGTGATTAGTCTGTTATGGGAGTAAAGAAAACATAAACGTCACTGATGCCATCAGTCCACAGTTAGAAGTTCCCATTGTTTTTACTAGCAGATTGACATGCTGAACAATTTTAAGAATAAGGTCTAAAGATGGAATGAAATTACATTATTTCAGGTTGGTTTCTTAAGTTTCTATTTGCACGTTTGCTTTTTCCAAGACTGACCTTGTGTTTGAGAGAACTCCAGATAAAGAAAAACTATGCAAGCATTGCTGTCTGGTGAGTCTGAGTCTACTTACACTAAAGGCAACTATTTCTAGGTGCTTAAAACTTCTAAGGGTTGATTCTGCCCTATCAAATTCACATGAATCCTTCCATCCCTGCTAGCAGAATCTGAATTAGGCTCATACAGCATTTTTTTGTTCTTTAGGTTCTGCTCTATGACGAGAAGTCAATATTAATTACCCTCTCTGTTTTACAGATGGGTAAAACTACCATGCAGTGAGGTGACTTGCCTACTGCTATGTAAGAGGTTATTTACAACAAAATCTTCTGACTCTCAGCTTGGCACCTTATCTCCCTAATTGTCCTATCTGTGAATACCTAGCTTACTGCACCAGCTCAAAACATTCTCCTGCAGAGGTTTGGCTGAGAGGACAAAGAAAGTATTCGACATATTTCCCAGGTGAGTAGTTTGTTTCACAACTACCTCATTTGTGTGGTTTCCACTTGCCTTTTTTTTTTTTTTTCCCATCTCGTCCCTCTTCATTTGTAGAAAAGTATACTAAAATGCTTTGTGTGTTTCCAAGCAAATTCTGGATTTCAAAATGGGGAGAAGGGATTCTGAAAAATACCCCAACTTAGGAGAACTGCTGGATTTTGCATTAGTGTACTCTGCTTATTGTGGAGAAGCACAATAGAGCTGCACAATAGAGCTGCTGCTCCATTACTCATCTCTTTTGCAATAGCAAATGGTTGCAAATTGTTACAGTGGCTTTACCAGTGCTGCTGGGTTTGATTATAAGCAAGAGTCTGACACTGACTCTCCAACTATTTGAACTGCATCTTATGTACAGAGTATTAGTGGACATAATTGTATTATACATTTATTGACCTCAATCTATGCTTGGAAATGTGGCACTTGTGCTGAAATTGTTTCTACAGGGGGAAAATTACCCCAGTTTTCTTCCCTGGAGCAAACTGCCATTCTTCAACAGCTGCCAAGAAACAAGTTCCTGGCCTAACCTTCTTACTGTAGGTTTTGTCAGAAGTCATGTGTGGGTCGGGGAGGGTGGCAATTCTCACTGCTTCATTTCAGGACTGTAGCCTGTGCCACCCCTCTTTCTCTCCCAGGTGTCTACAGACCTGTGCAGTGGTCACTGACTCCAAAGACTGGATGAGTTGAAAGGTACTCTCAGAGGGATCATTTTCAGTGTTTACAGGATCACTTTGACTGAAATGGGGCTGAGAGAAATCCCACAATCCATAACATGGAATCCAAGCACAGTCACCCACCCATGAGTCAACATCTGAATACATGGACTGTGACAGATTCCTTCTGAATCTGAAGAAGAGGGGGTTTTCTCAGCTCTAGATCAGAAACACAGCTATTAAGAGACATAGTTTTGGGTTTTTTGTCATATGAGGTCATTGACAATCTCCTCCAGAAGAACAGAGACTGTCTTGCTCCTACCCTTGTTTAAAGATTGAAAGAGATAAGGACAGAGATTGAATACCTACAACTTTCCTAAACAGACATTGGGTGACATCAGAACTTTGCAGCCTGTTACAAGGGAAGGGTTTGAGAGGCAGAAAGCAGGCAGGAGCAGCTGAGAACAGGGCCAGGAAAGTAAGTTGTTTGAAAGATGAAGATCTTGCTGCTGGGGAAATCTTCTCTGAGTAAAGTTACATTTAACATCCCCACCCCATGTACACCTAAAAATGAACCTACCACTTCTCTAGATCTCAACTGTTCTCTTATGGTTCTGATCCAAACCTGGGACTGTCATTATTGCTGTCTGTGGACAGTCCCACTCCTGATCAACTGAGTGTCCTTTAGTTCTTTTTCAGAACATGAGCGTCATTTTCATTTTAAATGTGCCACTAACTTTAATGTTGACAGTGGCTGCCTGAAGTGCTTTATGAAGAAGGATCTCCATGAGGTTCCCTAGCAGCAGAGACCTTTAATCCAGCTGGCTCCCTGAAGAAAGTATTGGCATGTGTTCCATGAATAAATTACTCTTCTGTCTTTCAGTCCTGTCACACTCTCCTGGTGATGCAAAAGGGTTGTTACTGTGGTAAACATTAGCTGTGTCATACTCTGCAGGCAATGGGAAACTTCTTGGGATGATGGGTTTCCCTTGCTCTTGGGCTCATGACAGAAAGCTACAGGAACAGGGGTGGCACGGCTGAGGTGAGGGTGGAGAATTGCTGTGCTCTTGCTTTTCTTAGCTACAAGCCTATTATCTGGAAGTGGGAAGTAGAGCAGCCATGAGGCTGCTGGAGGACATGTTTTCCCAGCTGTCTTTATCTTAAAAAAAAAAGCAAAGATTGCACATTCCTTTTTGCATCCTGGTTTTGTGGCACCACTTTTGCCTGATATTTCTTGTGCTAAGCAAATGATTATGAAGAAGTTAACAGTAGGAATTCAAGTATTTAAAGATATTTACTTTGATTTGTGGAGGAGTTAAGATTGCTTGCTATCTGAAAATATCCATTGACTTTATATCCCCAGATTTTTCTTCCCTAGTCAGCCAACTAGAGAAGATATCTCACTGTGATACCTCACAGATACCTCACCTGTTGTTTGTGAACAGAGAAGGACTTGTGGGTGATGTTATGTCTGGAGGTCATCTTGGGCACAGGGGTCACAAAATGACAGAGTTTTTGGTTCCCAGAGAGTAGGGAGGGGGTCAGAAGAACTGTTACTTTGGACTTCCAGAAGGCCAACACTGGCCTGTTTAGGAGCCTGGTTGACAGAGTCTATTGGGAGGTGATCCTGGAGGGCAAGGAAGTCAGAAAGGCTGGATATTCTTCAGCAAGGAAATCCTAAAGGCACAGAACAGGCTGTCCCTGTGTGCCAAAGAATGAGCTGGTGAAAGGAGACCAGCCTGGCTGAACAGGGAGTTTGGCTGGAGCTCAGGAAAAAAAACAGTGACTTTCATCTTTGGAAGAAGGGCTAGGCAGCTCAGGATGACTACAGGGATGAGGTGATACAGGGAGAAAATTTGAAAGGCCAAAGGCCACCTAGGACTCAATCTGGCTACTGCCATACGAGACAACAAAAATGTTTCTATAAATACATAAGCAACAAAAGAAGGGCTAAGGAGAATCTCCATCCTTTATTGAATGTCGGGGGGGATAAATGGTGACAGAGGATAAGGAAAAGGCTGAGCTGTGTAATGCCCTCTTTGTCACAGTCTTTAATAGTAAAGGCCAGTTTTATTCTGGGTACTCAGTCCCCGGAGCTTAAAAACAGGAATGGGGAACAGAATGAAGCTCTCATAATCCAAGGGGAAATGGTCATTGAGCACTAAGACACAAGCTTTCAAGCCAGAGGGGTCCACCCAAAGGTAGTGAAGGAGCTCATGGAATTGCTCACAGAGCCACTTTCCATCCCTTATCAGCAGTACTGGTGCACTGGGGAGGTTGGCAAATGTGACACTGAGTTACAAGAGTGGCCAGAAGGAAGATCTGGGGAACTCCAGGCCTGTCAGCCTGACCTTGGTGCCTGGGAAGGTCATGGAGCAGCTTGTCCTGAGTGCCATCACGTGGCAGGTAAAGGACAGCCAGGGGATCAGCCCAAGCCAGCATGGGTTTAGGAAACATAGATCCTTCTTGACCAAGCTGATCTCCTTCTACAACAAGGTGACCCACTTAGTGGATGAGGGAAAGCTTTTCCACAGCATTCTCCTAGAGAAAGGTTGTTCTCATAGCTTGGAAAAATGCACTCTTGGTTGGGTAAAAAGCTGTCTGGATGGCTGAGCCCAGAGACTGGGGGTGAGTGGATTCCATCCAGCTGGCAGCCAGTACCAGTGGTGTTCCCCAGGGCTTGGAGCTGGGCCCAGCCCTGTTTAATCCCTTTATCAGTGATCTGGATGAGGGGATCGAGGGCACCCTCAGTCAGTTTGCAGACACACCAGGGTGGGTGGCAGTGTTGATGTGCTGGAGGGCAGGAAGGCTCTGCAGAGGGATCTGGACAGGCCGGAGCGATGGGCTGACGGTGACTGTGTGAGGGTCAGCCAGGCCGAGTGCCGGGGCCTGTCCTTGGCTCACAACAACCCCAGACAGGGCCACAAGCTGGGGCAGAGTGGAAGTGGAAAAGGACCTGGGGGTGCTCTTTAACAGCAGATGAACACTAGACAAGAGGGTGCCCAGGTGGCCAAGAGGGCCAGTGGCATCCTGGCCTGGATCAGCAATAGTGTGGCCAGCAGGACCAGGGCCGTGATTGTGCACCTGTACTGGTGAGGCCACACTGTGAGTGCTGTGTCCAGCTGTGGGCCCCTCACTGCAAAAAAGACATTGAGAAGCTGGAGTGAGTCCAGAGAAGGGAAATGGGAGCTGGGGAAGGGTCTGGAGCACAAGTGTTGAAGAGTGGCTGGGGGAGTTGAGGGTGTTTAGCCTGGAGGAAAGGAAACTCAGGGGAGTCCTTATCACTCTCTACAGCTCCCTGAAAGGAGGCTGTAGCCAGGTGGGGATTGGCCTCTTCTCTCCCATAACAAGCAATAGAACAGAAGGAAATAGCCTCAAGCTGTACCAGGAGAACTTTAGATTTGATATTAAGAAACATTTCTTCATGAAAAGGGGCGTCCAGCATCGGAACACTGTCCAGGGAAGTGGTCAAGTCACCATTCCCCAGAGGTATTTAAAAGTTGTGCAGATGTGGCACTTTGGGATGTGGTTTAGTGGTGGACTTGCAGTGCTGGGTTAGAGGTTGGACTTGATGATCTTAAAGATATTTTCCAACCTAAAGGATTGTATTATTCAGTGATTTCTCTCTGAGATGTTGCATGGAAAGGAAATACTTACAGTTAAATTCCCAACTCTCTTGAGTCTCTTGAAGTCAAATTCCACTCCTGTTAGCAAGTTGTTTCTGTTTTAGTTGCCTGGATAGTGTTTACTCTGCATTAATATTCATTGTCCACTTATCAATTGCATCAGTATAAATTCTATGTATTCTTTTATGCTGGACTTCATGGAAACTCTGCTGTGCTTCTTCACTTATTAAGAGAGGGTCAGAGCATAACAGCAAATCACGTAGTAAAGGAACTTCACACTGAGACAAATACACTTTTCTTGATTTGGTACATGACTATAGTGATTTCTGAGTTCCTGACAATTAAGAACAAGGAATAAACTTCATGCTGTCCCTCTAGAAAATGGTCAGGATGTCTATCAGCTACTTTTTACCATTCTTTAAAACTAGTTTATGGGAGTAATTGGGGAAGACTGTAAAACAAAAAGCTTTGCTCAGGACATCATTCAGCAAAGTAACAATTATGCTTCTGTGCCAGACCATCTTTGGCTACAGAAATCAATTTTATAGGCTACAGAGCCTCACACAGGATTAAGAAATGTGAATCCCATGGGTAGGGACTCATTTTTGTTGTTGCTTAATCAGGTCCTTAGAGTGAAAGGGATATAACTATATTAAATTAGAAAAAGAATTATGTAGAAGATATATTAAACCACAGACAAAGGATGACAAAATGATGAAATGATGACTTAGAGAGGAAGGAAGTTTAGCATAGAGAAGAACAGCATAGAAAATACGGGTTTAAGCCTTTGAAAATGAGCAATGATATGTTGACATAGGCACCATTGGTTTTCAAATGAGAGTGACAAGAATCCTAGATTGGTAGGTTTGGGAGTGTTTTCTTCTGGAGAGTAATGAAAATTAATTTTTCCCATGCAGACTATCTGAAAAAAAGAAAGTAATTTGACTAAATATCTCTATTTTCATACCAAGTACTTACTCTTTGCATTAATACCTTGCATCAGGTTTTGTGTCACAACCTCAGTGAAGTTACCTATAGTCTGTGACATTCCTGGTTCTTTTGCAATAAAGAACTGTATTGTAATCTCCTCGGCTGCCCAACATGGAGCTCAGGTTGATGGGAATTGGAGAAAAACTTCACAGAATAAAATGTGACAGTCTGTAACATACACAAGTCGCAAGCAACGTACAGCAATAACAAGTAAATGTTAACAAACAGAGCGAAAGAGAGAAAGAGAAAAAAGAGAGAAATGTGAACATGTAAAAGAATTAAGATTCCTATATAACAACTTCATTTTAGTTACCCCAATATTCTAAGGCCATTAAAATCAATATCTTTATCTAGGTATCTTTATTAGATTCCTGATTTTTATATTACTGCATATTTTGAAAGTTGTTATGAAGCTTTTCTGAGTAGATCATACTGAAGGACTTTACACTGGCATGAGAGCAGAATTTAGAATGCTACATGATTTATGCAGAATCCTTCCAACCCAACCTACCTCTTCAACATTTACTCACCACCGTGTCGACCTGGGTCCCTCCAGGAAGCCGTGTCCCCCAGGAAAGGCACTCCAGTGACGGTGGTGACCGTCTCTCCCAGTACTAACTCGGCCAACATAGTAACATCACTCCCAGAGAATATCACCTTTGACAGGTACTACTTCTTGAAGTGAGGTGTCAGTATGTTGGCTGCCTACCTACTGGTACTGCTAGAGAAGTACAGGAGCTCTAGGAAAGTCGATCCAGTGCATCTTGCTCTTTACAGGCATTATTGGATATGTGCTTAATGCAGTGCTGAGAATGGTTGCTTCTGGAAATCCTGCATTGCAAAGAGCTCTGGAAGATCCTTCCTAGTCCATCCTGGTCCTTCTGGGGGTTTACTTATACCTACCCTGAACATCTGAAAGTCTCACTAACACCGGGAGGGTCACTGACAGATCAGGTAGAGGTTGCAGGAAAATACAGTCAGGTGAGTCATGTTACCATCTTGTATTACTGCTCTGACTGAGCAATTCAGTATGATGATCTATACAGGATGGAAGGTGTCTGAGACACGGAATGTGGATGAATGAATACAAAGAACAATGACAGCAGGAATGGTAGAGTGCTTGTTAATTTGGTTTTGTGCTTATAAACAGACAAGCAAGTAAACAAAAGGCTCGGAGAAAATATCCAGCAAGTATAGTCCAAGAGGGATACAAGCAAGTGGACTGGGCACAGAACTGGGACCTCATATCCTACACCTTTTTGCCCCTGGCCTTTTGTACTAACAAGTAAGTGATTTAGTGTATTGTACTGCAGCAGAAATGCACTTGTTGCACAGAGGTGCCTTTTCTTGTATCTGTCCTGCAAACACCAACCGTACTCAGTCCAGCAGAAGGAAGAGATGCCAAGAGTATTTCTTTCATATTCCAGGAATGCATTCTGCACTGGATGGCATGGGAGCCATGTGCTTGAGAAAGAGGATTTACCATATTTATATCTGCTTTGTGCTGGAGGATTGGCACAGGTTGGCCTTATTTGGCTGAAGTGCTTGTATCTGTGTTTTCCCATGACTAAAAGTGCCTTGTGCTCATTAGGTTATTAAGGCATGAAAACTCCTAAAATTTATTATTTAGTTCTGCAATTGTTTTTTAGC
Organism: Trochalopteron elliotii; assembly: GCA_024734555.1. NCBI lineage: Eukaryota > Metazoa > Chordata > Aves > Passeriformes > Leiothrichidae > Trochalopteron > Trochalopteron elliotii. The sequence continues at coordinate 254,981 of JANPWX010000130.1, read as the reverse complement.
TTAGTGAAGTCCTGTCCCTAAACACACTCAGCCCTGGCTCTGGCCCACAGGGTTTGTGTGGGGAGATTTTTTAATTTCAGTATTTTTTTTCATGTCTTGCCTAGTGCCAGAGAAAAGCAGGAAACATAAAGCACTGTGCTTGAATATGTGGCTCCTCGTCTTTGTTTTCAAATTACTTGGCATAGAGGATGTTATTTTTTACTCACATTCTAAAGTCAACAGTAGTACAAGTGACACCCACCGATTTTGTCTCTACAGGAAGTGACAGATGAATAATTGTACAACAAGCATTACATTATATTAGTTATAAATTCTGCTTTACATGTGACCCCCAGCTGTGAGATTGCAGGAATGCCACATGGGGGAGGGGGCAAGGCATAGATCCAAAGTGCTTCCACAGAACTGTAGGCACTTAACTGAGAATATTGAGTTAGAGCTGCAGTCACTAGTGATCTCTTATGGAGAAAGGCACCCCCAGAGGACAACTCAGGTCATAAATGAATGGATTACTCTCCAATATAAGGGGGACCTCAGACAAATGAAACTTAAGTTAGATGAGAATTACTGTTATTCCTTTTGTTTTCAGCTGTTAGCAATTTCTCCATTAGATCCCAAAGACTCCATTGTCAGTGATATCAGGATGTGATCATTATCTCATTTGCTATTTTAGAGTGAGAAGTTTTGGATTTTAAAGACTAGGAAGGCTAAGTATAGTGAGGAAAGAAAAAATACCTCCCTATTACCTTTCCATTGCCTTTTTAGTATTTTTTATGTCCAACACATTTAAACACCTGAGCTTTTTGAGCTGAAACAGACCTAAACTCTTAGCAGTTACTTTGCTGTCTACCATCCATCTTACAGAGAGGGGCAAAGGTTTTATGACACTAAAATTAGATGAGACGTTTTTTATGAAGTTCAGAGACACTTGATCAGAGAATTTGCTTCCCTTCTCTGTGGTTTGAAGGACCACCACAGTGACTACATACCCATGGCTTTAACAATGCTTTGCTCTCCATAAAAGCCACCAAGGTTCACAAGTGAAATGTTAGGCAGCAGAATGGGCCTCTGACAAGAGCTGCCAAGAGTTCCCAGCTCCCACTGAGCACTGGCAGTAGAAATACAGTGCTCAGCACACTTCTGACGTTAGAGCCAGTGTGTTGCACAAGGAATACAGGTTATTTAGGTTATGATGACAGAAGAGATGAAAAATGAAGCCCTGAGAAAAGAGCAGCTCCTTCAGAAAGCATGAGTGATAAAGCTGGAATGGGTAATTCCACATGATTTCTTTAAAAGGAGATCAGCTCTCTCTCAGGAAATTGCATTGAAATAATGGGTTCCTAACATCACAGCTTGTTCCAGTTCATCTGACTATGGAGTCACTGCAACTTTGTAGCTCCCTTCTGTGATAGACTTGGATTACTTTAACTATTCAGACATCAGGATAGTCTAGCAGTGGGTTATTGAAAATTGGCTTTGGGGCAGAGAAATAAAAGAACCACAGAATATTTTTCTGAAACTGAAGTCTGTGTTAGTAATGACAGACATTTCCCCTCTCCTCTTAGGTGCCTCAATTCTAGTAATTTTTTTCTGCATTTTACAGCCATGCAATGAATAGAGAATTTTGCCACCAGTACACTGTGAGATCCTGTACAATACATTTGTATGAAGATAGGGGATCCTTGGAGTATAGCTTAAGTGAAACTGCATGCAGAGGGGATCAAAGAGGTGAGAAATTCTTAATTTGGCCATGTTAAAGTCAATATAAACCTTTTGTGTGCTACTGTTATAAATATATATATGAAAAGAGTGAAAGGGTGGGGTAGATCTCTGAACAAACCCCAAATAACCCATCTTCTTTGCTTATGTATTATGAATGGATTCTTTAGACCATTGCTGTGTGGCACCAGACACTACTGTAGGCATCAAATGAAGTTATGAATTCCACTCGTATTTCAAATTTCTTTTACAGTGTTGGGAAGTTACATTCATTGCTTCATCCAGTGACAAGTACGAGATGTAACCATGCAGTCAACCTGTCCAGCAGGTGAGCACACAGCTCATGTAAGAGAGGGACTGAGGAACAGGGCAACACTTTAAAAACAAAACTGAGAGCTTTTAATACTTGTTTTGCATGTTTTGAGGTCTTCTTACAAACTTACACCTTAAAATATTTCACTGTGTACCGAATTAAATTATTATACCTGTAGGACAGTGTGAGGTTTGGGACAAAAATCATGTTTAAGTGGCTGAAACTGTCTTCTTCTGGGTTTGGTTGTTTTTGATTTTTTTACTTCTGTTATGATACTGACTACTTGGAATACTCAAGCCTTGAGATAAAAGACACTCCAGCACAGAGACTGTGGTTGACTGATGCTTATTTAGTTATATTCAATTAGTGGCTTGGCCACAGATTTTTCAAGTAATCTTCCTCAATTAAATTAAGCCTTGGGTCAGCTCAAAATATTGGGGTTTACTTCTATTTTCTTTTTGCTGTCCACTTAGCCTGTTGGGTGTTTGATTGCAGTACAGTGGTTGTCCCATATAAAATGATACCAAAATGAAGCCCTGATCTTGCACAGGGCCTGTAAACACCACAACAACATAACAACATTAATCCTTTGACATGGAGATGCTAGAATTTGGTGGGTGTATGTTAAGTGAGGGGACACACGGTTCTCTATAGTTTAAGATATCCCCAGGTCAAGGAGTTTTGGTCGAATTGCTCAGGTGAAATCTGCTCCTTTGTGTCAGTTCCACCAGCAGTGGAACTGCTCAGTTCCACCAGCAGTGTCTCGAGAATTTATGGGCAGCAGAAACTGCCTTGAATACAATGTTTTGTGTAGAGGAAATTTCTTCTTTCTTAATGCTGCTGGTGAAGGTCTGCCTGTGGCACTAGCTCTGCCATCCTCTACTCTGAAATGGTTTTCCTCCCTTCTGCTGCTTTCCCACCACCCACTGGTGGGATCAGATGGGATGGAAACAGGAAGGGTTGCTGCAGGAAGGGGAGGTATTGTAGAATGGAACTCTGACATTCTTTGTATTGGATTAAAATCAAGTGCTGTTAATTAAATATACCCTCCTGCCAGGTATAGATTAGCCCAGGACTGAGCTGCTGAGAGTGTTGGGGGCAATAAAAAGATTTAATTCAAACCTGCCAGACTTTAAATTCAAAGCATCTTTGCTTTGCCTGTAAATGACCACAGCATCTTTGGCAGCAGCTGTGCAGCCCGTGGGCAAAGCTCTGCTGTTTGCATGCCTGTGCCAGGAAAGTGCTCCTTATCCTGGGAGGAGGCACTGGGCAGAGCTGTGCTGAGCTCTCTGCAGAGCCCCGCTGGCCCTGAGGGCACAGAGCAGAAACAGATGTGAAATGCTGACTCGGTGCATGAGAGAGGGAGCCATGTGGAGAACTACTTTGTGCTCAGCCCTGTTTGGTGATGTGTTTAATCATTCCACCACAAATAATATATGGAATTAATAACTTCATGTGATGTCCTTTACACCTGAGCAATTAAGCAGGCTTTTTGTTTTTTAATGACATATTGGATACAAATCACATGATCTTATGTGACCTAGACACTGTCACACTGAAGCTTTACAGTTAAAAATTACAAGAAATATGCTGTACAACTTGGGCACTATTTTAGAAAAGCTAGGCACCCATTCTGTGTTCCTAGTGCAATATTAACTAGTTGTTTACAGTTAGAGGATGTTAACCAATCTAAAGATTTTCACTTCTTGCAAGTCTCTGTTTTCATATAATGTGCAGGTAATGGTTTCAAAAACAAGTCCGGCCTGTGAATGCTTCATGTTACAGAAATGAAACTTAACATCCAAGGTAATGCAGATCTTGTCTTAACAGTTTGATTCTGATCTTAGTATTTTTTGCTTTTCTCCTGCACACATATAGATCTTTCCATATTTGGAATCTAAAAGATGCAGGCAGTATTTTTTGCTTCTAGTGGTGCATAATAATTATCAGAAACAGAACTCCAGCTACGGCTTTACAATTTTGTTAGCTGAAGTGTAAGTGTGCTTTGTTACTTCTTAAAATATATATGCTTGTATATGTATATAAAAATAGTCTCTCTTAATTATTGCAGAAATAGATAAGTTGCTGCTACTATCAATACTTCATGGATATTGCAGTAACAGCTGAGTGTAGAGCACTGATGGTGGCGAAACAGTTCCACGTTGAACCAAAATTACACGTATTCTCAGGATACCAGTGCAGAATTGTACTGAACTCGTAGAGTTCCTGGTCCTCCAGTTCCCAGAGAGGACCAGGGTAGGTAATGGAAGGAACTTTATAAAGCCAGGGATTTCTGAGCTGATTTCACTCTGTAGCTGACTGCTAAAGTACCCCAGAGTCTGGCATCTCTTGCACCCTACCATGGGGAAGTTGGCACATTGCTCGTGGTAGGACACACACAATATTGCTGTGCCCTCTTTCCCTCTTGATCCGTGATGCCACAAAGGCATCTGCTTTATGAGGAAGTTTGCTGCTTGAACATGAGCTGTGATAAGCATTTGCAACCTGAGGGGAATGGATGATAAAACCATCGCTTATGTGCGCCAAGGATACAATTGGTACAGTCTATCAGTCACGTGAATTGTGATAGGCCTGTTGCAATGGAAATAGCCTTTAACAAAAACAAAATGAAAGCTATTTACCTTCTGAATGGGTTTTACATACTTGCACGGAAGGGAGAGGAAATAAGAAAGGAAGAGAAAAGAGAATAGGAAAGAAGAGAAAGATTCCCACCAGCTCTTCCCCTCCAAAATTAGCATTGGCATTGGTGAAGCCACACACAAAGGAAAGTCTCACTTTCTTTGTGCTTCTCACAATGACATCAACATGCATGGCTATGAGATGACGAGAAAATATCTCACTCACAATGAGTAACAAATCAGAATTTTCTTCAAAGCAAAAAAATGATAACACAAGACCATCATAGGTATATGCTAGCTCTTCCAAAACACCTCTTTTGAACTCTAGGTCAGTTGAGATCACTTGGCTGGCGATTTGACCTTTCTAATACAAGGCAGGGGGATATTCTGAAAAGGCTGAAGAATGTCTACTATGCAACTTGGCTGGAACATCTGCCAAAAATGAAGTTGGCATTGTTTTCAACATGGTTATCTACTTTCAAATTACTCCATAGAATAAATAGTGATATTCCATGGGTAGAGGTAGATTATGGGGTTTAAAAAAGTCAGATTGGAGCCCCGTAATTTTGTGTGCTATAGGAGTCTCATAGAACTGAGATATTCCCATAATTAACCACTAGCCATGGGATATTATAATATATTCCATGGTGACTAGTATTCTTTCCATTTCCCTCCCCACTCCCAGTAGAATTAGTATGGTTAATTTTGCTCTGGTTTCACCTATTGCTAACATGAATCAGTACAATTAAAAATAAGAGTGAGACAATCACTGTTTAGGTCAGACCAGCTGGTAATGACCAGTCAGACCTTTTCCAGTTGGCCTTTGCTGCTAGAAGGTTGAAAGAGCTGTAACTCAGCAACCCATACTTGCAAAAGGAGCATGTTTTAGAAAATCTGGTTCAAAACTCTTCATAGTTCTAAATGCTAAATTCTAGTGGAATATTATAGAATAGCTTGATTTGCATGCCATGGAATAAACATCCTTACATCTAGTCTTGTCTCAGAGTGAGTCATTTTGCATTAGTGTCAAGAATTTGAGCTGTTGTTCTACTTTGCAGTTAATCATCAGAAAGAGACAGGATTGTCTCATGAATATGCATGATGGTATAGTTGTCCCTTCAACTTACTAGGCACCTAGTTTCTGTAATGAGATGTACAATATCTGCCATTTAAAACAGCTGAAAGGTCCCAAATGGGAACAAATGAGAAAGCATCTGGCTGTTTCGAATTCCAGCCCTGTTTTGTCAGAAAGCTCTGTAATTGCTGAGTACTTGGCTCCTACTCTGCTCTATGAAGCATTCAGCTCTCAGGAGCCTCTGAGATGCATTACACAGTCCAGCAACACAGCTGTAGAACTCTCAAAATTCTTCCACTAGATGTAACAGCTTTCCAAAATATCTTGAGACTTGTATGCCCTTAACCAGGACCAAAGTTTGGGCTCCTAGAGCGTGCTCTCATCCTTAGTTTTGCTGATCAGCCTCCACTGTACCATTTGTCCCTGCAACCTAGACTTCACACATATTATTCACTGTGTGATGGTGGGACTAGAATGGATAAATGTGCTACCCATTGCTCTAAGAAAGCAGTCTGGCTGAATCTTAAATCACTACGCGGGATGGAGGTTAACGGTCAGATGGACATTCCTCTAAGAGGTTTCCTACCTGCTCTGTTAATTTCTAAAATTTCTTCTTGGGCCAGTGGGCAAGTGTCGCTCTGAGTACTGTGGTGTGGAGAGTTTACGACAGATTTACAATAATTGGGGGATCCCAGCTGGGGTGGCCTCGGGATATGCTTCTTTTTTTTCTTTGGTAGCTTCTGCTTAGCCATAGCTAAGGAGTAATACATTCCGAAATTGTTCACAATGACAGGGACAGGCATGGCAATGGTCAGCACACCAGCGAGAGCGCAGAGGGCCCCCACCAGCATGCCTGACCAAGTCTGAGGATACATGTCTCCGTAGCCCAGGGTCGTCATGGTGACAACAGCCCACCAAAAGCCGATGGGGATATTTTTAAAGTGTGTGTGTTCACTGGCACTAGGGTCATTTGGTTTAGCACCTATTCTCTCGGCATAATAGATCATCGTGGCAAAGATTAAGACGCCCAATGCCAAAAATATGATGAGCAGCAAGAATTCATTTGTGCTGGCACGGAGGGTGTGTCCCAAGACCCGCAACCCAACGAAGTGGCGGGTCAGCTTGAAAATTCGCAGGATTCGCACGAAACGGACTACGCGGAGGAAGCCCAGGACATCCTTAGCAGCTTTGGAAGACAGGCCACTGAGTCCAACCTCTAGATAGAAAGGCAGTATGGCCACAAAGTCAATGATGTTCAAAGAGTTTTTGATAAATTCCACCTTGTTTGGGCAGAAAGTGACTCTCATCAAGAACTCAAATGTAAACCAGACCACACAGACACCTTCGATGTAGGTGAGAAAGGCTTCCGTCTCTGCTTCCCTGTAGTGCCGCACCTGGGTGTCATTCCCGATGAATTCAGTTTCTGTCTTGTTCACAATGGGGTTAAATCTCTCGTGGGTCTCCAGGCAGAAGGTGGTAATGGAGACCAGAATGAAGAACAGGGAGGCAAATGCCACATACTGTGGAAAGAAAGATACGAGAGAAATGTTAAACGGTAGGTTAAGTACGGGGGCTTTGATTCTGAAACATCAGGGAGAGGCACGAGCTGTAGTAAGTGTAAATATAATGCCAAGCCTTCTTCCTGTGGGCTTAAGATGCCAAGTGTCACCTGCAAAGACAGCCTAACATTCAGCCTGGGAGGGAAAGCAGTATATAAGTACATGCTAAAATCCATTCTTACACAGATAGCACCTAGAGTGAGTGTAAATTTAGGCAAGCACTTAAATCTCAGGACGTTCTGTGGGATTTAAGGTTAAGGACATATTGAAATTGTACCTTGGTCTTCTGTTACTTCCTTGCCTTAAAGAAAGAGCACACCTTCCAGGACAACTGCCAGCCAGTACTTTTCTCAGTATTCTGTCAGCAGCATTGTGGCTGCTCCCAGCTTAGTGAGAACTATGATATTTCAGATCTCAGAAAAGTGCTAGCAAATACTAGTGCCAGTCTCAGATGGGCTCTATAGCAAGGAGCAGAGTCCTTGGCAGCATCAGACTTTTTTTGGCAAACCCCAGACACAGGTTGAGAACAGTCACATTTTCAAACTAAGCTCTGAAATGCCTCTGTTCTCAGTTCCCTTCTCTAGATATTTTGGGAGTGGGGGATAGGGAGGGTAAGGAAGAGGTTTCAGGTAAGCCTATCAGCTGATCCCAAAGGACACAGATCTATTGGCTTTCACCAGACACAATTTCCTTGAAGAGATTCTCATTACAATGTAAGACTTGTACCAGAATTAGATGATTTTTTTAAAAATTATGTTGGATTACAATTACAATATTGCCTTGAATGTTTTCAGAGATGGGGCATCCACCACCTCTCTGGGAAATCTGTGCTTGTGTTCCACCACCTTCATTGTAAGAAAATCTCTTCTTGTATGAATCTTCCCTCGTTTAGTTTAAAACCATTACCCTGGGTCCTGTCACAACAGGACTTACTAAAAAGTCAGTCTGCATCTTTCTTAAAAGCTCCCTTTAAGTACTGACAGAGGGACCTTGTTGACAGCAATAAGGTACCCTGGAGAATTCTATTCTCCAAGCTGATCAACACCAGCTTTCTTAGCTTTCTTCAGTCTTTCTTTCCTCTGCCTAAAGGAGATCTCTTGGTTGTATTCCATGATAATTGAGGGGTTTGGTCAGTGCAGTCAGGCCAAAATTCCCAAGTCATGTAACCACAGTTGCCCTGCTTAATCCTCCTTTAATCAATTAAGTAATTTGCACATATCCAAGACTTTTTATGTGTTGGAGTAGTATGGTCATGGTAATACTTCTTGCCATTCCACTCCCTGCATCTGTTATCTTCTTGTTTGTCTTGTGTGTTGCCTTGACAAGACATGTCATATAAGGTATTTCCCTGTCTTTATGAGCATGAGCAGCTGTGATAATAAAAATATTATCAAATACTCTTTTGATTTCCTGTTACTCACAGTGTCCCTTTTTCAACAGTGTAGTCAACTCAGGGGTTAAAAAGAACTAGTTTATTCTAACTGTGTGTTACCAATGAATGCAGTCCAATAATCTGAACAAAACTGGTGCCAAAGGAACAGACCATTAAATATAACCTATGTTTCAAACTATCAAAACTCTCTTGCATCAAGAAGTTCCTCCTGTCTGCCTTGCTGGGTAGACCAAGTGCAGAATTACACTTGACCTTCTATATTAGCAAACTAAGTCAAAATGGTGCATCTTTTACAGTTTGAGGTTAACCATTTAATAGAATACAAAGAAAATGGAAGATAATAAAATCACAAAAGGTTGGAAGGGCCCTCTGGAGGCTGTTTGGTACAACTTCAAAGCTGGACCAGGTTGCTCTTGCCTAGTCCAGGTCTGAGTATCTCCAAGGTAGGAGATCCCACAGCCTCTCTGGGCAGCCTATGCCAGTGTTAGGCCAGTAAGAGCAAATAAGCTTGGAAGGACACAGAGGCAAACAGACTCTTCTGCTTTTCAAATTCAGCTTTGTTGCCAAAGAGATTGGAACCATTGTCACAGATTTAAAAAATAAAACAACATTTCCCCCTAAACACTTCAGGTTGTCACAGCACTATTATGCGTGGATCTACTATACATGCTGATATGTGCTAAAAACAATGCCTAATATATCTGGGAGATAAACAATATGAAGATTAGGGAAACTGAGAAGCAGGATTTTGGGTATATTTTTTATCAGATTCTCCTGTTAAACAGGGAAATTTCTCCATGCACCATTTCTCCATCTGCAAAATAGGTGGTGTTGATAATGTGCTTTGTGATCCTATATAAATGTGTGCAGGTTCTATATGCTATATGCTTTTGTCTAAATGTTAGTGGTTTTTGTATATCAACAGTATTCCTGAAAAATCAGTTAAAGACTTTTAAGAGGTCAAAGTTCTTTTGTGTACGATATCAACAACACTCAGAGATTAATTGTCTGCATGAGTAAAATGAGAAACCAAAACCATCTTGTACCAAACCATCAGGAAGATGTTCCTAGCAGCCTGAGCATGTCTGCTGTATTCCAGCCTGGGGCAGACTGTTGCACAGAGTCATAGAGCCCTGAGAATTCAGGCTGCAGAAGGAAATGCTGACACTTCCTTAAGACAGGTAGCACTCACAGATGAGAAGGAGAGAGGGGAATAAAGCCATTTTGCATTTTAAGGGTTTGTGAAGATGCCTCCTCTCTTTATCCTGACTCCAAATGCAGTCCTCTTCTTGGTGTATACAAATATATCTCCTGTGTGACTTTTTCCTGCTTAGGACAACCTTCAGGCTGACCTTACACAGCAAGTATCTTGAAACTGATGTTTTGCTGTATAAAGAGAACAAATAACCAATTCTGAATAGGCATTAAGTTTTCTGCACTGGTACAGGTTGGCAGTGTTATCTGTAGAGAACATCACACCCATGATCTCTCACACCTTGGCTTCAGAGGGTAATTGAGAGCTTTTAGTCCCCACTTCAGCAGAGCAGGAAGCACCTCCTTAATGAGTGTGAAGTGCCTGTTTCCTCCTGTCTGGATTTAACAGCATCCTTTCCCAGGGATGGGCATGTTTTTGTAGGCTTTGTGGCTTTGAAAGCATGAGTCTGCTTTCAAGATTTCATAAAACTATGTCTGAGTAATGGTATTGACAGGAAGAATCCCAGTGTTTTTCTCCAATTTAACTTTTCTCCAAGGTAAGTGCAGAAATGCCCGAAAGTCAGGCCGGACAATTGGTTCACTGGCATCCATCTCTAATAGATTTATCACCTGCAGCTTCTTGGAACACAGGAATTAAGCAGCTTACTGAAAGAATCACTGGCATAGATTTGTGTTTGTGATCCCCAGTTCATATTGCTCTCACCCCTTCTTTCTTCTGAGTGTATTTCTTTGTTAGTTGTCTGAGATTTAGCAAACTCTAAGCATGATCTAATAGCACAAAAATCAGTGAGTAATCTTTTCTAGGCAGACCAGCATTATTTTTTGCCAAAGGTCAAAAAAAAAAGAGTTCTCTCCAGCCCACCATCAAAGGCCCACTGTGCCTAACATGAGAACTTGTCAAATCCAGAGATGGGCAGCCCTGATAAAGTCTGGTAAAGACTATGGGACTCCCACGTGTTCTATTGTCCCTGAAAATAAGTCTCTTTTTATTTCACTAATAATTTAGTGGGTTTTAATTCTTTCTCCTTACATTTTACAGCAGTTTCTCTTTTTCCTAGGATCTGAATGGGCTGAGGGAAAGGAGTGAGGATTTTAAGAAATGATGTCACATGCTGCTGAGTTACATAATGGCATCTAAAATTTTCTATAATTAAAGAATATACCTAGGTGAAGTGTTTGAAGTGATCAAAACTCTTTTATTTGCTTTGACATGTGAATGATTTCTATTTCACTAGAAATGCTGCTGCTATTACTTTTTTTTTCTGGCTCTAATACCAACAAAGAAAAATCTCAGATTGTCCAAAACCTCAAAAGCCATAAGCAAAGGCAGAGAGGAGATTTAAAAGGGGGAGATTTGGATTAAAATGTCAGTTACATTAAAATGTTTTCATCCTGGAGAGAGAAGTTACACTCCTGCATAATTTCTCTTAATACCAGCTGTATTTTAATAAGTTTATTTTGAAAATGTCTAAAAGATATCATGCCTCTAAGTGGAGAATTTTGTAACCTAATTTATATTGCTTCTGATTAAATCTATCTATCTATCTATCTATCTATCTATCTATCTATCTATCTATCTATCTATCATCTCTTCTGCCTGCCTTATGTTTAACCCAGCCCATTTTTGCCAGTGCAATGGGAATATGAAGTACCAATTAATTCGTGACAGTAGTGTTCCACATCAACTTTGAATGGCTGTAAAAGGAGCAAGGTAACGCGATCAGATGTAGCCATTCATGAATAGTTAGCCAGCATCTTTCCACTCATCATGGAAAGAAAACAGAAGTCCAACAGCCTTAAAAACCCAAATAAACCTTCTAATACATAAGAATTTAGAGGCTAGGCTTAGATAAAAGGTCTGAGTATTGGACCAGACAGTATTAAATACACAGGTGTTGCTGTGTACTTCTGGGAGTAGTTTTCTAAAAAAGCACATTACCTTACATGTCTTAGGTAGTTCTGGTCTTGGAGATAAGAAATCTTTTTATGTTTGAGTCTACACAGATATGCTGGGTAGCCTGCTAGAATTCATTGATATGGTGCCTGGAGTTCCCAGACTTCAGTGCAGATGGGCAGTGAAGGCTGGTGATGAAAGTACCAGGACAGAAATCAGAGGAGTGAGGCTCTTTTCCAGCCTCCACCATCGACACATTCAAGCATGTGGGCCTGCATCTTTTGCACCATCCTTTGTCTATCTTTTTTTAAAATTTAATTGAGATAATAAACTCTTTGGGGCTTGGAGCTGTCTGCCAACTTACATCAGCTCCCTGTCCAGACCTATGTATGTCTGGAGTGGGGACTTGGGAAGGGAGGCCTTGGCTGGGTCTTGGCAGCATTCTCAGATCAGAGACAACAAGGGAAGTGTGTGGTGGTGGTAGTGGAAGCAGCAGGGCTTTGCAAGTCAGGCTTCAGTAACTCTGGAGTTTGTTTTCTAGGAAGTAGCGGTGTACACGACACGCTATTCATAATTCATTCCAGATCACACGTTCAGAGCGAGTTAGTAGCAGCTGCACGCCACAGACACGTGCTCTTCTCCTTTGATACTGCTCAGAATCACTTAACAATCCTACTCAAGCTAGATGGGAGAAAAGAAACACAGCACACTCAGAGAAGATTTGCCAGCCTTTTCCTTTCCATCTGCTATCAGAAATATTTTTAAAAGTGATTCTTAATCCTTATCTTTTTATGGGGAAATTCAGGAAATCATACCCTCCCTAGAACCTCTGGATGAAAAGCAGAGGAAGGTGGCATTTTGATTGAACAACATCTGTTAAAGCATCAGGAAATTCTCTATATAAGTGGCACCATCTCTTTCTACTGATGTATTTCAATGAGCTTCAGTTTTGATGAGAAAAAGTTTTAAATCACTACATGATAACACTCCTGGTCCTGTTGAACCAGCAAAGAAGAGGAACTAAACACTTGTCATCTCAGTCTGTATGAGCAGGGCCCCTGAGCAGAAGGAGGTTTGCTGCTTCTCTTTTAGGAGGACCCAGGGCTTGCCAAGACTGAAATGGGAGGTGAGAACACACAACTCACCAGAGAACTTTGTCCCTGAAGGAGAAATGATGGTAGTCTTACTGCTATGGAGCTTCCAGAAAAGTATATTGTGACTCCAGTGAGATCTACTATGTTTAGGTTAATTTGTTTTGGGGTTTTGTTGTTTGTTTTGGGGGAGTGGGAGAGGGCTGAGGGGTGTGGATGGGCAGAATAATATAAAAATCCCAAGTCTATTAATTTTTCACTTTGTCTGTCACTGCTACACACGTGCAGGAAAAAGTTAGGCTCTGAAGAGTTTCAATAACATATGCTGGCAACGTAAGGGTTGGTTTTCTACGAAACATCAGTTATTCAAACATACCCTGAGACCTGTGCTAGACCTGCATAAAGCACTGAGGTTTCTAATTACAAGGTATCTCTTCAAGTACTTTACCAGCTTTCTTTTACAGTAGTTTATCTGATTGAGGTTTGTCTCTCAAAACTACTGCACTTCCATGAAAATGCCAACATTTGCCCATCTGTGACCCAAATCTCAAAGCTTTGCCTAGTTTTTGTTTCAATCTGTAAATGGTACTTTAACCACTCTTTATTTAAAATTAATTTTGTTTAGCTCATGTGTCCCCAAATTATTTAACAAGAGAAACCTTTTTACTGCAGCTCAGCCGAAGTATGGGTTAAGTGAAAGCTGCTTTAAAATACTCAGCTTTATAAACACTTTATTATGTCAAGACCAATTTTCCAGGCTTTCTTAGAGATATGGACCCTGATTCAAACAAATGACTCATTTTTAATGTGCCAGCAATTCTGCTGAATTTTTGAAAGTAATACTGAACCTGTATGACTGATCAGATGACTAAATGTGGGCACATGATACCAGCACCAGATAATGCTGGGGAAGTGAGCAAAAGCTGGGACTCTGTCAAAAAGCATCCCCTGCAATATTTCATTAAGAATCCTAATGGAAGATGTTTCAACATCCTGTGAGCAATGATCATGAAAAGGAAATTGTTTGCATGGGAAAAAAAATCCAGTTATTTTTTAATGGGTAAAGGGTAGGTATATGAGGGCACAATCAGATGTCAGCACCAAGCTGTGCTCAGTGAAGGGAGAGGTGACCCTCTCAGCTGTCTGCCTTTCAGTGGGATGATAAGACAATTGATAAAGAAGCTCACATCAGCAAACATGCTGGTTCACTTACAAGATATTCAAATTCATGTTTCATAGCTGAGACAAATGGAAGAAGGAGCCTTGCAGATAGACAGAGCTTGCTCTAGAGTCGGATAAAAAGTCCACTAGCAGCTCATGGATCAAATGATTATGTAATGACAAAAAATATATGACAGCTTGCAAAAAAATCTTGGAATGCTTTGTGGCACGCAGACATGAAACAGCGTGTTAAAAAAAATGTGCAGTCATCTGTGGAAAATATGCTTAAGTTATTCGGTGTTGACATTGCAATAAATAAATTAGAAGCTGATCTCTCAAATGTTAGTCCTAGCAGGGAGCCACGTGCTTTGACAAAGTAGTTACTGAGATAAGCAAGGCTGTATCAGAACTGGAAGTGGGGTATGTACAGTGCTCCCCTGGGGCCACATGGCCAGCCAGGTGGTCACCAGGCAAGGGCTGGAATGGTTCTTTGTAGGTCACAGGCAAGCCTTCCAGTTTCATCTAGGACAGATTAAGTCTTGTGAATTAATAGGAATATTGACACAGAAGTGAAGTGAATTTATTTTGCAAAGCTTCCTTGCTGCTCCCTAGTCTGGTAGTGAAAACTAAATGGGAACAGTATGGTGGGACCAAAGAATGTTTCATATTGCTCAGCAGTGGCACAGTGGGAAATTCTTAACATATATAGATTCCTGATCCAAAAGGGCCCCAAGACTGCTGCAGCTGAGGATATGAGACACAGCAGAAGGGGCCGTAAGTGTGAAAGTAAGCCTTCCATCTCTGAGGGACTGCAGAAATGTATGCTTGATAGAGACCTTCAAAATTGTCATTTCCCTGTCCCAAAGCATGGTCTTTGTTCATTTCATTGAAAGGCAGCCACACTGACTTGTTAAGGATCTCTACTGGTGAATATTGCAGAAATTCAGCAGGAAATTTATCCCGGTACTTCACAAATTTTTATATATATTTTTTCTTCCTAAGGCCTAACCTAAATCATTTTCATCTTAAGCTTTTTCACTTTTGTTCTATCCATAACAGACAACCAAGCATTTAGAAATTTTCAGGTGTTTTCCTTCTTTTGTAAGCTTACAACCACTAAACATTCAAACATTCCATGAGTCCTAGACATCTGTTTTCATATGTTCATGCTGCTTCTGCACAAATTCAATATAATTACTAATCTCATTTTCAGATGATGCCACACACTTTCATGCTGTCAAAAGCTTTAGGATTAAAGAAACTGAGAAAGTGATGTAATATATCATACATGGAATATTAACACATGGCAAAAGAAACCAGAGAACTTTACTTGCCCATTAATACTAGGAATTTCAATCTTTTTCTGTTAGGCAGTTGGTAACATTTTTTTGACTCTGCAGTTTCTGTTCTAAACTGAAATAGAGAGCTTTGTAGCAATGAATGGTGGTGATGTCATGCGTTAGGATTTTCAGGATCTCACCTCACCACCTTTGTTCTGGATTTATCTCCTGAGAAAATCACACTTCCTTCCTCTCTAACTTGCTGCTGGTCTATTTTTTTCCATTTTTGTTACAGCTTCTGCACTGTGACTTGCCCAAAGGTGGCTTAATTCATGTGCTTATGCTTATATGGTGTGCAGCCTCTCTCAAACCTACTTTTGAAGTGGTGCTAGAAGGCTTTCATATTACTGGAGACATTATTTCTGCAGCCTTTTGGAGTCCACCCTTGGTGAGGTTTGATTCACCCATCTCAGCTTCACAGCAGCCCCCAGGAATGAAATTGTATGGTATGAAGGAGGCAGAGGATGCTCCATGGTCTCCACCTCCTTTAGAAAGAGCATGCCCTGCTCACTTACCTTTTTTGCAAGAGGAAACCCTCCAGTGGGTGGGAATATTGAGTGGAAAAGTCCATAAGGAAACACCAGAAGCACAGGGAGGCTTTGCCCTGAATGTAGAACTCTTTAACTTAACATTCAAGGCCAACTTTTCTCCCTGTGGCTTTTAAGCCAAGATATTTGGTGTGTGTTCCAGGTCACGTTTGTGTGCAGACAGTAATGCTTCTGCTTCAGTACAAATTAAAGTGAGTACCTGTCCAACCTTTTGTAGTTTCCCATGTGGCTACATAACCAGCCTTGGACAGGGTGTGAGGTCTGTCTGCACACCTTCCACACACAATCACACAGAGCTGCTGGGGTGTGGCAGCTGTAGGATGTTGCTGGCAGCTCCTAGGTAGGATGAAGTGGAAGGTCCAGAATGCATCAAGCCCCAAAAGTGAGTAGCGAGTCTGCAGTGGGATTCTTAATCCAATTTCTCCCAAAGCAATACTATAGCAAAAATAATTATGATTGAATTCCTCTACAGACCAACTTATTTCATATTTGACCATGGATTTTGAAACCTCAGTTTCTGACTCTGTGGAATATGTTCCAAAGAGATTTAAATTCTGGGAGCAGCTGAGGGTTTACCCTCCAATAGTCGAGTTTAGCACCTCAGAACAGAGGCACTCAAAATAACTCCTCACCCTGGAAAACTGGAAGCCCTGGGATCGCTATGGTGCCAGTAAATGTTGAGCTCAGGATTTCCTGTTTTCACTGCAGTTTATGTGGATGGGTGTCACAGATTATGTGTTCCCTGAAACACCAGAGTTCTTAACAAGGTGGCTAAAAATAAGGATGTTAAACCTCAGGCATTTCAATGACTGCTTCGTTTTGGGTAATTTCACATAATTCAGAGAAACCATTTCTTCATATTTTTTTCCAGATTATGACTAGCAGTGTGTTGTAGGCAATATTGCTCCCATATTGTTGGCTTAGCTTGATTCATAGCTACCAGTTTTTGCTTTTAAAGCATTATGGTCACAGTTCTTTCCTACCTTTGGATAGTGTGTAGCACAAAAGTCCTGTTAAGCTCCTAGATGGCCTAAATATATTACTAAATGCTGAGACCTTTTTGTGCCTTTGCTCTACAAAACCTAAATATCAAATATCAACATTATATATAATTATATAAAAGTATACCCACATTATTTATAATTGCAACTATTACAAACCAAAAAGAAAATCCAAAAACTATTAAAAAAATTAGAGAGTATATTGGAAAGCAGAGGATGTTTTCATTCCCTAGTTAGACAGAGGCTTTTGCACAGCTTAATTTGTGCAAGGATGGGAACATAACAAAATTTCCACTGACAGCAATCTTTGTCAGCTCTGGGTTTTGACTGGCTGTAAGCCATTTTAGATATCCAAATTAGTGACAACGTAACTTATAAAACTGTGTTGGTAGCTCTTTTAGGCAACTTCCAAAATAGCCTTTGTCATATAAGAAAGATGGGGACGAATGTTTGAGCAGGGCCTGTTCAATTACATGAGAGTTAATGGTTTCAAATTAAATGAGAGAATCAGGCTTAGATATAAGGAAGAAGTTTTTTCATTATGAGACTGGTAAAACACCAGAACAGGTTGCCCAGAGAGGGTGTAGATGTCCCATCCCTGGAAACATTCAAGGTCAGGTTGGACAGGGCTCTGAGCAACCTGATGTAGTTGAAGATGTCCCTGCACATTGCAGGGTGTTGGACCAGATCACCTTTGAAAGTCATTTCCAGCCTAAAGGATTCTGCATAGTCTGTCTTGACTCAGACCAGCAAGATTGAGGGTATTTTTTGCAGTATCACTTCTCCTGTGTCTCTGAAGAAGAAAGTATTTATTCCTGTGTTTCTGTGGCTCCACTCTTCAATGTGTCAGCAGTAAGCAACTGGAGCCATAAGGTGGCCACTTGGTGCCAGTCTCCTGTTTGGGCAGTCACACACTTTGCTTCCCCAGTACGTTTTTATTCTTTTTCTAACATCTCATGGAAGACAGCCTGTTTTGGTTTTGATGAGATTCCACTGTTTTGTGGGCAAGTCTAGATGTGATATTTACAGAAATCCTAATGTACAACCCAGACTCATGAGGGTATCTGCCATGGCATGAGCTGCCACCATGGTAAGTGACACAGGGCAGTGAGACAACATTGCCACCCCCCTTGCTGACAGCACCATCCTGATTTCCAGGAGAAAGCTGTAGCATCCCTTCTTTCCATGGTACAATATTTTCTCCTACTGTACCCAATCCAGCCACAGTAGTGGCCTACAGATGTGCAAAAACTCTGTTCTTACATGGAGGAGAGCAATGAAAAAGCCTTGTCCTTGTTATGTTTTTTAAGGCTAAATTGGTGAGTCACATCTAGCACCTGTGACACCAGCCCTGCTACCAAGCTACATGTGGTGCTCACCCCTCCCATGAGCCAGTTCAGTGTTGGCAGCTGTGGAGGCCTTGCAAAAGGAGGATTTCCAGGGGTATTGCTGCAGGGCTGATTGCTTGGCATTGTCAAAAGTGCTCCCAACAGCCCTTTGCAGGTGAGAGCCACTCTCTCATCTGGTGCTGCACTAAGCACATCTCTGTTAGCCCCTTTTAGCTGGGGCTACAAAAGGCTCAGGAGGAGCCCTTTGAAACCCTCCAGGGAGGTGTATTTCATGAGTAACAAGCAAGCACTTCTGAAACCAACGTCTTGTGCAGTCAAGGTCAAAAGAAAGATGGAGATATTCAGAAAGGATGACAAGGTAAGTCATGGCCTAAACTTAGAGAAAATTTGCTTTCTGTACAAGGTAAAAGGAATGTGCAATATTCCAAAAGGTTTGCTAGCTATATTATGCAACTGTATTTAGCTTGTGTTCTGCAGTACACTCAACATCCTGTTGGATAATAGGATTCTCTCAACTGTTACTGTTTACTGTCTTCTGGCTGTATCACCTGTGGTTTCATTTCCTAGGTTTGTTCAAGTGCACATGCAGGTACAATGCTACGTGTGGTTGAAGAACCACTTCAGGTTTTGAATTCTAACCTCAGACATAAAGGAAATATCTTTCATTTGAAGTAGATCTGTTTGAACATTATGCATTTATCTGCACTACAAAGCATCCAAAAACATTCTAACAGTGTGGAACTCTACACCTTGGAAGTGCTGTTGAAATGTTAATATAGGTATCAATCTCTGCAACTGTTTTGTAAGGCAAAACAAGCAGGTACTGCTTGTACAGACAAGGTGATTGTGTTTATTTAGAGCCTGCATTTCTCAAGTATGGTGTTTTAACTTTGACTACATAACTACCAGTACTGAGGTCTTGAATTGGGGTAAAATTAGGAGATAGTGTTCAAAATCTTATCCTCATATCTAAACTTCCCCAGGGGTGAATAATCTGTGATATTTGGAGTGCTGGGCTGGTGTTAGGGTACCGTTTCTGTTGGCCAAGATATGGTGCCCCAAAACTTGTGTTTGTGCAATTCAAAGCCATCTGGTTGTGAAATTCCAGCCCAGTTCTTGAGCCATGTTCTACCTTTTAACCTTGCAGTACAGTGAGTCCAACACACAGCAAGCAGATGTGTGTGGGGTGTAAAGAATTGCAGGGGCAGTGCTCATATCCCTGTAGGCTCTTAAGAGTTTTGTTCTTTGTGCCACCCTGTGACATCAACGATTCTGGAAATGGTCACTCTGGTTTAAGAAAAGGGCGAAAATATTTCCACTGCCCTTTCTAGTGTCCTCAATACTTTGTCATGTGAATTTGAAGTCTTCAATGCTAAGAAATCTTATCAGATATTTTACTATGATCAGACTGATGGCTTATTAAATTTAGCCCTTCAGGAAATTTTGGTGTGGAAACTCAATAACTGAAATGTCAGAAATCACTAATCACTTCTGGAAATCTTCCCTAGCAAGTATACATATAATAGGCACAAAACTGCATAAAAATTTAAGGGAAGTGAGAGGGGGTTGGGGGTGAAGTTGGAGAAGAGAGGAGAAAGGCAGGATTTGTGTTCAAGCCAGGTATTGTGTTAGCAAACAAGGATGAAAATTAGCGTTCACCCTGGAGGGCTTATTTTCATTCACTCAGCTTCTAATTCTTAAGTGATTTGTGGCAATTGTGTGCTGCCATAAGACTGCTTATGATACCAACTATGTGCAACTGAATGTTCTGGGAGAGCACAAAAAACTGTTTCCTAGGGAAGGAAAGTTAAAGGTGATTCTAAAACATAGGGCTAGTTAGGAATAATCAGAAGGTGCCCAAATCAAAGTTTGTGATTTTTTTTTTTAAATATTTATTTCTCAATCAGAGCTTGAAGGTTTTTTATATTTAACTTGAAGGATAACCTCAATGAGGTGAAAGAGGCATTGTGACCTCTTCCTTGAATGCCCTATGTCTCAGATTAAGGTGCACAATTTTCTGGAAAGACGGAAATGCCTTTTCCCATCTTGATGCATTAGGTGCAAGCAACTTCCCTAAACAGATTATTTGCAGTTTAGCAACATAAATGCCATTCTGACCTCAGGATAATTCAGAGGACACTGATTTGAGTGCAGTAAATGGTTTCCTCCATAAAGTCATCCTTTCCAGACGTAGGAAGCACATCTCAGGTGCTAAATGGAGCCTGGGGAGGTGAATGCACTCCCTGTTGCCACTTCACCTGCCTCAGGAACAAGAATCCAGGATTTTGACCCTTTTCCCTCTTTCTCATTAAGTAATCCAGGCAGCCAGCTGTTTGTGGGGAGCTTTGATACACAGAGAATTTGCAAAGTGGTAGGAGTCCATTTCTGCACCACTTCTTCCAGTGAGCAGCGGAGCTGGGTTTTGATGTGAAATGTTGAGCTGAGTATGTGATGATCAAGCTCTTCATAACCCAAGTTTGTGGATTTCCAAATCTAAACTCTTCTTAACACAGTGTCTCACTGAGGTAAAGATTTGCTGCAGAAAAATTAGCTTATCTTTAACCTGTTATTGTGGCTTGACAAAATTTGCATTTTACAGACCTTTTGTCTCAGAGCAAGTGTTGACAGAGTACTAGGATTCCTTTTTTTTGTTGTTGTGTTTTAATTCCTTTTCAAAATAGTCACAAAAGTTGGGGAGGGAGGAATTGCCAACCGTATTTTAAAGGAGCTGTAGCCATGGTAACAGAGGTGCCTTCAGTTGCCAAGGTAACAAATGCAGCTCGACTGCCTTGCTGTAAAGCCAGACAAATCTGCTCATGATCTGTTGATTTAAAGATGATTTATAAATTGTTGAGCTATTTTAGGCACTTAAATCCATAAATCAAAATGTCTGTTAAAACGACCAATACACTGTACTATTTATGCATTATTATTCACCCCATTCTTATTACACCAACTGGATTCCACCCCCCCCATCGATGTATCTAGGCTTTTTCCAGTCCTAGTTTTTCTTATTTATTGTTTAGAAAATGGATCTTTCATCAGAAACAGATGATTCATATTGCTGCTTGTAAATCTCATTTATTTGAGAAATTCTAGCCCCCTCCCATACTTCCCCTGCTCAGTCCTGCAGTCTCTAAATGGAGCTTTATGTACTTCTGCCCTGAAACAACAAAATATGCTTTGCTAAAAATTTGCTAATGAATTAAATCAATACAATTTGGAATGAGTTCCATCTCAAACAATCAATACAGGCCCAGTGATGTACAACAGGCAGGCAGGTAAATTGGTCTAAATAAATTTACAATTGATTTTACTTTTAAAACCAAATTAGGACACTTACAGTCTTACGAAATAAGATCAACTGCAACTTATGCAAACAAGAGTATTCCTGGTTTTGTCTTTTTTAATACTAGTAGTGAACCTGTTACTTTTTAAACTTAGTAACTTTTATTCCTGGGGTAATATGCAGTTTCTTGGCCCAAAAGCATGTGTTGGCTATTATTAAAACAGGTCATGTTTATTCATTTCTCATTTCATTTGTGGTAGCCTTTGCTTGTTAATGAGCACTAAAGGATTGCATAATTCAGTGTAAGTTATGTAATAGGCCCTGGTATGGATGTGCATGAGGGCCAGGACCAGCTTCTGAAGACACTGCTGGGTTGGGTGGGCACACCTGCACTGTGTACCTTTGTTCCCCTCTTCCTCATCTGAATTCCCCACTTTGCCACTGGCTTGTGTGCCCAAGGAAGAGTAGACCCTTGAAGGAGAATGCTTTTTGTCCAGGTGGGGCATTGTGCTGAGTCTGCACTGCTTGATGCTGGCAGGAGGATGTCCAGAGCCGTGCAGTTCAAGGTCATCAGAGCTGCATGGGCATAGAGGGCTTGGATCTGGAAGGAACATAGCTGTGACAGCCTGCCCAAGTCTGCAGGATCTGCCGTTGCTAATCTGCTAATTTGGAGGTATTTCCCCTGCACTGATGACTCACTCAGAGACATGCGGCAGGCAAATCACTGGGAGGGGAGCAAAATGTAGCTCTTCAGAAATATGCAGTGCCTGCTGCATTCATTTCTTGTGTCTCTAGCCATGACTTTTCAATAGCTACGCAAAGCTCAGTCTGAAACCAAGCAAAAAGTCTGAAAAGCTGAGTTGTAGAAAGTTCTCCCAGGTCTGCTAATTTTAAGAAATGGTGTCAGCAATGCTGTAAAACTGACGAGGTTAAGAGGCTGCCTTTAAAATCCTAGCTACTTAGGCAGATGTCATGGGATTTAACACAGCCATTGGGTTTTAAAGGTGCTTATTTTCCATGAAAAACATATGCTTGCTCAAGAGCATAATGTTACAGTCCTCTGATCTAGTGTGATGACCATTAGCAGTGGTTTTCCTTGCTCAGAAAATCCTATTAATCCTTCACATGCACACGCAACTCATATTAGTATTAAAGATGAGCAAATCAGAGTTATCAGGTGGTGCTTTACCCCCAGGCTTTTGGCGTATCAGATGTGACATCATTCTTACAAATCTTGGAAGAGAGAAATGCCAAAAGATGTATTTATACATCCTGCTGCAACTGTGAGGATTTTCTAGGGTTATTCAGAGTATTATAAGGGATTAATTTCTCTTCTTTTAAGGGAGAATTCCAGAGTGAAATAATTTAATTCAATTTTTTTTTTAGCCTCATCACGCTTTCATTCCATTATTCCTATTTACATGCTGCTTAGTGTCACTTGACCTTTTCCTCCTTGGTCAAAGTGCCCTTCAGATTGTTGCAAACTACTTTTTTTGCCTCTCTAGTCTGTTGCTTAGCAGAGATGGGAATATTGAGTTGGTTCAATCTGTCTCCTTAGTTTCAGCTACTACAGCCTGCAAAAGTGTCTTCTGATTTTAGTGATGATTGCCTAAAAAATAAGGATTGGGAATGCTGGGATCTCTTCAAAGCTCAGTTTAGACTATAATGTTTTTATTTTCAGTATTAACCCTTAAATATTATTGTTCTTATTGATGGGGATAATGAGACATCTTGCACAGACCTGTTTAAATTAATAGAATGTTATAAGGGTTTTACTTCTCAATACCTCAGTAAAAAAAAAAAAAATAATCTAATAAGTCTGACGCTTTGTCTGCCTTTCTAACCTACTCAACAAGAGCTCAAGTACAAGATGTTCTTGTCTGCTGCAAGTGACAGATTCACTGCACTCACCCAGCCCTCCCCTCCCTGCCAGACAGGGAACTGTATCGAGGTAGTCGAGCTGCCTGAACATAAAGAATATCTGGAGCAACTCTGTGGCTTGTGGATGCAAGAAACACAATGCAATGCATTTATTACAGTGTCATGCTCTTCTAAGTGGGCTTGGATCTCTGACTGGCTCTCTGGGATTAAATATTTTCAACATTGACTGGAGTGTTTCTCTTCCCAGCTCTTGCTTAGGTTCCATGGTAGGCATGTGGGTCAACTTTCCTTGGGAGATGTTTGGAAAATGGCCAATGAAACTTCATTAATCTCATAGGCCAGGGACCCTGGACATGCCATGGTCATTAGTGCTAGAGCTAAAATAGAAGGTAATTGAGTTAAAATGGGGAAGCAGAAAGGTGTTATTTTGTAACACCTGCCTTTGTATTTTTTTTAAAAAAACCCCATATAGTGGAAGGTGCTATGTAAGAAGTTTTGAAAAAGAGAGACTAACTCTTGATCTCCAGCAGAAAGGCAACACTGGAATTTGCTTTCATGCCAGACAATGAATTTCATAACTGTTGATTTTTCTAAGTCATAAATGGCTGTTGGGCTGACTTTAGGCCATGGTCTTGCAAGCAGAAATTCTGGTATAGCCTCTGGTTTATCACAAATATCTAGCACTTAGCAAAAGTGCTGGGGGTGGAAAAGAGGGTGGAGAATTCAAGTGTTTTAGCTAATGGTGATGAGCGGTACATGTGAGAGCTGGAAATCTCCCCTCCTTTTTGTGCTGTAAGTAGATGATCTCAGTTTCCAGTGCAGTCAGACTCTGCTTGGCATTGCCTTGTCTGCCTTATTTTGACCGTCTTACCCCCTTAGCTTTATTAGATTTGTACGTGCAGTCAGTTTCTGCATTCTGGGATCCCTTTCTCATCTGTGCCCGTGTGTGAAAGGTTTGCAGTAGTTGTTTTTAGGACCTTCTGCTATTTCAAATACAGAAATAGACTGGAGTCTTCTGAAAAGGGAATAAAATCTTCTCATGCTACTAAGGACATGTATCACTGGGTTAAAAAAAGAGTGCTGATGCAAAGCGAGTCTGTAGCTTGGAAGACAAAATCTTTTTGCTCTCCACACTCTGAAAAAGATTACTATTGTTTGGAAGCAAAGAAATACAAAATGGGCAGAAGGTGGTGTGCCTAAATGGATTATAGTGGGTAGCTTTAGAATAAGGCATCTCTTTCATCCTACCAAATGAATTGTCAGCAGCTGTTGTGTTTTTCTGACAGCCTTTTATTTGCCATGTGCACTGCAGCACAAATGCTGAATTCTCTGAACTGCCCTCAACAGGAGCTTCACCAGTACTGCAGTGAGTGTATCTCCTGTGGGAATACCTGCTGTATTTCAGCTGGCTGCTTTGGGGGTAGGTGAGCAGCACAGCCCGGCCAGATGCTTGGCTGGAGATGTTAATGTGTTCTGTGACCGAAGCTTACAGGGCGATTTGCACTAATAAGAACAAGTGCTTTAGGGGAGGGAGTGTTTCCATTGGCAGAGTGCAAAGCTATGCTTTCAATTCTCCTGTTTCTTGCAGCCAATTTACCTTTATTTTGGGAATGTTGAGGAGCAGTGTGCATGTAAGTGGGAAGGAGCAAGAGATGAAAACAAGAAAACATGACATTGTGCTAATTAGCTTTCTGCTGCTTGGCAACAACTACATGCTACCTGGGAGCAACAGGAGTAAGACTGAAAGGAAAAGCAGGTAGCTGAACTTGGGATTTGACACTTTTTTTTTTTTTTTAAATCCTCTGCTCCTTACTCTTTCTTCAAATTGTAAATGGAAGAATAAGGATCTGAGTGAGAATTTTTGCTGTCCTTGCATGTTTTCTTGGGAACATATAACTTACAAACGGTGTATGCTTATAGTATACCAAGCATTGAACACAAAGAGAAGGTGTCATGAGATATGGTTTTCTTTTCCAGACTGATGAATATGTCTAGATACAAATTACTTCATTAGCATGATAATTTTGCTTGGTTTTGGATACCTTATTTGTTTGCTTAGTTTATTTTCATTTTTCCAGTAAAAAGAATTGGGCAAATCTATATTTTTATATACCTTGCTCAGAGAGAGCTTTTTATAGGTCTTTCAGATAAGTCTAAAATAGGAAGATCTGTCTTATTTTTTCGCCCTGAAATCAGCAAGGTCAAGCCAGAAATGACCAAGTACTCTGTGGCACTTGGAAAAGAATGGGAAAATAATATAATTATTTTAGATATAACTTACTTGAAATGAGAGAGTCTTAAAGTAAAAAGCATATTAAAATAAAATCTTCATCACCATTTTATGTAATCATCTAGAACATGCCACTGAGACTTAGAGAGGATTACAGGGACTCCCTGCAGCCAGGTTTGTGCCTGATGGCATCTGCCTGGCTCCCTGGAATGTCTGGAGGTGATGCTCATCCCACCTCCCCTGTGATGCTTCAGTGAGGGGTGTCTGGCTCTCCTTTCCCACACCTGCCCTCAGCTGATCCAGCTGTTCCTTGCACCGTGGAATTAGATTAGTCAGTTTTATGCCTTTACCATTTGTAAGTGACACGTTAATTTTCGGTCTGATGCCTGCTGCACAAGGCATACTTCTGGCAGGCTTTGATATTAATGCTTCATAGAATCTCAGATGTGTGAGGCTGCCTACCAGATGTCAGAAACGAGTGGCTTTCTTCATCCATTGTGACGGGCTTTGCTGCTTTAAAGAAAAAAAAAGTGGCCAGGTCAAGGGTATATTTGTGTGAAAAGAACATCAAATGCAACCAGCCTACCATGAAATTAAAGAAAAATTCTTAGGGGTTGGTAAACAATACACTAGTGAGGAAAGCAAAGCATTCCTGGAAAATTCATAGACCAGTGTTAGGTTCTGGTATTCAGTGCTCTTCCCTAGAAATCAGTGTTTCAGCTGTGAGGTGATTTGGCAGCAGATGTAGCAGGAGAAGCTCTGCAGGGTTTGGTCCTTCTGAACCCTAATCCTGATGGCACTGAGTGTCACACTCTGGCTGTTGGGTTCTGTGCCTGGAGCAAGGTGTGGTGAGGCAGTGGAAATCCTGAAGGAAAGCCCAGCTTCAGACCCTGTGTCTGAAAGTTCCACATTGCTGAGTATTGAGCCCTGTCCATGGACTCCTATGACTTTGTCTCTCATCTCACACACACATGGAAGTTAGAGAAGTTCTGATCTGCTCACACAAACCCCAGTTCAGTGGAACCCATTTCTACAGTGTTGAGTCAAACTGCAGAACTGGCCTTTCAGTTTCAACTAATAACCTTTTGCACTTAATTCCTTGTAGGTTTTTGCCCTAGTTGAAGTGGGGCAGTGGCAGATAGTTGGAGAGGGGAGAAGAAATACAGTGTTCTGCTCACTTTCCCCTAGAAATCAGTGACACAGATTAATATTGTGTTAAACAGCTTTTCCCATGAGCATATCTCAAAATGATTTACAAAAGAGATAGGCTAGCATTAATTCCCCATTTGTGGTTGGGGAGGATCAAGCTGCAAAGATGAAATTGTATTTGCTCACTAGTGAAGTATATGTGCTTCTAGGAAATAAATAAACACAGTGCAGAATGTAGTGTGGAATGCAGATATGGCAAAAATGTCCCTTGAGAGCAGGTATTGCTTTTAAGCTACAATGTCAGTGAGCATTCAGGCATGACTAAACATGATTCATTAAGACTGTTTCTTCGAAAATTCTGTTCAGATAGAACTAGAAATGGGGCAGCAGCCAGGCAACTTTCAAATATCAGAGCACTGTGTGTTATGATGCCTCTATTCATTTGCTGCATTATTGGTACAGCTTAATGGAACTGTGAAAGAAAAGGAAAATGTCAGTCTTTAGTAGCTTTAGCCTATTAGACAGGTATGGAGTCTAGGGTCATTCAGAAAACCAAGTTCTACAGTCCATTTCCTCCTGGTTTAAAATTGGAACAAGAGCACTCTTCTGCACCTCCGAGGATGTCGTGACTCTGAAAAAGAATAGGGCCTGCTGCCTTAGTTTTCCCTGACTCATTAAAGAACTGGTGAGATTGGTAAAAGATACAGGCTTCACATCACAATTTCATTTGTAGACCTGTGACTTATTTAAAGGACCAATGAAGTGGGTTAAGACAGCCTTGGTTTTTATTCTCATTATGATTCTAAAACTGGCAGATTTCAGGAAAGAATTTCGTGTTTAAGGCTGCATTCAGGGTGCAGCTCCAAGCTGTGGCCTCAAAATCAGTGTGTTCACCTCAGACCAAATTAAGATGAAAAAGGACATTGGCAAGATAACAGGAATATCACAACGGGAGATAATGAAGCCCCTTAAGAAACCAATTCCCAAGTAACTAATAATGAGTGGCAAGACTGGTGGGAGAGCAAGGACAAACTGTGTGCTGTGTTTACGAATCTGCTCTCTGGCTCTATTCTGGAAAAAATCAAGTTTTGCTGGTGTGCAGAATAGAACTTTTGGAAATAGGTAGAGACACTGCAAACTGGATGATACAGTTTTCTTGTCAGGCTGTTCTTTTAACTTGGGCATCAAGATATTCATAATAGGCTTCTTTGTCATAGAGGGTTATATTTACAAAGAAGTGTGCACACTTTTTTTATCTTAACCTGGGGGCAAAAGTAAGGTGCTCCTTATAAAGTGGCTGAAAAGAAAAACCAGTGTGGAGTTTGTTTGCTTATTGCACAGGATTATGTGTTTAGAAGCATTCAAACACAATCAAAGAACTGCTTTCCTTTGTGGTCAATTTATTCCTATTCACAGGGAATAATAAGAAACTCATGTATATAATGACTTTTGAAATTTATATATTTTTTTAAAGTTTCATTCCAGGGGAGATGAATTTACTCTGAAGTGATTTGCCTGAATGAAATAAGCAGCTCCTTGAAGAATCAGGAGCTACGTGCAGGTCCTTGAAGTTCAGTGCTTTAGCTGCAAGACTATTATTCTTGTCATGCTTTCCTCCTTTCAGCAAAAAAATCTGTGTAGGCCACAGTCATGCTGGTTTTGAAATTGGTGGATAATTTGTGGCTTGTTTCAGTGGTTAGAAAATTCAGCTTCTGGTGTCCATGGAGCAGTGAATTGTGTGTTCTGTCCAAAGCTGTTTTGAGTCATTAGAACAGTTGTGAACCGTTCATTATTGAGCCAGACTCTCTCATAAAAACTCAGTCCACAGCATTTTCCTCCCTCAGTTTCTTGTTATGTGTTTGACATGGAGTTTACAGTGCATAGAAAACGTTTCCTTTTTTACCTGTGAACAATTAACTACATTTTGAAACAGCTGTTGAAGTGATCCCAAAAATGTGAGTTGCTGCCGAGATGGAGAGATCTTTGTGTCATGGGGGCATGTTGGTGATGGGTAAAAACACTTGGCAACTCTTCTGGGATCAACCTGTACTCAGTGATAGAGACAAAGCTCTTTCATCTGCAAATGCTGCAGGGACCTCTGGAGACCCCACATCTCTCTGCTGAAGTGGAAATTTGGTATCCTATGAGAACAGGATGAAAGAACAGTGAAAGCCATTTGTCACAATTTTGGGTAGGATAGCAAAAGGTTACAGAGGTATCAGTCTAAACCACTACCCAGACTTAGCAGCTCGGTTAATTCACTTGCTTCTGAAGAGTAATTGTCAAATATTTTGTTTTACCAGCCTGAGGACTACAATATCAAGTAAGTCCTGGTTTCTTCCCCTTTCCGCTGTCCTATTTTGCCAGGGAATATGTACTCAAATACACATAGCCAGAAATACTGTTCCTTCATGGTTGGGGAATACCTAACCTTTTAAAATAGATTCCTGACTCTCATGCTGTG
The DNA here is from genome assembly GCA_024734555.1 of Trochalopteron elliotii. Classification (NCBI taxonomy): domain Eukaryota; kingdom Metazoa; phylum Chordata; class Aves; order Passeriformes; family Leiothrichidae; genus Trochalopteron; species Trochalopteron elliotii. Next base: position 225,674 of record JANPWX010000130.1, on the reverse strand, counting down.
GGTTTCTTGAGGGCAGAACATGATGTCCCATATGCATGAGGGACTGCTGAGAAATACCATCAGTGAGACAGGCAGTGAATTCCTGGGCACAGTCAGGGCTGGATAATGCCAGTGATGGAGAAAAGCTGCCAATTCCTGGTGGGAGAGAGGTGGGGAGTTGGCATTTGTTTATTTTTTTGCCAGGGGAAAGAGAGGCACAGTTAAAACAAAGATACATATATGATTCTTGCTAGCCAGTTCCTACTTCACAGTTCATATAGCAAGTTGGCATTATTGGCTTGATCTTCAAAATATTGGCTTTCATGTGTTTTTTAGGTCAGTGCAACAAAGATATCCTCATCCTCCTCTGTTGTCCTCCAGTTTATGCTGAACTGTAATACCCTTGAGAGAACAAATGCCACAGCAGCAGGTTTATAGTGTCATTTGGGTTTTGGTTATGCATGTAAAGTCCAAGGCCTTTTTCTTTATTAGGGTACAGCTGGCGTTAATTTTACACCAGCCAAACTAGGGCATTCGACAGCAGGTAGCAGAAGGCAGAAACCTTACAGCTTAATGCTTTGCCTGTGTACTGATCATCTTGATAAACTGGGAGAAATATGTAAGCTAATAGCTCTTCATGATCTCACATATCCCTTTTTGTAAACGAAGCTCCAGAACCATATGCACTGATCTTCCACTGAGTCTGAGGTAACTCATCCCTCCTAGCTGTAATCAGGAGAAGTTCTGTGCTTTCCCAGTGTGCTGTACCCTGGGTAATCCCTGTTAAATTGGAATTGGTGATGGTGTGGAGAGGAGAAGGGGTCACTGAAACAGGGCCAAAACTGCTGAAATTGTGTACACAAAAATGAGTATTTGACAGCAGATGCAGCAACCCCTCAGAAGTCTTCAGACTTCCTGAACCCCATCTCTCAACAGAGAGGTTCAACCAGCTATCCCTGATCCAACAAGTTCTCATTTCAAATGCCTTCTGCCTGACACCATCTACCACCTCCCAGCATCCTGCATATTTGCAGATATTGTCACAGAAAATTGGTGCCACGCAATGATGTGAGAAATTCTGCATTTGATAAATTGTTGTGTGACTCCATTTAACAAAAATGTTCTTTCCTTAATGTTCCTTGAAGACACAGCAGAATTTCCAGCAGTGTGGAGTTTGGCACGAGGGTCACTAAGAGCCAGAGGGGCTCAGTGTGGAATTGAAGCAGTGATTTCTGTGCATTATGTGGTGTGGGAGCAGCAGAGAAGGGTGGGCTATCTGTGAATATACTCTGGAGCAGTGGGCATACACAAGGGAATTGGAGTGTAAGTAAGTGGTGGGACACACTCCATTTGCTTGTTTGTGTTCAGTGAGGCTAGAAAAGCTGCATTATCTTTTTATGCAAGCCTCATGTTTGTTGTGGGTTCAGCTTCCTGACAGGAGAACAAACCATGGCTGGGTTGTGTTTTGCTCAGGGCTGGGTAATCCTGAGCAGTGACACACACATTCAGGCACTGTGGTATGTACACCTGATGGCACGTGGAGCACACTCCTGTTATCCCTTGGAAAGCTGCTCGGTGCTGCTGAGCTCGAGCGTGTGCAGCACTGCAAGAGCACCAACCCTCGCCACATGTAGTAAAGCAGGCCAGTTAAAAAGGGAAGTAAGCTCACCAAATAGTGAGGTAATAAAAGATTATCCAGCTTTCCAGAGAAATCTACAGTTAGGACATTGCCACCTGGTAACTCTGGAGAGAGGTCTTCTTAGTATGTACTGATTTTTTTTTCCCTTCCTCCTCACTTTCCTGTGTTTGACTATAATGGGGAGCACCCACAGCAGACCATTTATGCACTGTGGAGTGGTCAGTTATATTTCAAGATGTTTAGGGATAGATATTTTATTTTTCCAAGACATTTCGTGTCTAGGTGACAACAATCCTTAAGTAGCCCATGAAAAAAACCCCAAACAAAACAACAGAGCTTTGATCTTATCTGCATCTTTGTAGGTTGGCAAGACAATATAAGGGTCCATTTGGGTACCACAGCAGTGATGCTGTTCAGTATTTTATTGCTTCCTATGCTCAAAGCAATTTGTGTGGATTTAAGTGAGTGTTGACAAGCTGATCCTTACAATTTACTTCTGAGATTGCTGGATAACTGCTGTTATTTCCTGTGACAGACCAGGAAAAGGAAACAGGTGAGGGGCAACACTGAACCCTGCATTAAGGGAAAGCCAGAACATTCCAGCTCATCTTGTGCTGCTTCAGATAGTGTTTCATTTCAGTTCCTGGTTTTAAACACCAAAAAGCTGCACTTAGACTCTAAGTACAGGCAATGAGATAACTTAATAGCAAAGCTCTTTGGACTCACTAAAATCACAGCAAAACTGCAAAATGATCTCTTGGAAAAAGTAAACATCCCAGAAATCAGCAATCAGAAAAAAATCACAGGAAGTGCTGTATTTGCATCTCAAAGGTCTGCAATAAAAGCCACCGTGAACTTTGTGTTCAAGTCATGCCCTGCAGAACCAGAAGCTCTGAAGGACCCACAAGGGGCACTTGGTGGCCTGGCCTGCACAAGTTGCACTGTCTCTATAATTACAGTGTATTTCCCTCCAGACTGGGCCCTTTGAGCATGTATTAAGTGTGCTGCCAAAGTGCAAACTGTGATCTGTTTGTAAGTTATTTTCTGGCTTGCTAAAGGAGCCATCTTAGCAGGAGCTTGTAAATGTGGCTTATCCTATTGAGATTCCATTTCCTGAACCCTTACAGTCAGAATTGCTTTTACAAACCAGCCGTTTCCCTCAGCTGGCACTGCTGCATTATTAATACACTTGCCTTGCTCCAGGAAGATACTTTTCCAGTGTAAGATGAAGTTTAGGTGACAGCCTTTCATGACTGCCCTCCCCTACCCCCACATAAGCTGCTGCTACTAGCTGGAATTTTAAGCTTTTATATTTAATCATTAAATTTGCATCATCTGCTATAACTTAAGCCTTGATGGATGGGCTACTGCAAGTACTGTATTGGCCAGGCTGCTCAAGCATGTTATCATCTGCATACATATTGCTGGGTGCTGCACTCCACATATGTCTCCCTGGATTTAAATTAAACTTGCCTTTCAGTTGTTGTTATTCCAGAAAAAGCCAGGAAGACAAAGTATATTAAGACTGCTGTTATGATTAACAATAGATTTCCTTTGTTATAGACAAAATAATTACTACTACTTAGTAAATGCACTCGGTAATACACCCTGACAGGAAGAACATCTCTAGAGAGATGACTTGGAAGAGAAGCCAAGAAAAGTGAAAAGATTTGCTGAGCTCTCACAGCAGGAGGTTAATGGCAGAACCTGCTGGTCTCCTGACCTGGCAGGGCAAGAAACAGGTGTCTGGAATGGATTCAGTTAGCAGAAGTTGCACTATTTTTTTTTTTAAACTTCAGTGTCATTAAAAAAGGATTTAATGTGAGGTAATGTGGCTTTGTGCGCAGGAAGGAGGGGGAGTTATAAATAACCTTGTCTTGCATTGTACTGCACCTTCTCCCTGTGGATATTGAAGCACTTGACAGATTAAGACGCACAACTCTCACAGGAGATCCATAAAGCATCAAAAGCTGTTAAGTTACCCAAACCCTAATGACTTTTGCATCTCATCTGAGCAGCTGCAGGTGACTGGGAGCACCCTTAAAACCACTGCCCGTGCAAAGAAGGGCTCATTGGTGTAAATCCACATTAGCATATTTAAATCATACGGGTGGTTATTAATTCCTCTACTCGGATGTGGTGACACACCAAGCCGTGGTGACACGATGGTTTGGAGGCACGTTCAGGTAAATCACACTGCAGCAGGTGTCCTTTTCTAGAGGGAAACAATGGATGCCAAGCGACTAAAGGCCGTGTTCTAAAATGAGCTTGTCTCTGGTTTCACTCTGGCCAGGCTTTCAGGTTGCACCCAGAACACTAGGGGGTACTCTTAGCTTTTCTCCTGCAATGGGAACTGAGTTTTTTGCAGTTCCCTGTTGATAGGGATGAGTCATTCAGAAGATTCTGGGTTTGTTCAAATTTGCAGGTGATGACAATCCCTAGAAATAGATTAAAAGACTTGAGGATGTTAGCTGGGATTTTTGTAAGTGAACCTAAGTGGATTAGGGACCCAGCACTTTTCACAGGTAAGCAGGATAGTGCTTGTGATTTCACAAGATTCCTTGTAAAATCTGACTATGCCTAATTATGCAAAATGCAAAGAGATGCATTCAGGTGTTGTGAAATAATGGAAAACAGGAATCTAATGTGAGAATCCAGTCATGAATTTTATTCCTCTGTATCTACTCTTGTATTCTGTGGCAGACTATGAACAGCTACTTCTTGGATGTCATTTTCTAAAGGTTCTGTGAGAAAACTGGGCCAGGAATAGCACCAGCAGACAGAAACATCAGACATCCTCTCCAGCATGTAGTGAAAGACTGAGTGACTTAGCAACATGGGATTCCAATTTCTCATGAAAGGATACCTGCTGTGGACTCAGGAAAAAAAAAAAAAAAAAAGAGGGTGTGGGGGAGGCTTGATTTGCCTGGGTAGCTGCTGATCAGCATTCCTGGGAGGTTGTGCGTGCACTGGGGAAAGATCGTGTCCCGAGGTCTCCGGAGCTGTCACGAAGGAGGTGTCAGGGTGCCCAGGCAAGCAGAACACACAGAAGGGGATCTGCAGGGTTGCCGCTCTGGCAGCACGGATGACTGCAGTTGTCACTTTGGGGTAATGTGATGTATGCATTAAAAGGGGGAAAAAATAGCCACAACAAAAAGCCTCCCTAGAACCCCTGTCAGCAGCAAACACTAGGCTTTAAGCTTTGTACGCAATATGTGACACAACTATTTATTTTTAATGCCGGTGTGCTCACCCCTCTTCCTCCCTGCTCATGGTCCTCTTTTCCTGTCTTCTTGGCTGTGTCCATGGAGAACAGCACTCCCAACAGGCTTGCATCTGTCAGATTCTCCTGTCCTGGACTGCCCCTTCCCTTTCTGCCATTTGTTTGAGTTTTGATCCAGGGCAGTTGGAAGCCTTGCCCCTCACATGTTGTTTCAAAGTGCCAGGGACAGAAGATATGCTGCAGGCTTAGGGTATGATCCAAAGCCATTTGGCCTTTTGGATCAAATCTTTTTCTGTTTTAAAAACTGGCAGCAAGGCTTGGGACTGTGCTGAGCAAGTGTGGCTTCAGGTCACTGATTTATTTGTATTTATGATGTACCAGTCCATGTAGATGTGACGGCACTAATCTCTCAGGCCTGTTGGCTTTCTCAAGGAGAATGCAGGCAGAAGGCATTTCAAAGAGAACATTTTCTCCCTTTTCTTTTTTCCTTAACAAATTGGATGTTGAGAGAAAGAAAATAGCATCCAAATTACCAGGTCAATGTGGCTGCTTTAAAGAGATGAAGAAAATAAGGAGCAAGAGTGAGAAGCTTTGGGCTCTGAGACTTTCAAGACGTAACTTTAACCTTGCTTTTCCCATGATTTCTTCCAGATCATTCCTAATCCCAGGCCTGTCCTCTCAACTCCTTGCCCTTTTACTTGCTAGAAAATGGTTTTTGTTTCTATTATTTCAAAAGATGGCTGGTGAAGGCTTTATCGGGCTTTTCTAGATGCTTCCTAAAGAAGAAAGGTCTTGCTCCTGTGGTATGGGAAGCAAAATCCAGTTCCCAGGTTAGCAGCACCTGGGGCAGCCTGCATGTCCTTGTCACTGTGAAGTGGGACTGGGCACACTTAATTTCTCTCTCCTCCCCAGCCCTGCTGGGATGGCCAGGCAGAGCTCACCAATATCACTAGGGAATACGGTTCACACATAGCAGGGCTCCAGGGGATTTCAAGCACCTCCTTTATACTTTAGCAGAGCTGGAGCAGTGTGCTGTGGGTCAGCCTGAGGCTAGCTGTGGTTTTAAAAGGTCTCAGAGAACATCCTCCTGCTGTGAAGGAGCAGGAGCCGTCTGAGGTGCCATTCCCCCACACCTAAACCCTGTTTGTTTTGCATCTTCAGGACAGAAAGAAGAGCCTCTTTCTTCTTAATTACATTTAATCAATGAAAGAAAAAACAAAGTAGGCAGGATATCCACTGGATTGGCTCAGGAATTCTGCAGGCAGGCTCTCTGCTGCAGTTCTCATGCCTGTTTCTACAAATCTATCTCAATTATGATATGCAGCATTTTCCCCATCCCCACTGACTTTTGCACAGACTGCCTATGGTAGCAGATTTTGCAGTACTTTGGGAAAACATCTTTCCTCCCTTTTCCTTCATTCCCATCCCTATTTTTATTTATTATTTCAACAACTAGCTTAACAAAAACCTCCAAGTCCAGGGTTCTTGAGGGATAACTGAAGGAAGAAAGTTATATTTTTTCCAAGTAGTGAAGTTGTTTATCTGTCCTTGTTTTTTCATTAGCTGAAGCCCCAAAATAGACCACATAGTTTAAAGGAAAGAAATCTGAAATCAAATCATAGAAGTGTCAGGGGTAGATATTTGGTATAGACTTTCCACGTCAAACCAAGATAACAAATCAGAACAAAGAGGAGAAAGTAATTGCTTTCATTTGTCTGCGCTATTCATATGAATGTCACAGATTAATACATTTTACAGGATTTGGAAGGCTTTCAAAAGCCAGCATTGCAGTGGGATCATCCCTATAGCAATATTTCAAAACAGCTGTTACTAGAAGAATAATGTGAAGCATGATTTCTAATTAGCTCCAAGTTTCTCTGTTCGACCTAATCTCCTCTGATATTCCATCTCAGTATTAAATGCTTGCTTAGATTGATAAAGGGCAGAAGAACTGAGCAATTGCTTATCTACTAAAAGCATTTTGGACTTCCACTCTTCTTCTTTCCAATATTTATAGTAACCCTTCTCACAAAATTAGCAGGTCTGTTTCATTTTAGAAGCAGAGTTTCATATTCAGTTGCCTAAAACTCTTGTAGGGTAACACGAACATTCAGCTGCTTTCCCAAAACTGATGTCTGCTCAGGCAGTGCAAGGACTTAAATGTTCAACTCAGCTCCCAAGCAAGCACAGATACTATTTTTACATGGAAAAATGAGTCTGGTGTATTAAAACTATAAAGACACATGAAGACTGAAGGACCCAAACCTAATTTTTTCTCATTGTTGCCAACCATAGAGGGTTCATTGGAAATTGAGCAGTGATGTTGCGCACAGCCCTTTCCAATTCTAACAAAATGATCATTAAGTAGAAACCCATTTATAAAACTGCTGTGGTACAACACCAAGACCTGTGGACTGGATTTTACATGCAGCAAGATGAGGCACCCAACTGACAGGAGGAATGTGTACAGCACTTGCAAAAATTTTGGGTTCACCTTGCTTTGTATGTCATACTGGGCAGGCACAACTAAAAAGGAATTTTGCAGCTCTTGGCCAAAATGTTTCTGGTGTTAATAAAGCAGAAACATTGTATTTTATTTCAGTATGCAGATTAGAGACCAGTGCCAGTAATTTTAGATATAATTACATTTTAGTGACAGTTTAAATTCACAATTCATATCCTCCCAAGCAATGGGGTGTCTACCTTGAGGATACTAATGAAGGCACAGATATATTCTAAAGTCTTAAACTAAGAATAGGTTGGTTCTCTCAGAAAAGCAGATTCCATTTTGAAATAGCAAAGCTTTTTTTTAACTTCACAAAACATTTTTTTAAAGCTTTCTTAAGATTGAAACATACATTGCAGGTTTTACTGAAAGGCACGTTACTTACAGAGAAAATTAGAATTTTTTTGTTATGAAGCCAAATACATGAAAGTCAGTATTTACTCAAGTAGGTTTCTTTTTCTGTTCAAAACCATTCTTAATACTATATTTTCCTAAATTTTAAGCTGTATTGAATAGCAATTTTAATATTGACAGAGTGCATGGGACATCTCTAAGTGACACCAGAGTACCTTCATAATGAAATTGCTTGGAAAGCAAAGATTTTGGGATGGATTTGAGGAATTCATAATCTAAGACGGGGGCAGAGTGTGAAAGGAGTGAATTATTTGTGGTGGTTTGGGGGTTTTGTGTGTATGTGAAGCTCCATTGTGTTAACTTATACTGGCTGATGATCTGATTTGGTACAATGAAAACTTCTGGTAAAATCTCATCCTTGGTTGAGCTCTTCTATTTTTGCAGTCTCCAATGAGTAGGGTAGAAAATGATTGTTCCCCCCGCTGCCTCTTTGATTCTAGAATTTTGGGGGTTTGATAAAGATACAGTGGTCAGCCCATCTTGCCCTTTATTTGTTATCCTCTTTCCTATGCTTTCTTGGGTTCCCTCTGGTGTTTTGTGCCAGTCCCCTGGCTCTGCTAATCATAGCTTGCCTTCCCTCTTTGCTCCCAGTCACACTTCCCTGCCTTCCACCTGCTTTGAGAGAGTGCTGCTCCTTAATAAGAGTTTCAGTGGTGCTGTGAGTTCACCTGGCTTTCAGCACCTAGTTAACACTCTGCTAAACGTTTGAGAACATGGAATGCAAGGACCGGTGCTGGCCCTGCTGAAATGCCTCTCTAATTAGGAGCCAGGTGCCACACCAGGCAGCCAAGGTGACAACAGAGAATGAATTTGAAGGTAAACATGTAGCTTTCAAATTTTAGGTGATGTCTTGTGTTCTAGAGGAATATTAAGAATTCAAACTAGGACTTATAACTTTCATCTTAGCTAGGAAGTTTAATTATTATGGTTCAGAATGTATTTTTAAGTCCTTGCATGGGTGTCACTGCTGATATAGTTACAGGTAGACTGTGTTTTAACAAGTTATTTATGTCAAGCGGTTTGGCCAGGCTGAGGATGTAAGTTAATTACTTGTTTTGTCTCCAGAATGATTGCAATGACTTTGGTCATGAATCTCTCTAGGATGATGGAAATGAGTTCTTTAAACAAGGAAACAAACTGGAAGTCATGCCTTGATTTCTTCCCATGAATGACTTGGCTCAAGGAAGAAAATGAGATGTAAGAAAAGTACCATTTCCAGCAGCTGTCCAAAGACAGCTGTAAGTAAATAAACTGAAATGAATTAAATGGAACTAAAGCCAGGTTTTTGATTCTTGGCCTTGTAATTTAATGACAAGATCTTTCTTCCTTACAGTAGGTGGAGATGTACATCTGTTTCTATATACCCTGAAAAGAAAGATAGCTTTCAAATGCAACCATATCCAGAATGTGAGTCTGTGCTACTGCACCGACATTGACCTGAGTCTGTAAAATGTCAGACAGACAAACATCTGTGGCTAAAAAAAAAAAATCTATCTCTCTATTGCTTCCTATATATGACATATGTATTTTACAAAGAATACAATCCAGTCTGTTACTGTGCTGTCCTGTTCTAAGGAACTCTTAGGGCTGTGACTGCTTGCTATGTACCTTTGAGTCTCCTTGAGTACTGTAATATCTTCTTGCTACTTTTTGTGTCGCTTAAAATAAACCCCAAACAAATTTAAAAAAAAAAAAAATCCTGAAAAACTCTGATTAGGTAATGCTGTTATAAATTACCTTAGCTCATGGCCCAAGAAGCAATGCATAATGTCCTCTTCCATGCTAGCCTCCTCCTCACTTCAAGATCCTCCCACCCACAAAAGCCTCTAATGAAGTAAGTACACAGTCACTCAAAGTGCTGGGCCAAGACTCAGATGATGGAAAGGCTTTTTCATAGCTCTGCAACAAACTTCCTTCTGGCAGTGGCTTGGTCTATTTTCAATACTTACTGGTAAAATGTGATTCATACTACTTCTGTTTTTTCTTACCTTTTGACAGGCCTGTGCAGACTTTAAGCTCTAGATATAGTTCATATCTCACTATGTCTTGCTATGCTTATAACTGCATTGATCATCTGTCTGGGGAAGACGCTGTCAGTAATAAATGCAGCAGCTAATTGCAATAAAATGTCTCATTCATGTTGGCACAGGCAAAGGTTCATGTCACAATCAGGGCTGATGGCAAAGGGGGAAGAAGCAGGCAAGGAGGTTGGGAAAGGACCTGTAGATGGAAGTGATTTAAATACTGAGAACTGTTTTACATCTGAAGCTTTTTGTTGCACTTTCATGATGCATTATCAACACCCCACAAAATCACAGTCCAGACCTTTCTAGCTTGTAGTGCTTCGAGCTTTTGGTACAGATGCTCTTGCAAATTAAAACCAGTTGACGGGAAAGCTTAGGTCTGTTCTTGGCAACAGGATTTCATAAAAAACACTCTTTCTAGCAAAAAGGGAACTACAGCCAAGAATTATAACTGCTGTCATCAGTTTTTATATCCAGTCAGTTTCTATCATATTGTTTATTACTATTCACCATAGGGGAGGATCAGTAATAATCAATAAATATTAGTGTTTGCAAGCATTTTAAGGGGTTTTTTTTGCATATTGAATGACTAGAAAAGAAGATTATTATAACAAAGAATAACAAACAACCCTGCAGTTTTATAGGGTTGTTTGTTGCGCTGCTTCTAGTAGCTCTGTGTTTCAAAAACAACAACAAAAAAGGATAGGACAATATGGGTCTGACAATATGGATCTGTCACTTTTTCAAAGTCCAACAGCTTAATGAAATTGTGTCCATGAGAAGTAGATCCAACAGATAAATCACAACATGGTGGTATTTCCTTGAAGAACAAGTACACTGGTCTTCAGCATAGACTTTGAACACTCCTGCCTCCTTCCTGTCCATTCCTTTTTCTACAATGCTTGTGATGTCAGTATGAAACCATGCCCTACCATGGCTCTGTATCCTATGGTTTTGAATACTATTGTTTTCTTCAAAAGGTGAGGCAAACAGCCACATGTTTTGTTGAATTTCTGCAGACTGCAGAAAAGAGAGAAGACCAGCTTCCTGCAGTCTGCAAATCAATCTAGTTCTACTTCCTTCAGCAATCATGATTATTTAAACAAGAGCAAGTGGCTTTTTCTCCTTAACTTTCTGTTATGAAAGCTACTGAGTACCCAGATACATTTTCCCTTCCTTGGAACTATTAGATTTGCTTCAAGAAGCAAATATAGAGCCTTGTCTTCAGGACAAGATTGTATCTTGTACATTGTAATGTCTTGGTCTTTTTTTTTCAGCCATGACTACAAAAGGATGATTTTTGGCTCCTAATTAAATCAAGATTTTATAAGCTATTCTAGGAAACTGTTGATATCATAAATTATCAGTTTAATTGAAGAAAGTATGTAATGACACATTTTTGGAAACAGTGGCAACTGCTGGGTCCCAGCACACCTTGAAACAAAGTTTAGAGTTCAGGTTTTCGCTTAGAAAAACTGTCTTTTCATGGAAACTTAGCTTGGGAAATGCCCTGTGAATGGGAGGCAGTAAGAAATTGTGCTGCCTTGGAATATTTTGCCTCTGAAACCACTCAATATCAAAGCTGCAATTGTAGCATTAATGTTTTATTATAATAGTAATAATGTATTTTGCATCTCATGTTATGTTGACCTACTGCAGATGGACTTAAGGTCTATCCAGTATTTAGATGCAGAAGATTCTCCCTGCTGGAGTGTGAAGCATCTTTTGGAGATGTCTGGGCTCAGATTTCATTGGGAAGTAGCTCCTTCTGAGGAGACTGTGGCATTGCTAAATTCAACACACTCTAGCTTTATGTTGAAAAGCTAAGGGAAGGCTCCTGAGAGAATTCTAAAGATTTGAAGAAGAGAAAGGGGTGTGCTTCTTGACCAAGGAAAGACAAGCTGTTCTAGTTAAAAAAGAGAGGAGTAATGCAGAGGTAGAAGAAAAGACTTATGGGATGTCAGGAGCAAAGACGAGGAGCTTAGGAGAAACTAAGGACAGGTAAAGGTCTGAGCCATGGGCAGGGAAGGGAAGAATCTGCAGAGTGTGAGCAGGCTCAAAATAAGAGACTTGAGAAAGAAAAGTAAGCTTGAATTTAGTGTTGCTACAGTGAAAAGCAAAGGCCCAGTGGAAAGCAGAGGCCCCTTAAAGAGTAGGGTAGGAGTAAGGGGACTGAGTGGAAGAGTGTGCTGAAAATGACAGCAAGACGGAGGAGCAGAATTCGTGGGAGACTGAGCAGGTGAAGGGTAGGAGAAGATATTCATGTTGTGACAGATTCAAAGTAATAGCAATGGAGGGGTGTTTCAAATAGAATGGAAACAGGAAAGTTGGCCAACAGGTGTCTGGGGCATGGTTGAAGATAAATGGGGAAAACCATTTATGGTTTTTATTTTCCCACCATTTTTGGGGGAAAATCCAAAATAATACATTAGGAAGCAAACCTGTTTCCTTCACTTTTCATGAGGTTTATGATGCTTAAGATTGTTGAAGAGTGTCGATGTATTATCTTAATCACTTGCATAAAGGTAAAGAAGAGAATGTAGAGAGTGAAGGAAAAGACCAAAAGTACACCTCTCAAAAAGTTAAATAAAGAGTGAGAGAGGGGAAGGTGAGGATACAGAAGAATAAAAAGAAAATACATAACTTAACACTGTATTGAAACAGAGGCTGAAACCTTTGAAGTCGCACATCTTTTCCGGGGGTAATCATCTTCGTATAGATGAGAGCTGGCAAGGCAGAAAATTATTGTCAATGATTCTAAAATGTTATTATCTTGTCAGACTGATTATATTTGATTGTGTTGATTATGGCTATTAAAATAATTTTGCTCTGATGAAAAAATGTATCCTCGCAATTTAATTGCAAGTATCCAAAACATAGATTTAATGAATTGTATATGCCTTCTGCTTAAAAGTTCTCTTCTAAATATGGGGAGGTGAGTGGGAAAATCAAACATACAAAATGTGATTATTTGTTTTGAAGTACTCTTTTCTGGAGAACTTGTGTTCTGCCTTGCTCATCCCTGAAGTAGTGTAGGCTATGTATCATTCAGAGGAAATAATTTGCTGTGATCTGGAATTAAAGGTAGCTCAGGTGAGCACTTTTAGTAGTTTTACCAGAAAAAAAAAAAGAAAAGAATGAAAGAAATGTTGTGTTGTGGAATCTCAATCTGAAAAGTGATTAGGCAAATAGCTAATCTCTCATGTGAGTAAAGGCACAGAGAATTGGGACTGTTTAGCCTGGGGAAGAGAGGACTGGGGGAAGATGCTGTTAATGAATAGGGTACCTGAAGTGAGCACACAGAGAGGATGGAGCCAGGCTCTTGTCAGTGGTGCATGGTGACAGGACAAGAGACAATGGGCACACACTGAAACACAGGAGGGCTTCCTTTCAAACATCAGGAAACACTTTGCCTGAGCATTGGATCAGGTTGCTGATGGAGGTTGTGGAGTGTCCTACCTTGGAAATATTCAAAAGCTGCCTGGATACGTTCCCATGGATCTGCCTCCAGGTGACCCTGCTTGAGCAGGGGTGTTAGACCAGATCAACATCCTGTACCAGTGTAAAAACACTGCACTTATGTATCTTTTTAATGCAAAAACATATAGCACTCTATTTGGAGATATCCAGAAAAAAAAAGTCTTTAAATCAATTCTAACTATAGGGGAACAGCAGTTATTTCTCCCAGAAAAAAAACCACGCCAAACTATTAGAGCTTAGCTGTCATTCACAGAAGAAAATTTCACACAAATCACTCCGACTTTCCTGTGTGAACCAAGAATTTGATTTTTATGAAGGTAATCCTTGGTGGAAGCTACTACCTTCTAAATTTTTTTTCACAGACTTGGCATTTTCTAACACTGAATGTGCAGCTTCTCTCTCTCTCTTTTTTTTTTTTTTAACAGCCTTATGTGATTGTATCCGAGACTAAAGAGGCACATGAGGTTTGGCATGGGACTGGGATTCGTGTTGCCCATTATCTTGAGTTCCTTGTCTGAAAGCAAATGAATTTTTTTTTCAGAGAGTTTGAAAGCCAGTGCTATTTTGCAGTGGTATCCAATACATTCATTCAGACTGAGCTGCAGATCTGTCATTTTGAAAGGCTGGTTGCCTTCCAAACTCCACTTCTAAAAAATAAAGATTCTTGCACTATATGTAGGTGTGCCTTTGTGCTGGAAATTGTGTTGGCATTTCATTTGGTGGCACATTCTTCTAAAATTTTCATCCTGTATGTTGCCTCAGTGGCTTCCTCTGGAAGGGTAGTTAGAAATAAAGATCTCACTCAAATTTCACAGCAGGTGCAATGTTGGGACAGGGAGAGGATCACAACAGTGTCTAAAATCAAGTACCAGGCTTCATGAAGCTGGTAACAGTTCCAGCTGTGTTGTCCAGTCTGACCAGATGTTGAAATTGGCATTTGTGCCTGTGCAAGTCACCCACGTCATACATGGCCTGACTTTGTCCTTGGCCTTTGAAATAATTTTTCTTTTCATGGGTAGAGGTAAAAAGGAAAAAAAAAAGAAAAATAAAGGAAAGTGAGAAAGAAGAGGCAGAGAAAACGATGACCTAAAAGAAATGGAAGCTGGGACAAAAAGTAAATGACCTATGGACTAAAGAATGAAAATGTAGAATATTTTTGTAGATCAGGTACTACATCACAGTGTTGACAGAAGGTGGGAAAGCAGACAGAATTTCTGAGTATTTCTATAATTCTTCATTTTGGAATGATTTTGCCCTGTGGTTTTGAAAGTCTACAGTATTTTGTGTGTGTTTATCTTGTTTAAAAGTGTTAAATGTGCCCAAATAACTCAGAAGTTGAAGAGCAATTTAAAGAAGACTAGGCTATATTTCTCTGTGGAGAGAATGTCTGTGGAACTAGAGGTGTGTCACTTTCTAATAATTAGGCTCTTTTTTTGTTTCAGTGCTTTTAGAAAACGTTCTAAATCTTTACTGAACTCTTTAAGTTAGTAAAATATTAGCTCGTATAGTGGTTGCTCACTGAGGACAAATTAATATAATAGACTTGGGTTTTTTTTATAATTAAGGTGCTCTCAGTGAGAGTTGCAGGCTACAAGGGACACTGAGCTTCTAAACAATTAGGATTTCCATGGGCAGCTAACTCTCTCCCATAAATTCAACAGACCTAAGGATGAATACTAATTAGAAGAAAGTATGTGCCAGACACTCAGCTGGTGGAAGAGGAAATCATTCTCTTCCCTGCAGTGCTGCCAGGTTCACTTACATCAGATGAGAGTCTGACCAAATATCCCAGAAGACACTGCAAGGCATATATAAGCTCAGCCTAGGGAAGCCTAAACCTTGGGATCATAAGTAAATAGTAAAAGTGGTAGAAAGGCTCCCTTCAGAACTTCATCAGGAATGACTTTACCATGGCAACCCTGTACCTCAACCATCCAGGACACAGCACCGTGTGTGTGTAATAAATAACTCTATTCAGCTGTTGTAAGCAAGGGAAGAAGTAATTAGTGGTGTTGAGGACATGGTACATAGCACTTTGTTTTCCCCTCTACCCATTGGTTCCAGTAAATATTGTATGTGCATCTTCCAAGATCAAATTGCCTGAACAAACAGGGAACATTTTCCTGATGAGCATTCAAAAGCAGACTGTTGTTCTAAGGCAGACAGACCTGAGACCATCAAATGTTTGCTAATAAAAAAGTTAATTTTGGAATGGAGCATAGGTGTTTGTAACATCTGTGCATTCCCCCGAGTAATGCCTTGCTGTCAGTTGTTCCTCCATAGACTCTGCCAATCCTGTTTGTGTCCTAAAGAACTGACTGAGCAGATACACCCCAGGAGAAAGCAGAACTTGGCTGCCTATTTTGCAACTTCTCTGTACTGGTATTGAAGTGTCTGTAGGAGGAAATCACTCTGTGTCCTGTTTGTTTTCACACTGGGATTCTGTGCCATCAAGAGGGAAGGAGGCTGTTGTCTCCTGGAGTCGGACAGATCTCTGTCCTGTAGCAGTTGTGTCTGAGAGAAGTTCCCTTTGGCTCAAAGATTCAGTCTGAAACACTGTGACTTACTGAACCAATTCAAGTACCACAAAGTGCCCCTTTGCAGCGTAGAGAAGGTTAAGCTCTATGGCTTTTTACCAGGCATGGGCAGCTTTGTCTCTGAAGATCACGCTGGTCTCCTTTCTGTGCTGGGCTTTGTGGGCTTCCATTCAAAAGTCCATTTGGCAGCTGACACTTGAAGTCTAGATCATTATTGTTTCACTGGGTTTCTGGTGATAAAATGATGGTTTCTGTACCTTTCAGTAGATATTTTATGTGGGAGATGAAATGAAAGAGAGTCAGCTCTGGGCATTGCTGTGTGAACTCTAATCCATTTGTTTCTCCAGTTAGGCAGCATCGTTATTTAACTTTTGCACTTTTGAACACCAAAATCTACTTCCTTTCTACTAGGTTCCTTTCTAGATGAGTTAATAATTTAACGGAAACTTTTGTCACATTTTAGAGGACAAATCAGTGCTGCATCATCTCTGTAAACACCAGTGTACTTATGATGCATTTCTTCTGTGCTTTGTGCACATGACTTTGACATCCCTAAGACCCCTTCTCTTCTGCAGCACCTCCTGCTAACCCGGGGGACAGAAGTGGTTTGGGCTGTACTGTACTTTAGTGGGATGGCATTAGGAAATGCCTTTAAATCAGGGAGTTAAAGCTTCCTTCGTATTCCTTCCCCTTTCAAGCCTCTCCTCCAGTGATCTCAGGTACCTGGAGGTGCATCAGCCCCTGCTGTGGTCTGCTAAGGAGTGCTCACTTCTGCACCAGTTTTAGGGAGGGATGAGGCACTCACCTCTCTGTGAGGCTGCAGGAGAGCTCTCCTTTGCTCTGAGGAACAGGAGGCAATAGTGGGGTGCTATTTACTGCCTGCCTGCAGAAACAGCAGCCACTGCTGAATTATGAGTTGAATGGTTCCCAGAGAAGAAACTTTTGGTCCCAGCTGGGACCTTAATTCTAATGGTGAAACTTGGCATCCGTCTTAAGACTATTAAATTTGTTAATAGCCAGCTTTTCTATTAAATCACTGCTTTACACTGCTTGAAGGTTCTAGTACTGGAAGTATCACACTCCTGAGCAGCACAGTAATTGCAAGGTAATTGTGCTGTCTAGCCAGTGCATGTGTTTTGGTACATCATCTGCCCCAGAATGTGTGGTTTTTTCCTAGCTCTCCAGGATCACTGAATGACTGGTTTTATAAATAAACTGATTTGTAGATAAAACGACAACATATTTCTTCTAGTGCTGTTTTAAGGGAAAACTCTGACTGAGTGAAAAAGAAACCTCCTAATTTTTTACAGGTCATCTGGGTTTTTTTTGCACATTTCTATGAAGAGTACATCTAGTAAAAATTTGGGCTTGACAAGTTTACTCAAAAACTCTGCACAAGTGAGCATTGGCCAGGATTAGAAGGAAAGCCCAGGCTGAGCTCTTTGAGTGGTGGCAGACTTTGAGTCACATGCTTTCCATGGAAAAAACCACAAAGGGATTATATTCCTTGTGGTACTTTGGAAATCTTTCTGGAAATTGAGCCCCAGAGACAGAAAAGCTTTCAGACAGAAGAGAGCCTGAACTATAGAACAGTCTGGAAAGTCGTTTGCCAGGGTACAGTGGCAATCCATGGTCAACAGGGAATTTGGAAACAGGTGATAAGACTTCAAAAATGTGGGTTTTTGCAGAAAAATCGGTTGTGTTCACTCAGTTGTGTTATAGCTGTTGAAAGCACTTCATACACACACTCTCTCAAAAAACACAGAAAGGACACAACCATATTTGGGGGCTAAATTTGACCTATTAGAAGTTGCTGGTGTTGCAGGAAGGGTGACCTCGAGGTTTGTTTAATTCCTCACTCATCTCATCTGCTGTGTCTCTGTTCTGCTCCACTTTTTGCCTTTTGTCTGTCCATTGACAAATGTAATGACTGCTGCTAATGACCACCTCTAGCTGGTATTTGTGCAGGGCCTGCCATAAAGGGTTCTCAATGCTGCTTTTGGGGCCTTTAGACATTTCTATGCTGGAAGTAATAGTCTTGATATGTTTCTTGTTCTGGGCAGTTACATTTCTGCATTGAGAAAAGTAAGACTTCAATTTTCTTTTTATTTAATGAGCTTTGCTTCATGACTGCTGGTAATGGTACCTTGTGTGTGTTTTATATTAGGAAGAGTGCACTAACCTGTAAATCTTATCTCTGCAGAAAGGTGCCTAATTTAGTGTGTGCTTTTAAGAAATGGCTTTAATGTACAACTCATTTATCAGGCAGGTCTATGAGATTTGTAGACCCAATGCTACTGTGAAGGGCATACAGAGAGGACTGTGTTTAAATATTTTTGGTGGATTTCAATTAAAATGTTAAATTATGAATTACACTAGAACTTTGAAATGGTCACAGTGAAATAAAAACAAGAATTCAGTGACAATGTATGGGGTTTTATTCCCCAATTTCCAGAGCTTCCAAAGGCAGTACCACTAAAAAATGCTTGCACTTGCAAATACTGTGTAGCATAAAAGCTGGGATTTTCATGCTATAGTGCCATTAGGGGAAATAATACAGCAGTTAATTCATGAATTATCCTAGTGTTTTGATAAGGATTGGCTAGGCCATAGGTTTACACAATGTCTTTTCTATATAGGTTTATACTATCTTGTGGTCTTTAGAGGATATAAAAGTTTCTGAATGAGAGGGAGATTGATCCCAGTGCCCTTGTAAGCAATGTGACTTCAAAACTTCAGTATCTGCTGGGGAAAGGCCATTTTCAGGGAAATGCAGGCCCCCACAGTTTACTAAATTGTTAGAACTCTTCATTTTTCCTCAACTGAGATACCAGGAATTTTCCATTTACATAATTTGGGCATTCCCAAATGTAGTTTACTCCTGACTTTCTATGGCTTTGCCACCGTTTTGTTTATATGGCTTTGCTTTTGATTTAGGGATTATTTTATTCATATTTCAAACTAGCATGGCAGCAAAGTGGGTCTGTGTTTACTCTGTGTTAAATATCCTTATTTAAGTCATAGTGAAAGAGTATGAAATCTTTTTAAAATCCACACACTTAGCAATTCTAGCAGTACACTAGTTACAGCAAAACCAGATACTGCTGCAGAGTGATGAATTCTGCAAATACAAGTCTTAGTTTTGTGAGCACAAAGTTAAGAAATAGAATGAAACTTTGATTTCTTTCTCCCCACCCAAAGCTCTTGAATCCAGCAGTTCCTGCAGAAGCCACTTGAAAATGTTTCCACTCATTCACTGGGTGCTGAACACTTCAGAAAATCAGGTCAGTTCCTTAGGTTTCCAAATACAGATTTAGGATCCTAAATATAAGCATGTTAGTCAAAGAAAAATTGGCTTCTCTTTATATAGATTGTGAAGCTACAATCAAATTCACTTGACTTATGCTATTTCCAGCTTTTATGGAGGTCAACAACAATTGTATTTCCTGCTTTAGCATGAAATTTTCCTTCCTTGCAGGTGAGTGGGTGTAGTTTTTTAAGTCTCTCTGGTTACCTGCCTTTCCTTATTAATGTAACAGGCTAGTTCTTTTTCACTCCCAGCCATCCAGGAGGAGTACATTAATTTCTTCAGCTCTGCTTATGTGCAGAGCATTGTACCTCTCTTCCAGATCAAACCCTATCCATATCCTTTCTTCAGGTTTATTCTTTGTGGGATGCCCGAAGTAACTCTGGTTACTCTTGGGTGAAGTCCCCAGGGAGACTAAATGAACAAAGTGACTGTGAGTAGCACAGTGGGTGCTGAAAGAACACACAGAGAGTTTGTAGATAATAATATACTTAATCTCTAGCCCCTACCATTAAAGCAGTATTTTCTCCTGAATTGCTTCCACATCACTTTCTTTTGCATGTGAGGGTCAAACCAGAGACTAATACGAATGCCTGTCTCTTCTACATTATATTTTAGCCTAGAGCCTCTATCTCCAAGAATTCTTTTGCCATAAATCAGAGCACCTCTAAGCTTACTCTAGTTGATTTCAACTTAGAACCCTACCCTAATAAATATAAAAGCCATATACAACATATGCACGTATAAAATATGTGCATGAGTGAATTTTCTCACCTCTGGAATCAAATGTGGCATATGGTTGCCCACTGTAATTAAGGACTGAAAATCGTTACGTTTGCTCCACTTGTGAACAAACCTGCTCGAAGAGCTGAAGTGAACATGGTATGGCTGCAGTTACCCCACAGGGATCTGGCAAGAATGCAGACTCTGCTCCCTGAGGCCTTTGAAAGCATGCAAGTCAAATAGCTGGGTGCTAATGGCCATCTGGGAATTCAGTTGGCAAAAAGGAGCCATGTGCTGGCACAGAGCTATTGGAGCTGTTTCCTGCACTTGCTGTCCCACTGCTTTTCCGTGTGGAGGAGAGAGAGGGTGCATGGGATGCTCACCCTCTGTCGTGGTAGCCTGCTGCACATCTCACCTCATCCTGCAGGAGCTTCTCCCCAGAGCCACCAGCCCTCGAAGTCAGAGGCACACATGTCACTCTCCCCTGTGTCTGTCCTGGGAAAGCTACCAGGAGGTCTCTATCAATGGGAAATGTCTGCTCCCTCTCTCAGCAGTTTCAAAACAGCACCATGTAGAGAGGCAAGCTCCAAACTGCATGATCTGGAGCTAAGGGCTGGGTGTGAAGTTTAGTCTCTGTGAGACAGAGTGCACTGTCAAAGCAGTAAAATTTACAAATGCAGTGAAATTTATCACGGTGCCAAACTTTTGATAATTAAAATTTCATTGTGATGTACCAGTGATTCCATCTCTTAATCTTCCAAATAGGAAGTGTCTAAAAAAGAAAAAAAAAATCTCTCCTTGCTGTCTGTTATGTAAGTGGTTCTGTAAGATTTAAACCAAAATCATTTTCAAAATGTTGAACCCACTGAGTGCAAGTCAGCAGCTTCCCTTTAACTGTTTTATAGAGACATATGTCTCTTGGGATCACTTAGCAAGGAAGCACTTTTTTTTATAAGTTTGCTCGAGGCCAATTTATCCCAGGCATTGAATTTATCCAGCTGTAACTGCAAAAAGAGTTCATTTCCTGACTGCCAACTTGCAGTACCTCAGCCAATGCACATAGAGAAGGAGGGATTGTTATTTACCAGAAACGAGGGGTCTATTTCTTCAATTATGCTTGCATGCCTATCTTTGTTTTCATAAGGCAACTTCTGCCTTTCCATTAGTAAGAAGAAAAGAAGAACTGGAATCAATGAGTCAGATCCTTAATCATTATAAATTGCAATAGCTTTCTAGTTTTTCAATTTTCGGCTGGCTGTGCTCTATTGACCTCAGCTCCAGATACCTTAACTGTCTGGTGCTGAAGTGATTTGTGAATTTTCAAGCTTGTATCTCAATCCCTATTTGCTTCACTCCATCAGTGGCAAGGAAGGCTTGGTTTCCAAGGGTAATGTTGATGTTTCACCTTAGTTAGCTTAAAAACAAACCTGTTTTTGATGAAAGGGGGCAATCTGCAACATAGAGGTGAGATTACATTTGTCATGCCTTTCTTAAAAAGAAGAATGTGTTTGTCTGTTGACTCATGCTAGTCCCACTAATGGAGGAGTAAAAATAGTATTTCTGGTAGGGAGAATATGGATTAGCAGTTTTAGGAGTAGGTATTTGATGTTGCTTAGGACTGTCATCTGAGAGTTAGCTGATTCTTTTCACTTCCTGCTCCACAGTCCTATCCTGAGGTGATATAGGAAAGGGGAAGCCAGATTTGGCTGCCTACCTCTGAGCCCTGGAGGCAGCACTGGGAAGTGGAAGGCAGAATTAGACAGGGACCCTTGTTTCCTGCACCCCTGTGCACAAAATGTAGTTAGCAGGAGCTTGATAGTGGCAGCAACAGAGGGTTTGTGTCTGTTGTTCCAGGCTAGGTGGCAACACTCAGGAATTTTCCATTGGAATACATTTCAGTTAATGAAATCTGCATATTCTGGAAAATCTGATTTTTATTCCCCCTTGTATTACTCCTGAAAACTTCACTTCTGTTGAAATACTTTAATCTTCTCTCAAAGAAACAACAATTGAAGTCTAGGGCTTCTGATCTGTTCAAAATTAATTAGGCTTTATATGGTAGTTCAGTTCGTGGTGGGAATTCTATTGGTGCTTCCTTTGACTCTTGCTTGTGCAGTCTACTTGGGTTTTTTGCCATGTTACACAGCAGCCTCTCTTTAATCAAGCTGTTCCATGAGTTCATGTAATCCATATTAGTGCTCTCTCTCTCAATTTGGGGCAGAGAAAAATTGCCATTCCAGCTTTGGTAAAGCTGCTCTTCTTTGGATTCTGAGAGAGTAGGATATGCCTCAAACCTTCCCCTTGTTTCTTGGTGCGTACCTTCATTTAGACCTGAAGCATCAGACTAATGAATCCATCTACTCACCTTCCTCTCTCAGGGCCAGAGCAGAAATGACCCAAGAATGCCTTTTCGGCAGTGGTTTCCTTTATGCTGGACTGTGTTCATTTTTTCCCAACGCTTGCCATAGCACCCCTGGAGAGCAGATGGAGAACTGAGCACTGAAGGAGGAAGCAAAGAGGAGCACTGAGCGCAGGAATGTTTTGCTGCCAGAGGTATTTCCTTCCTCGGGCTCTTTGCTCAGCGCAGGGTAATGATGCCCTTTGTGCTGGCACGGGCGGTGGTGGCAGATGGACGGGCCGTGGCAGCACACAGCCCACAGCTGCTGGCACGTGGGGAGCGGGTTTGCTGCCAGGCCCCGTGCCACAGCCAACAACCAGCCCCAAAGAGGCACAGGGGGAGACTCTGCACAGCTGCTCTGAAGAAAAGATAGCACTGAAAACTTCAGAAATGGGTAATTAGTGAGCAAGTTTTATTAAAAAGACCTGTACAATTATTTCCTGTAGCATTTTAATGTTGCTTTCTGTTTGCAGTTACCTATTATTTTTACACTGTTTTCCCCCTCTTCTCTTTGCTGTGTTTGGCTGTTTATGTTCCCAGCTTGAGCCTCAAAGTGAGGATTGCACAATGCATTGAGAATGAATTTGACTCACTCAGCTGGCATCAAGGATATTCAGCTAAAACCCAGTGTTAAACTTAACAGCATGCAGTATATTCCAGAGCTTCCCAGTAAAGGTGCCTCCTAAAATCCTCAGAAACAGCTGTGTTTTATTGGGTATAGAAGTTCCATTAATGTCACCCAAGTCTAGCAGTTTCAGCATTCTTATGGAGCTAACAACACAGGAGCTGAGCAGCGAAAGTGTTGCCATAAATTCAGGACTTAAGCCATTTTACAGGAATAGAGAATGTATCTATCTCCCCTCTAAATGCTGGGTTTTTCCCTTGGATAAGTTTACAATGACTTCTCACCTTACTGTTCTTTTTCACCTTAATGCTTTTGCCCCTGTCCTTGCTTTTCTGCATGGAGAAATCCTGCAATTGGTGTGAATCAAGATGAGCCCCCACCTGCTGACTGCCAAAGCTGCTTCTGCTGATTGCAACCACAGGATTAGTCAAAGGCAAATCTTGGCAGCATGCAGACGGGGGGGTGGTGGTGGTATCAAGATCTTGCAAACATGGTAAAAGTTCCACTCCAGAACGAAAAGAGTGTTTTTGAACTTTTAGGCCAACTATTTGTAATTCCTATGAGAGATCTCTCATTACTGGAGAAAATGAGACTTGGGGGTATTTTTCCCCAGGCCTTAAAGGTAAAAACTGCAGCATGACTTAGAAATTATCTGATATGGAGAGCAGAATGAGAATAGCTCTTGGACATTTCTCCTATCCCTAAGGAAGATTAAAGCCAAATGTTGTTGACAAATCAGTGAGTTTTACCAGCTCCCCTGTTTCAAAAAGAGGTTGTTCCTCTAATCTCAACTCTCATTGAATTTCAATCAAGTTGTATATTCCCTTTAATAAAATTAGTGCCATATCTCTTATTAGTCTCACAGGCTCAAATCACTTATTTAAGTGTTTGAAAACAATTTTGGATTTTCAGCTGAATATTTTGCATCTACTTGGGTTTTATCAAATATTGTGTTCATACAAGCAATACTTCCCATTCCCTCTCTTTTTATAGCAATAGCATGAAAAGAATCACTTAAAGATGGCCTAGGTAAAGAAATTAATAAAGAAAGCCCGTCAGTTGTGTGGCCTGATCTTTCTTCCCCTCAGTTTGTGTTTCTAACCCAAGTTAACCTCTCCTCTGTCAAATCCATCCACATCTGTTTGAAAGCTACATTATGTTCTTCTCTTTTTAGTGTTTGATCTATGGATTCCTTTTGCATGTTAAAACTGTTTCTAATTTCAGCTGCAAGTTTATGATAATATTAATGGCAAGTGCTCTGTGCAAGGTACATCTGTAAGGATTGTCTTTCAAAGGATCTTTTCACTTGTATGAGAAACTGTCTTTGACATCTTAATTTTATTTTTTTAAAAGTATTGTTTCCCTTTGGAGGATGGCTCTGAATGCTAGATGAAAGGAGAACTAAGCAAACCAGTTTTTCCTTCACATTAGTTAAAGGTCAATTATCAAAGCTCTTCTGCATTACAAATCCACGTCATAGGAAAGTGAATTAGGCTAGTAATAGTAATTGTATTAGATTCTTTGAAGTGATGATATTCCATAGCAACTTCACAACCAGACAAGTTGCAGTAGCATTGATCTCTCAGAAATCACTCTCTCTACTTCAGCAGGGATCTCCACACAGAGAGGAGCAGTACAAAACACGCCCAACTTTCTTATGCTGGTATCTTTTCTTAGTGCTGGGCACTGAGGCAGCAATTTTCTTTAAAGATCAATGGCATTTGTGGAGAAAAACTAGCTATTGATCACTTGAGCACATTAATTTGCAGTTCATTTATTACCATACAAATTGGGGGGAAATGTCCTCTAGGTAAGACTACAATTCTTCGCAAATAGCCCAGAGGCTGGGCAGCTGCATTTTCATGAGCAAAGCTGAGAAAGAAAGAAAGAAAGCATCCTTAGAGGCTCACATTTTCCTTAAAGCCACACTCTGCCCATGTCCCCCACTGAGGCCTAATTGTCTAAATGAAAAACAAAACAAAAAAACCCTAAAACCCAACCCCCAAACTCCCAGATACCCAAAAGGCTGAAGCCATGTACTGTGGTAAGATTGTGTGCCACTGAAATAACAAACTATCGAGCCAAACTACCTTTTCACTACACATACCTGGAAAACAGCTACCTGCTGCTTTTTTTGACCATCAGTTTCAAACCTTTATGCCAAGCTATTTGTAGGGTGCCACTCACCATGTTTGTATGTGGGGCGATACCGACACTCGTCCTTGCCCTCACATATGAATGTCAAGATGAGGAAAGCAGGGAGGAACTTTTTTATTGCTCATATGTCTCTGCCAAGATATTGGATTGGTCCATGGTTTTCTGATTTTAATGAGACTGGAATTCAGCCCAGACTTAGTCATTGCAGTGAATTCAGATGATTTTCCTTTCCTGCCCATATTCTATTTTCTGTAACCCAGGAAAGTAGTTTAGATTGCATCCAGTCATGTGACAGAACAATTTTATTCATGTGAAAACTTTTCCAGTTAAAGATGGGTGTGGAGATGCCAAGTCTGATTTGTCATTCTCTCCATTTAGGTCCTTAAGCAAGGAGATTTGGATATTGTGACCCATGGCTGCTTTTCATATGGATTCTAAGTTAAACTTTCATAGCTGAACACTACTGAATTTCAGCAGTTAGAAACTGCAACTCTTGTTTGGCAATACTCTCCTGAAGAATTATAGCAGCTCTTCAGCTACTGTAGTATGTTGTCTTAGCATAAACCAAAATGGTTTTCATAAGTTTTAGGATCCTTAAAGAACAAGCAGTGCAGAATGCTTTTTCCCCTTTAAGTGTTGAGGCAAACTTCCACTCTTGTATCTCAGGCTCCTGCTGTTTTCCATTTAGGTTGCATCCCATGAGCAGTATTTGAACACACAGCAAAAACAAGTAATGACCTGACAGCAAATAGAAATACCAGGGCATAAACCAAGAGCCTTGGATTACCCTGTGCAATGTAAAACCTCAGTGAGTTAATCCAGTGGAGGAGAGTGAAGAGGGAAAGCCATTTTTTTCTAATTAAAAAGAAGTGTATTGCAAACACTGAAAATGTAAGGCTGGATCAAGACACTACAAAATAATTCTTGAATAATGTTTTTGTTTGATTACACTGGCAGGATTCTGAAAAAAATTTATTCACTTTGTTTTTCTCTGTCTTTATCAAGATATTCTTATCTGTACCTGAGTTTGCAGTGAGCAGTTTTTATATAATCCTGGGCTCCTGTTGAGGCCCTTCTCCCTGACTGATGACCAACTATTTCTCACCTTGAAACAAGAAAAAAAGAGATTGAAGATTCTAGCTGGGGGGGAGGGGCTAAATGGCTTGGTTTTCTTTGGGGAGTGTCTTTTTAGTTGGGAATTTTTGTAGGGTTTTTTGTTGTTTACTGGAGTTTGGTGTTGTTTGAGCATTCTCTGTGTATGTTTTCTTCCAGGAGGTTGTTTTCAGATACCTTCAGCAAACTAAGGTGCAAAGTTCTTCCAGAAAATACCTGTCATAAGTGCACATGCCTGGAAGAGCTGTTGCAATGCTTGGTTTAAGGACTGCCCCTGATTTCAGTAAGCTACATATCAATTCCTGAAGGCAGACCAACTTCTCTGCGAAATCACACACTTGGTAATCTTGCTTCTGCTTTCCTTTTTTTTTTTTCTTTTCTTTTTTTTTCCCCTTAAAACCACACAGGGTTTTCACTGTCTTTGTGGGGCAGGAGTGAGGGAGGCAGAGTACATCACACGGCAGTGTTGCTTGCAGCTCTGTGCGTCCCATATTGGCTAGTGATGCCTCAGAACTGTGGTGGTAAAATCCCAACGTTCAGGTTAGTTTCAGCCCTATTTCAATGGATAGGGCTGAAATGCATAGAAATAGTCTAACATTTAAAGTGGTTAAAAGCCTTGCCTTCTCTGTCAATGGGGAAGTTACAGCGATTTGTTATCCTTGTTTTGTAGCATGGCAATCAAAGGACAAAAATGAAAATGTCCCATATTTCTGACTTAGATCACTTCTAAGCCATCTGCTGATGAGAGTTGAGGGCAGTCACACTCAGGATTAGAGCTGCTACCTACCTGCCAACAGTTCATGCAAAACTACATTGGCTAGAAGCTGTGGGGTTTGTATTGTGGTTTGTTTATTTATCTATTTTTAGCCAGCCATTCTTTTGTAAAAGCATATAAGAGTACTTAAGCTTTGGAATGCAATCCCTGCTTTCTTGGCAGAGCAGGACATCATATGCTTGTCCTGCTCATTCTGTTCAAATTAGAAAGAAGACTGTATATATTCTTTGTTTGACAAATAGCTGCCAGTAGGATTAAAGGAAGCATCAGTCTCATTCAACTGATGGCTATAAAATTACTTTACATTTTAATTTATCCATGCCTTTTTCAAATCTCATGTCTTTAGCAATACTTATTGGTGTTGCCTGGTCTATTTTTATTCTATCTTCCACCAGCTAAGTTACTTTACTTATGGTAGCAACACCAACTATGGTAATTTGCTGATTGCTGATTCTGTGTTGTATATATACTATAATGTATTAAGACACGAGAAATATGAATTATTGCCTACTTTATTAAGTTCTCTAGTTAGATATTTTAATCTCCTATCTTATTTATTTTTTTTTAATTTTTTTTCTTTTTTTCCTTCTTTTTTTCTCTTGGGTTCTAAGCACTCAGGTTCTGGCCATCTCTTCTGCCTAACTTGTTAGGACAATCAATAGAACCATTTAGTCTAGAAGGATGTTTTAGGCAATTAAGTTAAGCATGTGTTTAAAGGCATTTTTGGTTTAAGATGAAAATGGTCAGCAGCTGTTGGAAACAAATCCTTAAGCCTTTATTAGCATGCATAATTAATCTTTTGACTTGATGAGAAGGGAAATATTAATTGGGTAATTTTCTGCCAGGTCTTAAGTGGCTTCATTTTGTCTAAATCAAAGTAATTAAAAGTGACTAAAAATGTAAAGTTTATGCAGTAGAGAACTCCATCTAGGCAATTCTGGTCTGCCAAGTGAATGGATTTCAGTCAGGAAGAGTGTTCTCTGCGAAAGCCAAGAAAACATTACCGATAAGATATTCCTCCTAATCTTTTTGAAATTGACTGGGGTTTTTCTTACCTTTTGAATGGCAGGGTTTTCAAGTTTCCTACCAGATGCTGTTGTTGATTTTTGTAGTCTTGATTGGGTTCAAAGTAGGTCTTGGTACTGATGCTAAATCAGGCTGGAAGGACTCTGAGATTTGAATTTGATAGAAATTAAAATCCTGCCAGCTGTGTTTTGTGTTCGGGCTCTACATAAATAAGCATAAATCTCTTGGATTCCTTGATAAAAGTAGGTGTGCTTCCCTGCAGCTTTAAATGTGGAACCTGGAAGCAAAATTATATTTTAAGCTAAATGTCAAGCTTTAAAAGTTAAATGATTTGGACTCGAGGTTATCCTCCTCTTCTTTATTTTTGTCATTAAAGTGATGTAGTAAAAATACCTCATAAGGACAAAATGATTGTGTGGGCCAATCCAGTTAATGCACAGTAATTTAACATTAGAATTAATGTAACGCTGTGGATTTCAAGTGGTTTAATTGACTTGCAGACCCCAGTGCTCACCTCATCCTTCCTCTGGGGCTATCTAGAAAATCTTGGGCTATTCTTAAGGCAGATCCTCTTCCTTTGTAACAGCCTTGTCTCCAAGTCCTCCTTACTGCTAAGCAAAAAGGATTACTTTGGTTGTGCTTGGGAAGTAATTGACTAAAGATACAAAGTGATGATAGTGTATTAAAACATGTATCATGTTTAAATAGCCCTTGTATGACTCCAAAGGGAACAAATGGAGATGTGGAGTCATTCAAAGCCGATCTAGGGTTTATGATATCCTGTACACTATTTAAAAAGGTTTACATCTAATGGTTTGGCAAGGTAGGAGCATTTTGCAAATAACACTTTGTGGAGTGAGGATCGGCTTTCTCCCAAAACCCTTGGAGGGAAGCAAAGCCTACATTTTATAGAGTTGGTTAGAAGCAATAAATGTGCAACAATGTTATTGCATTTCAGTGATTTTTACAGTGTTGTAATATATTGAAATCTTCTCCTAAGAACACCAATATTCCTGTGCTTAAGAATAAGCAGATAAATGGTGTTGGCCATATTTCCATGCTAGAGATGAGAACAAAGTGTGCATTCTGTATGAAGTATTTACTAGGGTACACCCAGAGTTTCAGGCCTATCACTAGTCTTGAATTTTCACATTCCTATAGAGGAGCCACACCATCATGCAGTCCTTACACATTCCTTACCCTAATTTAGAAATTAGCCCCAAGAAGAGGTGATTTGAAATCCTGACCTGGCCTCAAATCATCCAGTGCTCTCACTGAGTGCAGTGAAACCTGCCTTTCACTGCAGGCCTTCTGAAAGGGGCAAAATAGTTAATGAAATGAACAAAGTGGGAAAAATCCTGCCTTAGTTGTCAAATGAGAAAGGGATACAGTGAACTCTAGGATGCTGAATACCTTTCTTTAAAGTCAAGAGTGCAGAATAGGACACCACTTCAGGGAATGTTTCCTTTAATTGGATTTTAGGGCTCTTAGGAATGCAAGCTGCTATCTCTCTAAAAATGGACCAGCTTTTCAAAACTGTTGAATAACCTCCCTTCTTACTTGGATCAGAAAACCTTTTTAAATGCTATCACTCTCTCTTTAATGGGATGAAGGGGCCCATCCCAGACCTTTGCCCTTTAACTGATGTGATGGTGCCCAAGAACAGCCATACCTTTCAGAAGCTCTAGAAATCTAGTTGTAAGAAGTACAGGAAAGGGGTTGGATTACTGTGAGGATGGGCACAGCTGGGCAGACACACTGGGGGGTGCAGGTGCCCCTTGCTAGGTGATGTGCCCACCTACCAGAGGTGGCTTAGAAGACTTGAAAATTTTGTTTGACTGCCTGTGAGGGACACACAGCATGCATCAGTCTCAGCTCTTGGGGGGGAGGAGGTAGATGCCAAGAGTCTGCAATGCCATGCTTGGCACCTGGGCCAGCTGTGCCAGCAAGTACCAGGCACAATGTCTTGTACTATGGGGCTAAAAGTGGGAAAACTGAGAACTGCAGAAATGAAGGCTGTTTTCAAAGAGCTGAGGATTAAGCCTGACTTGAATCACCAACATATAATTAAAGCAGTTTTTAAGATGAAAAGGAGAGATAGGTTGTCTCCTATTTCTGAGCCTTAGTCCTGTTAAGCAAGAACTACATGTTTAATTCTGAGGAGCGAATAACTTTGATGCCCAGTTCAAACGGGTTTAAGTTATTTGAGCCCTTAGCTAGATTGGGGTCATATTTTTTTGTTCCTCTCTCTCTCTAATTAGTGCAACTGCTTAGCAAAGATATTTCCCAGGACTTAGTGGTAAGTCGCCACTTTATAGTTTTCTTTTAACATTTCTGAACTGATTTCATTTCGAAGATCACTACCAATTAGCACTAATCTTCCTATGGACATTGGTGGACTTTCAGTGCTCTATGAAGTTTATGGACTACATTGAAATGAAGTTAGTTTTAGAAATGCAAAATAAGGGACACAGGGTTGAGGTTGGGTTTTTTGTAACATCACAGTTATGTGTCTTTAATAATGATTCTCTGGTACTAAAGACATTTCACAGGGTCAGAGCACTTCCATTAGAAGTTATTTCATTAGAATGAAACAGAGAGTACAGATAAGTCATTAAGTGGCCTGTAAATCCCTACTTTCGTGTGCAGACTTTTTTACCATCGTGGTTTATACTAAGCCTAGAATAATCTCTTTAGAATTTTACATACAGTAAACAAGACCAAATTTCACGTTGCACTAAAGCTTTTGGATAGAACTAAGTAGAATTATGGAAGGGCTAAATCTGACTAGCTCTTACGAGTTCTCTGACAGTAAGATATAAGAAGGGAAGGATAAGGGAGATCAGTGGTTTGGTTTTCATTTCTTGGGAGTCACTGTAAATTAGTGAGGCAATAATCTAAAATTGATGCAGTGGCCATGGTAATAGTGGTGTGAGAACACACTCTGATCCATTACCTCCTAATTCCAGTTGCTACCGAAGGGCTGGGATGGTAGTGTTTCCTCAAAACACTGAGATGTATTTTCAGTTGTGGCTCATACCCAGCTGGTCCAGCCATCCCCATTAGTACTCACTCCTCCATACTTGTCTGCCTGTCTTTCCAGCTGCTCTAAGAATTCAGAGGATTTGTGCAATACTTATAGAGAGGTTTTCATTCCCAAAAATCACTTCCTGTTAGATTCAAAGGAAAAGAAATCGCCCTCCCAATTGATTTCTTCTCCTTTTGTATCAAAAAATTATCCCTGAAGTATTTTCAGGATCTTGTCCCTTCCCAAAGCAAGTTCTGGAAAAAAAGTGTTCTATGATCTCTGTGGCAAAATGGTCAACACTGAGCCAAGTTACCCCAATTTAAATGTTCTCTGCAACATATGCAGAGGGACTATGAAATGTTTTGTTGCTGCTATGTTTTGTTAGATGATCCTGGTGAGAACTAAACTGAGCTCTGCATCTTTTTCATCCTTGTGGGTAGAAAATACAGCATCATGTTATTTTCATCCTGTCCCAACAATATTGTTATTCTGGGGAGACAGACATGTTAAAGTGTCAAGGATGGTAAGAAAGCTGGATTTGGGGGATGCAGAAGGGAAGACTTTCTTTTGTTACAGATAATAATAATTGTACCCCCTTGCAGAGGCCACGTTGTGCCTGATTCTGGAGTATGGTTGTCCACTGCTGGGCCATGGTACTGGCTTTTGAACCTTTCTGTCCTACAGTCCCAGGTGGCTGGTAGGTTCATCCTTTGTGTTTATATCCATCTGCCCTTCTGGATGGCTGCCAGACCCAGGATGCACAGCCCCTCAGTGACCTGTAAGAGGAGACTCAATGGCTTTTTGTTATACTTTAGTTTCTGATCTTTTAGAGACGTTTTAGGAAAGGAAAAGCTTCATTCCTCTGTGTGCAGTACTTCCCTCCTTCCCCAGCCAGGAGGCATCAGGAGTGTGATTTCCATTTTGCAGGAATGTGCTTTTCACTTTGTGTCTTGGTGGAGTATCAGCAGAGTTTGGAGTATCTCCAGTTCTCTCTGATAGAGCATTTGTGGAACGCTGACATGTCCGTCCCCTTTGCTTGGCGTCTGCTGAATGCTCAGTGCCTCCATCCCCATCAGGCAGTCCCTGAGCTGCCAGGGTCTCTTTACATCTGCAACAGCAGCTGTGATAGCCCACCTCACAGCAGGACTTCCCTCTCTCCTCTTCTCCCTGTCCCCACAGCGAGATGTAGGGGCTGTCTGAAGTGAAGCTGGTACAAACACGATCTTCCTGGAGAGTTTTGCCTCTGGAGGCATTAATGACTTTGAGGCCTGAGGGCCAGGCCTGAGGCGGGAGGACTTTGTGGCTATGTTCCAGGTTAGCATCCCTCTGAAAGCACTTCGCCTAGGAAGGAATATCCTGAGAGGGGAAAGACTACAAGACTCTGCCTCTTGTGTTATTCAAAGCAGATTTGTGTGAGTGAGCTGCTTCTTGGAAACAGCATGGTTGCACTGTCTCTCTCTGGTTTTTGCATTTTTCTGACGGATATAGACTAATTCTTCAACAAAACAACCTTGTTAAATCAGAATGAGATTAAACCAGCCTGGCTCATTCCAACTACTTCATATCTGTTAGCTGTTTCTCCATTTCAGTTGTGTGCAGTGTGCTTTTGCTAGCATTATTTTTGTTCAGTGATAGGGTAAGCAGAAAACAAAATGAAATCTCACTGCAAATATTTGGAAAGAAGGAAACCAGCCTGTGTGAGAGAAGGAAATATTTGAGCTATTGTGATTTTAAATCTTGTACTGTCTGGCTGTGTTTTACCTCACATACCACAACACAAGAGAAATCTGTTAGGATTCTCCTCAGTAGTAAATAAAAGGTTTCCTGCTTCCCTACAGGCTGCCTTGTTTTCTCCCAGCAGTTCATAAAGCTGTGGCATGTCAAAAAAAAAAAACCCTCTTGATGTATTGACTTGATTTTTCCATTAAAAACTAATTGCTTCCTATTTGACGAATGGTGATAAATAATGACCTTTCAAATGTTCTGTGGTCTCAAGTATACTTAAAGCTCATGGTTGAAGGGACTTTGCAGGTGTCTGCCAGTCACAGAGGGGACACAGGGAAGAAAGATTTTTGGGGTAAAGCACGGCACAAATTAACAGTTGAGCTGTTAACTCTTACCCATAAGTGGGAATGACTTTATGTATACAAAATCACCATTGTTGTCCTACTCAAGTTAGTGCCACATTGAGATCTGGCATGTCTTTTATTTCCTTCCATCCTAAAAATCTTAATTCAGTGTACTTGAGAAGAAACAAACCCAACCCCAAAAAATCATGCAAAAATCACATCTACTCAGGAATGTTATTCTATGGGCAAATTAAGACCCTGACCAACTGATTTCATTCAGTTAATTGGAGGAGCACACAGGAGGGAACATGTTGAACTTGTGTGTTCAACAAGTTGAGTTGAATACACAACTGAAAAAATTGCATGTAACATTTAGACAGGTCCTCCTGTGCCCACCCCGTTTAAAAGAACAAGCTCCTGGTTTCCCTTTACTGTCAAGTGCAGTAAAATGACAATCAGATTCAGTTATGTTTTTTTCTTTTATCTGGCAGGTTGCAGGTTGTCTCATGTCTTACTCCAACCCATCCAGCAAAATTTATGTCCATGCCTGTTCTGGGTCCCCTAAAATGGACTTAAGTCTCAGCTGTTCCATGCCTTTCATTGCTATCAGATGCTGCAGCTCCTGTCACTTGTATCTTCCTCTATGTACTTAAAATCTGATTTTTGATTTCAGATTGAATTTGAGTACATTTCAATTGAATTTCTATCTCTTTGTGTTCCTTCCCAACCTCTTTGGTTTCTAATATTATTTTTCAAACACTGCAGACCATTTTAAAAAACACTGAGTGCATGCAAAATATATTTTAAGGAAATTTTATTAATTGGGCAATATGCTCAAAAGGCAAAAAACTTTGTTAACAGTTTTCTGCTTCTCAGTTCTGTTCCCCCTCTCTGGCTCTTTTTCTGGTGTCTCTGAGAGCCCTGCATGCAGATGAAGCAGACAATGCGAATAGGGAGTGCAGAGTATCCCTAAGGAGTCTTTAAGCATCATAGTGGTAAAGTATTTCTTTCCCCCCCCCCTTAATTTCTTGTACCTCTGGATGACATTCAAAAAGGTCAAACCTTTTCTGTCTGAAAGCAAAGCAACATCTTTTATGTGGAGAAACTGCATGGTAGATCCCTATGCGATTTGCAGTGAGACTGCTGGGTTGTGTGTGAGGGTGGAGGGTAGACAGGAAAATCTGCATGTAGCACATCAAATTATTATTTAAACAGTTCTGGCAGAATCTGTCAAGGAAAGTAAGATAAATCAGGGTGAAGGCAAAAAAAATTGTGTAAGGTAGTTTATACAAAGCAGTTGCCATTATAAATAATAAAGCAAAAAGGCATTCTTTGGAAACTTTCCAATTCATTTTTACCACTTCTGCCTTAAATAACTGACAGTTTTTGTAGTACTTTGTGTTCTCACTCATTCCTCTTCCTTTGCTATGGGAATCTCTGCAAGAACTCTTGGCTTCTTGGTTTGGATCATAAATCTGCATCTTTGTTTCTTGCTCTTGTTTGTTTATTTGTGTTTTGTATGCCACATCCTAGGACCTAATCACTAAGGCTGTGTTCTTTATATAGATCTCTTGGCATCCAAGGTTTGTTCCTAGCCAGAACCCTCCCAGATAAACAGAAACATGAAACCCTGGCCATTAATGCGCTGCTCTACTGAATCCTTTGTTCTCAGAAAGAAATCCCAAAAAACTGTGAAGAACATCTATGTTTTAAGGAAAAGTTAGACTGCTATGGGATTCTGACAAGACCATAATTAAATATTGGCACCAGTTTCTTTCAGTTTACAAGTAAGCAAATTATTAATACAGGTTTTTAAATCTGGGGAAAATTGATAAAACAATTAATGCCTCCTGTCAGGAGTAGTTACAGAAACACTGTCTGATGGCCCAAATTCACTTGTCCAGAGACAATGCTGCCAACTGCTCTGTTTAGGATCAGTGCAGCATAACAGTCCTGCTGTCGCAGACATCTGTCAATACCAGATGATTTGTTTGGTGAAGTATGGAGGACAGAACACAGGTGAGGTTCTCTTCCCACTGCAGTCAATAATGAAATACTTGCTGATGTCCAAGGGCAGTGTAATTAATATAGGGGAAAATGTTTAAACTCATGGCATCCTGAAATATTAATTAGTATCTTGAAATGTCTGATTGTTTTGCACACACATTGCTCCTCCTTTTGCTTGCCTTAGGCTAGTGGTATTATTATTGAAGTCTGAGAAATAAAATAGATATTATCATTGTTTTAACTCTAAGTTATGTATTAGCCAATCATAATTTAAATATTTTTCTCCTAAAGCAAATGGTTTATCTACTCAAGCAAAGAGATATATTTCCCTTATAACTGGATAAAAACAGATAGTGATGTTTCTCTTGGTATAGTGAAATGCTGGCTAAATAATTGGAAAACTTGTAGTTAACCTGCAAATTACATTAATTTCTTTTTTCAAAAAGCTGTTAATTTCAGTAGAATCAGAGAGGACCATTTGTAAAGAAATGGATATTCTTATCTATGTTTAGAAAGTATCAACTTAAGTGGTTGTGCAATTTAAAAAATTAACTGGAGGATCCTTTCTCAAGAGGACAAATCTGTAATGGGATTTGTTAACTTAGATACCAATTCCTCTTGAAATAATTATTATTTAAATTTGGGAACCAAAAAGTATCCTTCAATATCCATCAGGTGCCTTCAGCATTGCCTTTCAATGTCTGCCAGAAAATAACATTTCATGGAAATGGGCATGGAATTCTTCCTTCAGAATCAGGCCTCTGGATGTGCTGACCGTCCTTTTCCAAGGACAGGGATTGGATCCTGGTTGCCTTCAAACACAGGGTTATCCAGACATGCTGAGTAGGAACAGGCCCAAACTGAAAGTGGATTGGGCCCACATCTGACCATCTGAACTCCTGAGCGAGGAAGGACAGGCTACAGCAAGGAGAAATGAAAGCTGCTGACATGTGGCAGATGTGTCATTTGGATCGACTAAAACAAAGCTAATCCATGGGGGACATCTTTAGTGTGGCCTTTGGGATTTTGCTTTTCTCCTCCTTGCCTACGCCACTGTGCCAGGCAGCCTCCGGAGCCTCTGGCGTGAGAGCAGCTGTGGGTGACCCGAGGTCGTCCCTGTCGGAGCAGCTGTTGAGCTGGGAGGGGAGGCTGCTCCTGCCTTTCCAGGGCCATCCCCCTCACTGTGAAGCCATGCTGACTCAAAGTGCTTGCAGCTCTGTAGCTGTCCTGGTGTGACAGCTTGATATGATGTTGGAGAGCGATGACAAACAGCCAGGAGGTGACGGGAATAGCTCCTGCCTGTTGTGAAAGGAAATGCTAAAAGCCAAAGAGCAGCACTGCCCAGGAGAACTCCCCTGTGAAAAGCAACTCAAGGTCCATCTCCACTCGGA
Source organism: Trochalopteron elliotii (assembly GCA_024734555.1). Lineage (NCBI taxonomy): Eukaryota > Metazoa > Chordata > Aves > Passeriformes > Leiothrichidae > Trochalopteron > Trochalopteron elliotii. Next base: position 189,253 of record JANPWX010000130.1, on the reverse strand, counting down.
AACTGAAATAATGTAACTGTAATATTAAAGAATGTGCTGTAACAGCTGGAAATGCAGCTGTAGCACTGCTGAGTCGGAGTGCTCCAGGATGAGCTGGACATTCCATTACCCTGGGTCCTGGGTGCCACAGCCAAGTGAAGCCACTTTTGCCATGGTCAGACCTAACACTACAACCACTGGGGTTTTCCAGCCCAGTATATGGTTCTGGGGCTGTTTATTTTCAGCCATGTAACCAGCACATCAAGCAACTTCCAGAAATAGCTCCACCTTGCTTCTGCCAGTATAAATCTATTGTTGACTGCAGCGGGATTTGGGCTGCCAAGTGATTGGTGTATGTCAACATATTTCTGTGGAATATTTGGTATTACTTTTACCCTTCAGGTAAGAAAGTAATTTAGTTGAGAATGCTGCAGTTATGGTTGCCTGAAACTTCTGTGTTAAGGAGCATTGTTCAGAGCTGTACTGAGAGAAATGAATGACTGTGCCCCACTTTTTTTTTTTTTTTAAAGCAGCTAGTTCTGTATCTTAGTCAACACAAACACATTTCATAAAGCATATGTGAATGGTGAGAAGCTGGTAGAAAACTAGTTCAGGAGTTTCCATTCTTGCAACTTGTCTTCCATTCTTCTGTTTCTTTCATGACTAAACAAATTTGTCTGGATGCCTTAGTTTCTACTCAATGAAACTTCAGTACTCTGTGGGAATTCAGTAAACCAGAAACACAACTTGGTGCTTGAGAAGTTGCTTCCATTTTGAGAATGTGTTTCTAGAGAAGTAGGGTGTGAGTAGATGTGGGTAGTGAAAGAAATGGCACCAATCATTGCAGTCTTGATTTCTGAAGGCATTTCCTGAGTTATTTTAAAGGTTTTACGTATGGTTACTGAAACCTTAACTCTGAATATGAAGTGTTTTTCTAAAATGAAAACTATTAAGCCTGGACTTCTTTGTTGTTTCATTGCAGTCCCTTGAAATGCTTTACTCCCTGAGATTCACACACAATAATTTCTTCCATGAAAACAGGATGTAAAAAGGCTTTACCTGCTCTTATCTTTCACATCATTTCATCTTCTATTTGCTAGTATATATGTGTCTGTATTTTATACTCTGTACTTTTATATTTTCTCTTTTGTCATTTTTATTGAGAGAGTTCACATCTGACTTTCTAAAGAATTAATTTTTTTTATGTGGACAAAAATCAGATGGGCTTTATCCTAAATTAGAAGTTGTATTTCTGTATTGGCAAAGTGTGGCATGTAAAGTATGTCACATAGGACATTTGCTCAACAGTTTCCAAATTAAAATAATAAATACTGTAGGCATTAACAATTACCTTGTAGAAATGGATCATAAACAGAGTCAGAAGAGGTATATATGTAAACCAGATTCGAAGGTAGCTGTTGTTTACATGCCAGCAATTTGCACTGACTTCTTTCTCTGTGCAATCAGTCGTTACCACAGAAACTGCAACAACACACAGCACCAGGAGAGACAAAGCTCCTTCATTAAGAAAGGCAATCACTAGCCACAAAATTCTCTTCATCTTATCCCTTTTGATCAAAGGGTGTAAAATGCTGGTATGTCACAGCCATTGCAAACAATGTAAATTCAGCCTTTTGTAGGGAAGTGCTGTTGGTTGTGGCCATTGGAACACCTTGGACAGTGGAGGTTTTAATGAAAGCTCATCTTTGTGCTGCTGTTGGGTTAGAAACAGCCCCATGATGTAGATCTTGAATGAAGCATGGAAGAATTTAGACAGAATTGGCCACTACTTCTAGTATTCTTTAATGAATTATGGGGAAGGTATTTTGATTTTTTCCACAGAGCCAGATTAAAATGCATTCAGGTGATCTTGTGCAGGTCTGAACAGTGAGTTTGAGACTGTCTGGACTTGGTTTCCATGAGACTGCTGATGGAAGTGAGAAAACTCTATTTTTCCCATATCTTTTTCCCTAAGGCAGAATAATAGGTTGGCTACAGACTTAAAAACCCATTGGATTTGAGGGAACTTGTGGCTGCAGAAGTGGTAGTCAGGTTGTGCCTCCATGACAATACAAGGGTGGACAGGGACTCTTCTGCCACTGCTTTTCCCTAGAAGCAGCTGTGCTTAAGGGCTGGAGAAAAGTAGGCAACCTGATGTGCTTAAGGCACGAAAGAAAGGAACAAAGCAGACATTTCTTCTCCATAAACTCAGTACAGCTCCTTTTTCCTTTACATGTGCCTTCCTTTAGGCTTTGACTGCAGACTCACCAAGAGTGGACTTTTTAGGGATTCCCTGTGGGATCCAGTCTGCTCTCTGAGCTCTCCAAACAGGAATTTTATGAAGAAATAGAGAGGAAAAGGCTTTTCCATGCTTTAATAATGTGTCTTAACATGCAGGAATCACTCTCTATGTGCAGGAGCATCACTATATTTTCATCTGTGCTCCTGGTGTTTGCTGGACCCCTCATCCATTTGTAGCAAATGCTGGTCATCAAATTTGCCTCCAAGGGTCAGATTGCCACTGCAGGATGTGCAGAACAGATTTGTGACCCCAAGCATGGGCAGTGTTTGTGCTTGTCAGACAGCACCATCTCTGCTGCTGAGGCACTTGAGGTCACAGTTGAAGTACAGGCAGCTTCAAGGAGCCAGCATTCCTTCTGGTTACTGTAAGGCAGTGGAAAAGATTCAGACTGCCAGGAGGGAGAAATTATGAAGCTCACTGTAATCCAGCTGTTGAGTATCCTGTGAGATGCTGACACTCTGTTCTAATGGGCTTGAGGTAGCTCACATTCTTTTATGAAAATGATTTAATAGATGGTAAAAGCCACACTCTGGCTTGATAAACTTGCATGGATACCAGCAAATTTAGGCAGAACTCCTGAGCTGCTCTAGACCTCTGTCTGGTGGTGCTATATAGCTTTAAGTGAAGATATTGCCATCAATCACCTTGTCTCCTACCTCACTACCCACTTGTATTAAATGATTTCGGTATCAGCTAAGATGGAGCACACCACTGAGTGTCAGATTATAAGTGTCTAGAGAGATTAGATACTGAAGTTAGATGGATAACATCCAGGCTGCTGTGCTGGATCTCCCAGTATTGCTGTGTCCTGCTCCAGTCAGATAAAACCTTACTGTGCTGTGCTTCCCCACTCGCTTCCCTGAACAGAGGATGTGTGAATGAGGGTTGTGTCAAGTCAGTCCCCTGAGAAAGTCCCAGTATCTGGGGGCACTACATGAGCAATGTGGCATCTAATTCCCCTGTACTAATAGTATGGTACATTGTAGCACGTGCCTCAATTCACCAGATGCATTAGCAAGCTCTAACCATGTCTTGTTCAGTTTCTTAAATCAGTAGTTTCCACATCTGTTTTTCCTTGGGTTGGACTTTGACCAAAGATTAGTTTAAAAAGTAATAATTACATTATTGGTTTAAAAAAAAAAAAAAAGGTCAGCTAAGAGATCTGAAAATTGGTGAGGCCCAAGATGACAGCCATCCTTGGGGAAATTATCCATCTCCCTGAGAAAACTGATTTTAATGTGTTGGAGTAGCATGGGATTTAAAATTGGATGCATGGGTGTTAACATAATGCCTCAGTTTCTGTTGTCTTATGGTAGGAAACTATTCTGCTGAGAAAGAGCTAAAGATATTGAGAGACAGCATTTAAATTCCTGTTTCCACTGGTGTTGTCCTTTTCTCATGGAGGGGCACAACCTTAGGAATATGGAAAGGGACAAGTGGGTTGATTGGTGGACTCTGATATGGGTGGTCAAAGGTCTTGTTGCAGATGTTTCTGGATTATGTTAGAAACTGTTTTATGAATGCTTTGGAAATTTTCACAGATGGGTAGGGATTATTTAATTATTCATAAGTCACACCTGTAGAAACAAATAGACTGCTTTCAGTTGATATTTTGAGGGATCAAGAAGTGTACAAGAACTCATTAAACAACCACAGTGACTTTTCTAAATTAAAAAACCTAATGACTTAGGGTCCCAGAAATTAATACTGGGAGATGATCTCTTTATTCTGTAGAAAGATTTTTTTTCCCTGCTCTCCAGCTAAACTCCACATTTGTAAAAAAGAAGGAAATAGTTTTTAATGATAATTAGTATGAGCAAAATAACCTTAATTTATATAGGTATATGCATCCACATACATATTTAAACTCTGAGAACTATCTCAGTCTCCCTACTTAAGTGAGCTATCATAGCATGGCTTTGTTCTGTAATGGGGTCCTCTGAGTGTTCCTCCAAGAAAATAATAAATGACATCAGGACAATAAAGCAATAAAGGCAGTAGTATGCTTTCAAAATAATTTTGGGGATTTTTGTGGGAATTTTTCATGGTAGAAATGTTATTTTTAGAAATCTCTGTATCTATTCCTGAGCTGTACCATTTGGCAGTCTTGAAACAGAATTTAGTTTTATGCCAATGGTGGCCTTAATTCATGTGTTATCTTAAAATCATTCTCTACAATTTGTGTTACAAAAGACAGGGAAAACAGAGTTCTTTTTTCTTGATATTCACTTTTTTTTTTTTGTGGAAAGTTAATATAGTTGCAAATTAAAAATTACAACTCTGACAAGATCACAGATAATTCCAGCTCAGCTACACCAGCAAGTACCAGGGTCAACTATCAAACAAAATACAAAGCCAGTCAAGACCTCCAAGAGAAGAGGTCAGCAGTGCTTTATATAAGAGAGCTGCTTCAGGAGTTTAAGGTAGTCAGAAAGTTCAGGCTCCTTGCCCACATTTCTGTTTAGCAAGGAGCCTGAACTTCGATGCTCCCAGTACGATGGCTGAGCTCAACTAATTGACTGAAGTATTGCTATAAGCAAACATGGGAGTGTGAAGGGATCTTGCACCTTTGGGACTTAAAACTGGACCATTGGGCAATCCCATGCACAGGCTGATGAAGGAAGGTGAAGGAGTTCTGGAATGTTTTAGTATTCTTTGTTATTGGGTATGTCTGACTATGATGGGAAGTTCTGCCCAGTCCCTCTGAGGTGCAGAACAGAAATAAGAATTTCAGTCTACTGGCAACAGTTTTAAACTGAGCACCTTGCAAAACAGTATGGTCAAGCCACTAAGGGGAGCATGTGCAGGGGATGGGAGGAGGAAGGTGGGAAGGGCAGGTGCTATGTTGCTGTTGAGAAGAAAAGTGTTTCTACACTCCCCTTCCTTCTTGTGGGATTCCTCTGTCATTTGTGCCCTCGGGCAGGAACAGCTCTGTTGACTGACATGGCACAGCTTTTCTTTTCATTGCAAGTCTCTCCCCTATCTCCTCTCAAGAGGTGGCTCTGGCTCACTTTGCCTGGTGTCTTTCCCTTGGAGGATGCACAGACCAGCTCCTCCCTGTGTGCTGTCAGGAGGGGACAGGGACAGGTCCGTGTCCCTGGCTGCACCTCAGTGGCACTTGGTGAGTCTAAGATACCTGCACATTTGCTAGAGAACAAAGATGGATATGTATGGAAAAAGACCAAGATGATGTAACAGATGCCCATCTGCCCAGAAAATACTGAGCCTTTGCTACCCTTCTCAGGGAGAATCACAGGTTTGAGAGCAGGATCCAGTGGTACTAAATACCAGAGATACTCCTGGATTTATTGTTATTGCTTTTGACCTGTTGAGATCTACTGGCAATGGTGAGTCCGGTGCAAAAATATTTTAAGCAGGGGGAGCCAGGACTCCTTTCTCATTTTTTTTAATTACTTATTTGATTAATTCAAGGAATAAGTGGGATCTTTTCGTGCCACAGATCACACATCTTGTGAGAAAATTGAAACAATACTTGCATATCTCACTAAGGATACTGAAAGGATTAAGTAATTTTTGTAAAGTATTTTGAATTTTTGAAAATTGTTATGGACACGGACAATGTTATTCTCTTTGCATAAATCTGAAATGTTGAAGTAGAGCAGGGATACCTATGATAATCTAATACTCATCTCATACATTTATAAATCCTCCTCTTTTTTGGCTATTCTTATAGGTCCTATTTCTGAAGATGCTCACTGTCAGTAGCTTGTAGGCAAATCACTGGAATTTAGGGATGCTCAGCCCCAATGCTGATTATTTTTCTTCATCACAGATCACAATGCTTTCTTTAAATTCAGTGTTGAAGACCAGGTTCTCAGCTGGAGTAAATGCAGGTGGCTGTGTTCAGCTGAACATCTTTATGCCTTATTTGTGCTAGATAAAGGTCATGCCTGTATCCTCACGTACAAATGTCTCAGTTTGCACTGTGAAAACTATTGCTTTTTGTTTTCCCAGTAGTAAAGATACTGCAGAAGAAATAGGTTTCAAAATCCTGCTGGTCATCTGTAAGGTGGATTAGAGCTCATCCTGTTCTGCTAAGACATGACATTTGTAGTGCAGGGCCTGGTGAGGGAGTAAACTGGAACAACCTCATAGTTGCCAACATCAGCAGAGACAACTGGATGCTACTGCAGGGTTTAGCTGGTATTATTTCAGAATAAAATCCTTTCTTTAGGGCTTTAACTCCTGCTGACTCTCTGAAATGCAGCTGCTGTGCTGCAGAACCTCCTGAAAAATTGTATCATATGGATAATTTCACTGTCAGCAGTACCAATGGTAGCAGGCAAGGAGCCTACAAAGAATGGGTTAAATCACAGACTTCTTGCCTCTTCGGTATTCCTGGATAATAATCCACCTACAGTGACTCCACTCTGTGGGTAGAAAATGCCTACCTCTTTTTAAACATAATTTATGCACTCCTTTGCCTTTTGAAAAGGATAGACACCAGCCAGGTAGAAGACTGCTCTGCTGCATTAGGGCTCAGAATTAACCATCAAATGTGTGCCTGATGTGCGAGTCAATCTGCCAAGTCATAAATGTTACAAGCAGACATCTGACTACAGCGTGTATTTTAAGTGTGCTTTTTGGCTATGTAGCCTTAGCAAATACTGTTCCTTCCAACCTGTGCTAAAAGGACAGGGATCCATATGCTGTTAAGCTGGCATGGTATGAAATCTGCCATGAACTGATTTCCCCAGAGGGATTTCTCCCTGCAAGGGCTGTGTGCTATGAGGCAGTGTCTCCCAGATGATTCCAAGTGTCCTTGACTGGATCTGCAGTAAGCAGGAAGGTGCGTGATGGTTTCTTCTGTGATGCAGTGGTGGCATCTGAGGGGGCTGAGGGTGTGAACAAAGCTCATTTCTCTCCCCCCAACCCCACCCCCATGACAAAAAGGTTCCTGGGCTTGGACCTGAAGGGGTTGGTTGGTGAGAAGTTTCTGCTTCTCAAGTAAAAGTCAGACCTAGAAAATTCTATGGTGGTTGCATAAGTACTGAAATTGCCACACAGCTAAAGCCTGAAGACCAAGCAATTGACTGGGGAACAGATTTCTAATATAATTGCTTTTTGACCTTTTTTTTTGGTCTTGCTTTGAGTTTTGATTAACTTCACATTAATTATAATCAGTGAACGCTGAGGAAGAAAGGGACAGTTTTGTTGGTTTGGGATTTTAGTTTTGGTTGAAATTCCAGCAGCTTTCTGTTTTATTCTATTTGGGAAAGAAATAATTCCTAGTCCTTTCAGGATTTACTCAGGAAAAACAAATTAACAGAGAAGTCAAATTTGACACTTTTGATTCCTTGAATTAGATAATGATATAAGCAATTTCAGGCTATCCCTGTGTGCTATAAGGAATAAATCCATGGTAAATACGAGGTAGAATTAATTCTTCAAAAGCAGCACATATTTTTGAAGAACACAATGGCCCCCGAGCATTGCCCAAGGCATTCAGCCACTTTGTGCTCACCTACAGCAAGAATTACCAGATTATTACAGTGGAGTGTCTTGTGCTGCTCACATACCTGCAGTATACCCTCTGGTCTGCATCCCAATCAAAGGGCATTTTCAGAAACATTGGCATCTGCAACGCAGATGGGCAACTCTTCTATCACCTGCCTTGCTCCCTGAGTCTCCAGGGCAATAACTGGGCTACTCCTTGTTCCAACACACTGCCTGAAGAGGTCCCAGTGTCATTCTGCCATGTCTTTCCTGACTTCTCTGCCTCCCCCCTGATCTGTCACAGTACCTCTGCCACACCTGGCTGGATGTTTCCCTGGGAAGTGATTAGCTCATCTTCAATAGCTGCCTGTTGCCTTTGTGTCAGAGGTCTTGTAACATAACCATGATCCTGGAGACAGAGCCAGCCCAGCTGAGGAAAAGGTGAGTGCTCCCACTCTGGTCCTTCCTGGGACTGTTCAGGACACCCCAGCACACGTCAGGCTTCAGCACATCCAGCATCTGCTCTGGCACCTTATTCCGTAGGGTGTTGGTCTCTTGGAGGAGACCCACTTTGCTAGACACAGCTCTCAGCTCATATTTAGTCTGCTTGCTCTGGGAAGGGGATGAGTTTTCTGACAACAGCCAAGATAAAAATCAAAGGTTCATTCTTTTGCACTTCAGGGCTGATGTGTAACTTGTTCCTTCTATTCAGAACCTCTTGTCAGAATACACAGGTTATGGAAACAAGGGGTTAATGCACTTAAACTATTTTCTGACTTTATGGGATTGCCACGAACCAGGGCCAGTTAAAATGTGGGGTCTGGTAAAGCATGGTAGTGTTTAACTTTATATGTTTTTGTTTTAAAATGCCTATATGAGGAGATATTTTGTCATCATGTAACTGAAAGTTATTTATTAGTTCTGTCAATAGTCTGTTAGACACAATCTACTGGGTGCATCCTGCATTAATTTTTCATCTGAAATAGCAGAAGTAATTTTGTGGATTTTAAACTGTTGTTTTGGAGATGTAGTGTTAAATGTTACTACATTTTACCTCTCTCATCCACGAAGGCTTTGTTTTCTCATTTTCTGTCAATCTTATTCAGGAATGCTGAATAATCAGAATGAAGCAAAGAAAAAACTGCCTTCTGATCTCTCTGATTTATTTTGAGAAAACTTTGGTTCCTTCTGTGTCAAGGTGTCCTCACTTCACCTGCTTAGAGAAAACATGATAGTGAAAATTCATCTAGTGTCTCCAATTTATCTCCAAATTACTGTGCAACTCTTAGTCTCCACGATACCCAGAAGAGGTAGATAAATAATGTTCTATTATCCTGATTATAGATGTAAATCATTACCAAGAAGTTGTGGCTTGCCAGAAGTCTCATTTGAAGTCATATCAAGAGCTGGTGCATTTCTGGCCTTCCCAAGTAAGATTGTAACAATTTTGTTTGCTACCTTATCTCCTTGTTGCTTCAGCTCCATCACTGTATCTGTGACTGAATGTTACATGTATTTTCATATTGCAGTCCTCAGTGAACAGAATACATTAAGAAGCCACAGCTTTTCATTAGACAGCAAATATTCTCAATTAAAGATTGCTCATTTATTCTAGACCCCTTTTTTTAATTAATGTGATCAAACAAGGGCAAAGGGGTGCATAAGAATCATCCCCAGAATAATTCCTGTATGAGAACCACTGCTGGAACCAGCATAGCATCTTTTAGTCTGACAGAGCAAGTGCCTGTGGTGTGCTCTCACTTCCACAACTGCCCTATATATTTAAGCCAATTGTTTTCCCCTCAAATCCCATTTAGTCTTGGATCACAGATGAAAAAAGTGTGCGTGTAGTGAAGGACATAATTCTTGTGCAGGACTTCTGAGTGGAGTAGATAGTTTGGCTAGGTTGGAATGCTGAAATATCCATTCTAGAGCTCTTAAGGAAATGAAGTTGGCCTCTTTCTCTTTTTTTTGTCCTGCCCAGCTCTTGTGCCAGCCATCAAGGTGTCTGACCTTCACAGAAGAAAATGAGTGCATCAGAACACGCTGTCCAAAATCCTCACGTGTCCTTACAGCAAAGGCTTCTCCAGAATTAGCACTGGTCACAATACATGAAGCTTTTCACGTGGAGCCTAACCCTTTTATATTCTTTGGCAAACCTGCAACAGCAAAATCTGCTCTTTTGACCACAAAATCTCTTACTGCAAACCCCTTTCCTCCTGGGCTCTCATGAAGGCTGTTTTCTTGCTTGCAGCACATGCAGAAGGTGCTACATATTGCTAACTCACTTGAATGATTCTGACTAGGTTGTTCTCACCTTGCTGAAAAAAGAATTGCTCTAAGTGGCCACAGTCTGAGATTTCAAACTCTTGACTGTCTTTCTCTACTAGCAAGCTGCTGATTTGTCATCCTGTGTTCTCCTTCCAGGGTCCTAACTCTATTTGTCCCTCCATGTCCAGTGAACATCGAGGGGTGAGGCTTCCCTCTCTCTACAGTGATTTGTTTTTCTAGTTCTGAAGACTCCTTCCATCTCCTATTTCTAGGAGATATATCCTCCTCCAGGCATTTCCCTTCTCACTGCTTACATTGCAGCCACTATTTTCTGCAGTTCCACTTCAGGAGTGTCCTTCTCACGTCTGATGGTGACTGCAGTTCCTCCACTGCATAGCATCCCATGCTCTGTGAGCAGGAGAGCAGCTATTCAGCAGTGATTAAAATGCTGTCTAAAACCCAGAATTCGTGCCACAGACTCTGGGTGAAAGAGGAACTATCAGCAGGACAAGAACATGTTGATGCTCCTAAAAAGGAGGGTATTTTCACGTCCAGAAAAGGCTAAAAATCCACAGTGCCGGGTTGAGAATCACTTGAATAATTTTTTCCCTGACCTACATGGAATGCTGTTTATATTCCAAACTAATTTAAAACTAACCTAACAAAAAATCCCTCACCTCAATCCAGATAAAGGACTGCACGTAGATGGATGCATATATGTAAGTAACTCAATGGAAATTATAAAAGCAATTTGGAAAAAAAGGAGATCCTTTTTTCCTTGAAAACATTCAACAAGGTTTGTCATATTTGTCCTTCCGACTTCAAATAAGCAAGGTTTTTTTCCTTACCTACAAGTTTTAGCAAAATACTGTGCAGAAACTTATTTCCTTTTTATCTCCAGGTATTCCCTCTTAAATTTTGCTGCTTTGTTCTTTTTTTCTGACTACCATTTTCATTTTCACTTCTTTATTAAGTCAATGTGAAGGGAGAAAAAGAAATTAATATTGGGGAGAGAAGAGAAACTTTGGGATTTTTCTTGCAGAGAAAAGGGTAAAGCTTTGCATAAATGTTATTTGAGAGGAGGGGGAGAAATTGGAGGAAAAAGTATTTTGTTGCCAAAATATATCTACATTTAATTGTGCAGCCCTAGATCTTAAATATGTAACAATATTCTTTGTCAGCCAAAATGTAAGAAGGCTTCCTAAACATCATCTGCAAAAATGTAAACCTCCAAAAAGATCAAGTCATGGATGGTTTCCCTGCCTTGCAATTCTCACAAGTAGCTGAATTGGAAAGACAAATAACCTTGTGCAATAAATGTTAGAGGGGCAGGTGACAAGCATGGTGACTTTACTTAAGCCCCATGTATTTCTGTGTGTTTAAAAGAAAACAAAACAAACAAGTCTCTGCTTCAGTGTAATGGGAGATTGAAAACCATGAGTGACCTCTAAGCATTTTGATGAAGGCAGATTTATTTAAAAAAAGAATATATTCTACACTAAGCTGTGAGCCTGTGGTGAATTTTGTTAACTAGAATTTGTCATTTGGGCCACTGATTTGGCTTAAAAGCATTTTTGTGGCCTGTGGGCATTTTAATAGCAGGACTCCACTGAGTGTTATTGGGAATTATGCAGCTTGAGAGATTCATGACATCCTGAAATTTTTCTTGATTACAGCTAGTATCCTATGCAGAGTAGGTAGTAAATAGAAAACATTTTTTTTCATTTGAATCCAAGTCCTTATTGATATTCCTCTCAAAATACAGTTTCTGGTCTCTCAATAAACACAGAGCAAGACTTGTGAATATAGCTTTCACACATAATTTCTGGATGTGTTTGTGAGCCTTTTGCCATCTGTGTACATTACAGATCTTTAGAATAAACTACTGTGCAAGTTGTACAAGCAGTTGGGTAGTTGTACAAGCTGACAACTGCAGAAAATAAAAAAAAAATGAAAAGTGAGATTTCTGTTATCAAAGTGAGGAGCAAGGGATGTCACAGAAAGTATTTCTACTATAAGTTTTGCAGTTACTAAAATTAATGATGTGCCCACAGTTATCATAAGTGGAAATTGCATCTGTTAGACTGATATTGCTAAATAAAACCTGGTTGACTACTGGGATGAACAATATCCTCAGATATCCTTGTGGCAATAAAAAAAAGGCAATTATTCCTATCATTCACATCTCTGACCTCTGCTTAAATTTACAGCAATTCTTGTCCCTGTAAACATATACATCTCACTTCTAAAATATATTTAGGACAATTAGAACAAAAATATTAGCTGCAATTTCTCACTGGTCTGAATTAGATCTTGCTGTTGAAGTTGAAAGCAGGAGAAGCTTATATTTGCAAGAAACGCCTTCAAATCAAAGAACAGCTCTGTGTGTTGTTCTCAGCAGACATACAGCTACATTGAAATCCTACCTGGATGAAGAGAGTACAAAAGCCACTTCACCGTGATGCTTATAAAAATGATACCTGAATGGTCAAAGCAAAAGCCTATGGGTACAAAAGCCTGGGCAGTATTCCATAACCATGTAGGCCCAGGGAAGGGAGCAGCTGCCTGCTTTACCCAGTTTTATTTCCTGTCGGATAAAGGTTGTGTAATGTGCCTGTACAAAGGAAGAAATGGCTCCAATTGCTTCAAAGGAGAGTTCTCCACCTGCTAGGAGAAGGAAAGTAAGTATGACCTCCCCAGACTCCAATATGTGAAACATAACATTCCCTGTTTGCAAGAACCCAGCAGAAGCCTTGTGGATGTGTCCCGTTCCTTTGAATTTTCTTACAAGGTGACCTGCATTCTAACTGTCTTGAGTATTTTGCTCTTCAATATTGAATACTTGCTTCAAATTCTAATCATATTTTTGTTATTGTTGCCTCTTTTGTAGCTGTTTTTTAAAGTATTTTCATAAATGTTTGAGACTCACAGAACCTTGTTGATGCAGGGGAATATTAGTATCCTCCTTATCAAATGATGATAAATAGATGTACAAAGTTACCACAATGACATTTTAAGTTTTTAGTGCTTAGAACCTTTGGAAATCAACTTAGGGACCATCTGCAGTTGTCACTGACTTCTAAGAGAGCAACAAAAACTGGGATCCAATGCTGAAATTTCTGTTGTGGCCATGGTGAGCTCAACATTTACATCTAGAGGCGACTTTGATTAATGTAGGATGTCAAAGGCTTCATGAGACAGTGGAGACAAGACTCAGCCCAGTGTCTGAAACTGGCTTGTGATTAGCTTGTTTTCAGATGTGGTAGCAAGTCTTGAAAATACCATTCCTCCTATTTCAACAGCACAGTTAGTTAAAGAATGTGTGTATTTAATTGCAAAATAGGCTGGAATTGTTTCCATACAGAACATACAGAAAGTAAAGGGCTTAAGAGCACAGCCTTAAGCTTCCTGGCTCTTGCTCATCATTCCTGCCATGGTTCCCAGTAAAATTTCTCTTTCATCTACATTTGCCATAGTTCCTTCTTTCTTACTTTCTAATAATTTAAGAGACAAGATGACAGAACAGATTAAAAAATATCTATAAATAATACCGTACGTAAAGAGGCATTTACCCACTGAGTCTTAAAACTCATTCCCTGATTTGGATCTATTTTTATAAGCTTCATCTCACTTGACACTGACAATGATTCATATAAATATTAAGTGCTCATTTTTAGTCCAGTGCACATAAGTGAAGCTAAACCGTAGTGTTCTTTGGAGTTTTTACCCCGAAGGTCCTTACTTAGGGTGGAAAGAAGGTTAGGAGGATGCAGTTCTTAAGCACTCTACAATCATCACATATTAGCTAGTGTAGATGGAGCACTTTAGAATTTTTCAATGACATTCACATTTCAAATGGGGTTTTTTTTGTTGACTTTTTTTCTAGGATATAAAAATAGGGTGTGTTATCCTGAATTTAAGTTTAAACCTGAGGGCTGTGGAATAACATGGTTTCTTATTTATACCTCTCTGTTGTGTTGTGGCTATGTTCAATTCTGTCACTATCCTTTTGCTGTATCTTGTTTTTTAATTAAAGCAGACCTGAGATGTTTTATTAATTGTCCGACCATTTTATTCTTTGGACTCTGCAGCAAAGCTATTTAAACAATGAAAGAAAATATTTTTTTTTCAATGTTTGTCACTCCTAAATTCTAATACAATTGTGTTTCTGTTATAGCAGGAGTATATTTGATAACAGATGGTAAAACTGCAAAACTGTCTCCGCTTCATTAGCGCCCCTGGCAAGTCTTCCTATATAAGGTAAGTTACAGCAGAGAGGGATATTTAACAGTATACCCTCCACAGTTTCCAGTAAGACTTGGGGCTAGTTTTAAATGTATCATGAAAGCAGTGAATGTAGTAGCTAGAATGTCCATTGATCATTTCTGGTGTTGGTTGTTAAAACCAGAACTAAGCGTACGTGCTGTGAAAGGCTCTGATCTAGCAAAGACTTGTTCTAGTGCTTTTCCAAGTTAAATTTATCCTGGCAATAGTTTCATTGAGATCACTTTCCTTTAATGATGATAATGGGTTTTTATTAAAAAGTAATAAAATGTAAGTGATCAATCTCCATTTAAATTAAAAGAATGTTTATGTTAAAATATTGATGAAAAGGCAGCCTTCAGAGATTTTAAGAATGCTTGCATTTCCATGGCACAACTGAAAGGTGACAGATTGATAGCCCTGGGAAACGCAGGTCTTTTCAAAACAAATTATGTGATGTGTCCTCACACTGACTTTGGAGCTCACTTTGCAGCGTGGCAGAACTGCTCAGGCTCTGGGGTGAAAAAGTCCTCTCTAATTCTGTATATCATCTATTCTGCATATCGTCTCCTACTTTCTTGTGCATATTGCACATTCCTTCTCCATAGGGGCTGCACAGAGATCCCTAAATCATTGTGCATGGCTCACCCTGGAGTCCAATGCATGAGGACAACATATGGTTATTTCCTACCAGGAACTGGCTTCCAACAAGTGCGTGAAAATAAAGACCAGTCTTGTCACATGCCAACATTAAGACCATCTCTGATAATGCCACTACGTATATCTGTTTTCTGCTATTGATGTTGCTGAATTCAGTAGCCCAGAATTACCACAGAGGAACAGTCTCTTCCACTTTATTGGGAAATGCTGCTTTGCCATCTTCCCAGTATAATGGTCTGTGAACTCCTCATGCTGTGCAAATTGGATTAACTTCACTAACTGCCTGGATTATGCAGCTTTGTGAAGTGGGAAGGGCTCCCAAGCAGACGGATGAAAATTTGAAATCATGCAGTGGGAGGAAAATATTAAATTGGAAAATTCACATTCTAAGCAAAAAACAGTAGCCACTAGGTTATTGTGTCCAGGGAACCACTTCATACTACAAGTGTCTCATGTTTTTATTTAAGTATGTTTTTAAAACAGCTTATATTCAGTATGTATTTGGCAAATACATTTAAAGAACTTTTCCTATTAGTGAAGGAAAATTATGGGCATCAACAAGGCTTTGATATAAGGTAGCTGCCAACAATACTAAGGCAGTTTTGGGCACATGCAGAAACAACACTGTAGGCACTGGGAAATTTCAGCAGGGATTTAAAAAATTACAAATGCAGGGTTAGTGTTTTGGGAATTCTAAGTCTGAGCTCACATGGTGACACCCTTTCATGAGTCTGCCCTCAGAAGTGAAGATGTAGGAAGTGACTGCTAGATTTCCTGGGTGCAGGAGTGATGGGGAGGTGGTGACAGAGAAGCCCTGCTGTCTGTGCACTGGCCACCACAGCTCAGGCACGTACTGCACCTTTGGAAGGATCACAGCTTCAGATATCTTCTGCTGCAGTCCAGCCTAGTTTGGAAAACACTACATCTGAGTATAGTGTAAAGCCTTCCCTTAGATGTCAACTTGCTGTTTTTATAGTACAAGCATTTAGAGGTGTCACAGGAATTATAACTCTATTGTGCTAGCTACTGAAATAAACATATAGTAAGGGAGAGAGGAAAAAGTGCAAAGCTAAAACCCTGAGAAACTTTGTTTTTCTATTTTGAAAATGACGTACAAAGATTAAACATCTTGCATGATTTCACACACAGTAAAATTCATAGAAAATGAGAGGGGCTGAAGCATACCCAAATGATGTGCCATACTGAGCTAATAAAATGTGGTGTTTGTGTGCTTGTGCCCACTGCAAATGTTCATTTGCTGAGTGTGTGTGACCTGCCTTTGCACTACTGGCGTGCTGCAGATGTTCCTCCTGAGAGGATCCTTCAGAGCTAATATAGGCAAGCAAGTAGGGCTTTGGTCAGGTCTTCTAACAAATGCTCACTCCATAAACTGCATTAATTCGGTTGCTTGCAATCATTTGTCCAAATCTCAGGTTTGGGGGCTTTTTTAGGGTTTTGTTTTTTGCTTTCTAGTAAATTTCCACCGTGTAGGTCTGTGTACTCGTCTGAGGACATGTGGGAATGTTCTGAATGAATGTTAAAAATCATCTAGTAAGAAGAAAGGCTCATCCTGCTGTCCCAACCAAGATATCCTTTGGGAACAGTAAATGCACAGTTTTAGGCATTCCTATAGCTAATGGTAATATGGACATGAAGATAAATTTGTGGTTTGGAGTTGAAGACTCTATAGAATTTTTACTGAATTTCAAACTTTTTATTTGCCTGTAGTCCATTCCACTGACACAGTGAAAACCGAGCTTCTTTGCTTAGTAGAGCAGGTTCTCCAAAAGATGCTTTCTTTAGAACAGTGAATGCACTTTTGCACTATTGATTTCCTACTGCTTAGACATAACTAACATTTTAAGTAATCTATACAGTTTTGAAATTTACATTAGGTCTTTTAATAAAATCCCTAGCACCTCAGGGACTTCTTGGTAGGATAGACAGTGAACTCCTATCAACTGAACACTAAACAACAGAACACTTAATTTCAATACCACTTAAACAAAATTCTGACCTAAGCTGATCTGCTACTGCCCCAAAACCAGAAAACCAACCACCACCCCACAGCAGTTGCCTTGTCTGGGTATTGGTTGAGCTACCACAGCACAGTCAGGTTGTTCTTGGTTTGTCCTTACAAGTGCTTTACTGAAAAGCCCTGAGTTAAAATCAGTTCTGCATTATGCGGGACACATTCCTGAGAAGTGCTAAGACGTACTGTCACTAGATTTCTTGCAGAACTCCACACTAGAAGTGAAGGGGAGATCCATGCTAAAAAGGGAAACGGGAATAGCACAATGTGGCTGAGATCATGTTGTGGTGTTTTTAGAGTAGAGATCAAAGGCTGCTGTGAAGGCAAGCCCTTTTGCATTGCGTGTTGTGGCAATTACACAATTGTCCTCGTCCTGAAAAATTCTGCCTGAAATAGGTGTGCATGGGTCTCTGGTTGGATGCCACTAAAATCAGTGATAGTTGGGACCATGGCCCTACAAGGTGGGGTGGGATTTTAGTGATAGTCTGTTTGTTTCTTACTGGTGTCCTTTTCTGCTCTAGGACATGACCTCCCTTCTGATAGAGAGGTTGTAGGTGCTCAGCATTGTAGACGCTTCTTCTCACTCATTTTGTTTTGAAGTCTGTTGTCAAGTCTGAAGCATTCTGACTGAAGGTTTTAATTTAATTAATTACTGGATAAATCACAGAACTGGCCTCCACCATCTATACCTGTCAATTGATCCGGTGTAATGAAGACTGCAAGAAGCCAAACTGAAAAACAGAACAGGGGTATTGGAACAAATTTTTTGGGGAAATCTGCAGCTAAATTTCTTAGGTATGTCAACTGATAAGCAACCCAAGCTGACCAGATCTTTGTGTGTTGAGGAATATGTTTTTTGAGTGCAAATGTGGGCAGCAAGAGAAACTCTGCTGCAGTCGAAACAAGTAGTTTTTAAGTAACTGTTGATGTATCTCTGCGTACATTTCATTTTTTTGTGAATGGGTAGAAGATCAGTTTGGTTGTGCAGATGATAATGTCTGTTTTAACTTGTGTTTGCCTGTGAAAATTATGAGACTCATGTCCTGGTAGCAATAGGCTTTGCCTTTTCTATTTAAAAATGAATTGTATTGCTTCTTAAAAGTGACATTCTCTCCCAGGTTTTCAAGTAAAAAGCCAGTATGATATTTTAAGCTATTTCTTGCAGTCACAACACCTCAGTGGTCCTGACCCAAGATTTTTCTAAGTAAATCTAGCAGTGCTGAGATTTACTGCTGCTCCCAAAGTATCAACATAATTACGTAAGTGTGTGCCAGCAGTGTGTGCCTGTGTTGGTAGCTCATGTGCAGCACACACATCGCTGCCTGTCTGCAGTGCACTGAAACCTGAGATTTATTGCATTTACAAAAGGCCATTACAATGCAATTTTAACTTACTGTCATTAAAGGCTCTTACATCACAGGCAATCACTGCAAAAAGCCTTGGCCCGCGATTTATTCGTAATTTTTATTGCATGATTTATTAGCGCCTCTGTTACATTTTATAAACCTTATCAGAAAGAAATTAAAATCAATTAGGGCCTGGCCTTTTCACCTTTACCCGTGTTGGGTGGTACCTTGTTCTCAGGCTGACGGAAACGGGGATATTCCTGGAGTAAGCTATCACTACAGGAGTAGGAGTGAAGATAGCAAAATCTGGTTACTTAGTGAGCACAGGAGAGAGATGTAAAAATTATTCTAGAAATGACAGCATTTGGTTTATATTCCAGGGGGAGGAGGTGGTTCTCCATGGATTCATAGATTTCTGTGATTTCATCCGATCCTACCGCTTCTGTGTACCATTTGGAGTGAATCACATATTTATGTAATTCAGTATTCAGCAGGGAAAGCCAAGTCAGCCTTCTAAACTGTTCTTTCCTCAGATCAAATTCAGCATATAGTAACTGAGAAGCTAATTGTAAGACAATTGCAAAGATCTCAAAATGGCTTTTCTATCAGTCTTATACCTCAAGAATGCACTGAAATTTCATAAGATCAAGCTTATACAAAACAGAAACTCATTTTTGCCATCTGTATTTGCATGAGAAAGAATTACACACTTGATTATCAATCAGGGCCCAATTTTTCAATCTGAATACCCCTGCTTGCCCTTTTTGTTACGAAACACAGCGCTCGGATATGATTTACTTGAACATTAATTGAAGTCATGTGGTTTAAAGGGGGATGTATTCTACAGTCCTTTGCAGTAAAAAATACCCATAAGATCATGATAAGCTTTGTCAGTATTAGAGCTCTATGTTTTGATGCAGTGTGCTGAAGATGCTCATGTCTTTGAAAGATTATGAAAACACGTATTTGAATATGTATGCGCCTAATAAATTGCTAAGATCTGTTGCACTTTAGTGCTTTGGAATGGAAATATGCACCGTGTCTATTAAAAAAAAAGCAGTACACAGCAATTAATTTACCCTGAACCATACTGCAGGAAAATTCATTTCTATCCTTGAAGTTGGTGGTAATTTTGGCTGAGTTTCAGTAACAGTAAGGCTGGGCCCTCTGTTGCTGATTTGCTAACATCTCTCCTTATGTTAAGAGAAAGGCAGTATGTACAGACTTTACTCAAGTACTACCATAAATATACACACATTTTTACGAATAAGAAAGACAAATACTGTTAAACGCTAGATTGCACAGCAGAAGGGAAGAACAAGATGGAAAAAGAGTTTTCCTAGGTATAGTCTAATATACCACATTTCTGTGAAGAGTTCTAAAATAGAAATTTTATAATTGATCCATGGATCTTTTTATCTTTTGTCTCATGATAGACCAACAGAGAATTGCCAGTATTTTGTTGCCTTTTTTTCCCTACCCAAAACCAAAATAGCAAATGTCAGGAGAAGGGCAAAGAAAATAACTGAAGGTACAAAGGGATGGATTAAAGAGAGAAGGGACCAAATATCGTTCTGAACCCAGCCACTAAATTCACATTGATTTCAGTGACACCACAGTTACTTCTGCAGAAATATTTTGGGGTGGTTTAATTTTGAAGTCCTTCCTCATATGGAAATCCCACTCAGCATCGTAGGAGGTGGCAGCAATAGGAAGGCATATATATGTGTATGCATATGATGGTATGATCCATACAATCACAGCCTTGGCTAAATGAAGTAAATTTTGTAACCTAGGAACATTAAAATTAAGTGAGATTAAAAAAAAAATTAAAATGGCAACAGATGCTGTTCTTTTTTTAGGTTTTAGAATAATAGAAATAACATTGGAAATAGGCAAATAGATTTTAAAAAAATGTCCTTGAATCCAAACTGCTTAGTCTGTACTAGGCAGCCATGGAATTGTCAGGTGGGTAACATCATCTCTCTCATCTCCTTGTGAGACTGTGCCTTCAAAGAGATTGTAAGATTTTCTGGGCAGACATATCTTCCTGTGTGTTTCTGAACAGCTCTAACTGGTGAAGTCATGATTCTGCATGGCTCTTCTGATATTTTTAATTTTTTCTCTGTGTATGTATGGTAGTTTAAAAATGTATTACTTCTGAATTCGGACAGACAATTTCCAGGAGTTACTTGTGTACCTGCTCCCACCATGACCAATTTGATAGGGACTGGATGTGGGACTTGTGGGACTTGGCATTGCAAAGGTTTCTCTGGTCAGGATGCAGAGAAGACTACCATGCTCACTAGGGGGTTATATAAGGATTTGCAGTAACATGTTCTTCCTTGATGGGAGAAAATAGGAATAAAATGGAATTTTAGGAAATATTTAATAATGAATGATAGAATGGTAGTTAATAGATGTCTGTAATTCCATTATACTACAAGTGCAAGGGAAACCTCATTTGATGTGGAAAGATTCTCATTTTTCCAGAGCTGTAATGCAGCGTGCAGTTAAAATTAGGCAGTCTCGTTAATTGCCACAGTATATGGTGAGAATTCCTGCAGCCAGCTTCAGTGCAGGATTAGATATGCCTCTGCAGGAGACACCTTCCAGAAAGGCTCAAGGTGGGAGAGCAGCTCCAGCAGGGCCCCTTTGAAGCTGTCCCTGAGAAGGGCACAGGAAAGCGAGGGGGGCAGTTCTCGTCCCCTCTGTCCCTGTCTGCTCGTGCTTGGTGGGAGTCCCCAGACCTCTGTCTGTGGAGCATACCTGTGCCAAGCATGTCCCACATCACAGATCTGTGGAATGAGCTCCCCTTGTGAAGGATGAGGAGTATCTGCTCCCACTCCCTGATCTCTGCCTCAATTCCTGAGCTAAGCCGTGCTGGCCAGGGGTAAGGAACGTGCAGAATCACCCCAGCCTCTAATCCTCAAGACAGTGTGGTTTTTCAGGAACTAGGATCCCATAAACCTTTTTATACATATGGGCTGTACTTTATATAGAGAAAAAGCAGTTTAAATGAACACAGCAAGGTTGAAATGCTCTTGAATGTGCAAAAGAAAGACGGAAGAAATCCCCGGGGAATACCTTTTTCTCATCTCTTTACCACTATCCTTTTCCCTGTCTCCTTCTCAGTGTCAGAAACTCGTCCTTCAAAAGTCACCCACTGAGGAAAGCAGATTCTTCTGCAGGATGTGAAGAGGAAACATGAGGGAAGGGTGAGTGAGAGTTTTACTTTTCCTCTTACAGATCAAAGCGGTACAGCATATCCCAGGATTGTAAGTCAAGCTGTTGAGGACTTTCCATAGGACCCTAATCAGCTTTTGTTTAAAAACAGTAAAAATGTTTATTTGGAAGGACTACAAAAGCCTTCCTGAGAGTTCATTACTGAAGCTTAACTGTCCAATCTGAATGTGAGCAGTAGCACAGAATCTCAGCTGAAATCTCCTCGTTCCCAAACACTGAGTAACCCAAGGAATGTGAATTAACACAAACACAACCTTATCCTGCTGTGGAGGAGGAGGAGGAAGGGGAATAAATATGTTAGATACCTGCAGGCCAAACTCCCCAGGAAGAACAGCATGACCAGACATAAGCATAAAGGAGAAAGGATGCCAAGAAAATATTTTCCATGCTTTTGTCTACTGAGGGACCTATGAAGTCTACCAAGTCCAGAGGGCAGGAACTCTACTACCATGTAACTCTCTGCTGCTTTAGCATAGCTTTCTGGCTGACTCTATTTCCCTCTTTGTGCCTACTTAGAAGAAATAAATTTACAAAGTTGTCTGATGATGCAAAAGAGACAGTTCTAATGAGCTTCATAGAAACATCGGTTTAGGTGTGTGCAGTGATATTTAGCTGTCTGGAAAGATGTTTTTGACAATCCTTCTGGATCCCTGATCTTTCCCATCACCTTTTTGTTACTCTGTTCAGATCTCCAGGCACCAGACTTTGCCTCTGATATCCAAACATGGATTCTTTAGGTTAAGGAAAAGTGTAATACCTGCTTATCTTACTAAGATAGGTGTCTAAGGCATTTGTCATTTGAAACAAACTATCTTTTCTTATTACAGATATAGAAGATGATGCAATTTTTGAAGTGTTTCCTATTTTTAGAAAGAACTATGTTATTAAGAAATTAGCATGAGAAAACTGGAAATTAATTAAAATCAGCCACTACTGTTTTAACAAGCAACTGTTGACTATGTTGCACCTAAAGACAAATGATTCGTGACTAAGAGCTTTGCTTAATCAAAGTAAGTTAAGAAATAAACAAAATTTGCAGAGTAAGCTGATTTTGCCTGACACACACAAATGCACTTCCAGTCTTCCCTGGCTGTCTACAACGAGATCAGAAGTAATTTAGTATGAGTCAGGTGGAGGTGAAGCAAAACAGTCAAATGTATTTGCAAGCAGTGTCCATCAAAATCCTCCAAGAATGGCTGGATTTGAGTAAATGCTGAGCTTTTCATAGACAGTTCCTAAACATTCACTGATGTAGCATACCAGATAGTCCAGGGAATCTTGCTTTATGCAGATATGCAGATTTTCACTTAATCTTAATATTCAGAGACTGTATTCCTTTTACTTGCCCAAGTGTAACACTGTAATGGTTATGTAAACTGATGCTTACATTGAGATGCTATTTTGACATGCATTTTGCTGCCATATGTAAACACCAAAGGTGTATGATAACCACCCTTAGTAAACATCTCAGTTTCATTTAGGAAGAGAAAATTTTGTGGGTTTTTTTTTTTTTTTGGACAAAATGGCAATCTGAATTTAGATTTTTTGCACAAAAGAATTGCAGTTTATAACTGAAAGTAGTGCACTCAGGAGTGGGGTAACAGTGGATTTGTTGCCTGACTCTACCAATGATTGCCTTAATATACCATTCACTTAATGGTATTCCATTCACCATTAATGATGATATCAATTATTTTACTATAAATTAGCTATTGTGAGCTTGAGGTCTTTTTGCAATGTCTGTGTTAGGTTACAGGAGCATAAATCAAACTCCCATCTCTTTTTACATCCATAACCATAAGGTATGGCTTTTATTAGGAAATGTTAAGTGTCTTATAATGTCTTCTTAATGGACAGTGTGTGCATGTGTTGATGAGGAAAGCCATCTTCCTTCATGCAAAATATTAATGCATGTGGCCTACGTCTCCATAGATACAAGTTAAAGAATCATATTTAACTCATGAAATATTCAGTGTACTCATATTTATCTAGTTTTAACAATCCTTTAAGGAAAGAACAAGTTAGAAGTAAATTAGGAGTTGAATTCTAACAGGTATGCACAAGTGATTGTGAATAAATGGTATATCATCCAGACAACAACCCCCCAAACCCAAATCATTTTATGAAACACCTATTGCTAAATGGAAATACCCATAGAGAATTTATATTCTTCTAGAATGCCAGCCTGTGCACTGTGCATCACAAAGACTCCTAATATTGGTTATAAATTTTTTTCTTTCTCCAAAAATATCATAATGCCTTCAAGCAAAAGGGTGTTTTAACCTCTGTATCCTTTTCATTGGGACAACATTATCCCTTTGGCTTTCAAACCATTTCCCAAAAATCTTGAACAAGCACATCACTTTCACTTGAAATGTGTTTTACCAACAGATTCCTGGGTACCAGAGAGATCTGCTATTCAGACTGCCAGCTAACACTGGGCTTGATTAATGGAAACCAAGCACTTTGAAGGATACCCTCCAGCCTTGCCTTTCCCTTTCCATGTTCCCTTGGCGGAAATCAGGGATTTGAAAGTTGCAATACAACAGCATCATCTTTTCATCTTGTGGTAAATATTCTATTATTCCTTTGTCCTCCATGCTGTTTAAAGAAATTCATTTAAAATATGAACTCCTTTGTTCAGTGAGGAAGTCTCCAAACAGTATGCCAACAAGAATCTTTAGAAATGCAGCAAGCTCAAACTCCAGGCTCTGCTCCAGCTTTTCCCCATTCACTCAGTTTGCAGACCTGGTGTCTGCCTGCTGGAGATCTCTGCTCAGACCAAATCTCTGGCAGCTGCTATTCCACCACCCATTCATACATGGCTAGCTCCCCTCTTCCTGCTCCTTGCATTTCCACTTCTCTTTTCTCCATCCATCTATCCATCCATCCAATTTTCTCCCTAATCTGTTCTCACCTCTTTGATCCTTCTCAGGAACACTGATCACCCTCCCCCACCAAAGGACCACTCATCCCTGCCGAGGGCTGGCAGCAATTAAGCTGTAACAAAGGTACATTTAAGAGTAAAGCCCATGCCAACCAATTTCTTTATGAAGGCATGATCCTCCATCTGTTTCCCTAGTTATCAAATTGACTATCTTGGGAGTTAATCCTGCTGCTGTTCCTGAAGCAAATGTTTTCAGTACTTTTCATTTCAGGAGCAGAATCAGGTCCTGATTAATGTAATTGTCGTCATAGCATGAGGAGGTGACCACTTAAAGGAGTCGGATGATTGTTACAGACCATTTTTATCCACACCTATGCTGTGAACTGCACCAGTGTGCATTCCCTTTCCAAAACAACTGCAGGCACCAGGAGGGGAGGAGTTGTCCTTCAGTAGCAGGCAAGAAACCTGTCAAACACAGTGCCCCTTCTACTTGAATGAAACCCTTTCCTCTGATTAATATTTTGCATTTCCCACAAGGGAAAAAGACACAGAGTGAGCAGCTGAATTACCCATTTTCAGAGAAGCATGTTCATAAATATTTAACTTGGTATGTATGAGAAAAAAATAAAGGCACTGATTCCCTTTCCAGTCCAGGCTGAAACTCTCCAAATCCCCTGGTACCTCTGGGACTGCCTGCTCCCATAATCCTTTCTCCATCTCATAAAGGGGAGAGAGCCATTAGCTTGTAAGAGGGCTGGATAAGGTGTCTCTCTTTACTGGGGGATGTCTGACTGTAAAAATCTATGCATAGAGGGAAATTACCTGGTGTAATGAAGACCTCTGGCCCATGACTGGGACCCTGCCCCAAGCTGTTCTAGGAGTTTTAGGAGCCTATTAGAAAATAAGGGTCTCTGGAGGGCCACATCTGACTACACAAGCTCAGGAGGCCTTGATGACTACTTGTTCCCCATGCATGGGGCCTGCTTGAGAGTGTGGGTTACATGCCCACAGACCCCACATGATTTCTGTATGGCCACACACATGGATGGCTGCTCTGCTCTGACAGCAAAGAGAACCCTGGTGATGCTGGGAGGAAGTGGGATGGCAGGGAGGTTTGAGTGTTTTGATGAGGGTGCTGATTGCATAGCTTACCCTTGCATATCTGGAGGAGTAGGGATCCTCAAAGAGTGCCCAGATGCGGGGCTGCCACCGCCTCCAGAAGCCCCCAGACCTGCCATCTGGGGAGTCACTAAGTGCTAGGCGTTTTGTCATCTCCAGCTCATCTTCACCATCACCAGAGTCTCCTGTGCCATCTATGTCTCCGTCCTCAGCACTGCTATCCAGAGGTGCCCCACCAAAGCTGTCCAGAGCCTCTTCGGCGTCGCGGTGCTGCCGGTAGGTCATCCAACAGCAGGGCTCCACATCGGTCTCATCGATGCCCCAGAAGGCCAGCTCCTCCTCATACAGGGGCCCGCACACGTCCGCGGGGCAGTGCAGCTTGCCAGTGCGGTAGTAATTCAGGATGTGGGCGAAGACGCCCGGGTGCCGGTCAAAGAAAAACTCATCCGTGCGGGGGTCATAGTCAAAGTGGCTGTGGGCATCGGGCTCAGCGATCCAGGCCAGCCGCGTGCCGGGCAGGGTGCGCAGGGTGCTGCGGTAAGTCTGGTGCCTAGTCCCTCCCACGTTGATCACAATGCGGTCGCTCTCGTCGCCCTGGCCCATCTCGTCTCTTATTAGGCATGTCGCAGACTCATCCAAGCAAGCACGGCAGGCAGCAAGCCCGTCAGGGGACGGCTGCTCGGCGGCAGTCGGTGCCTAAGCCGAGCCCCGCTCCGGGCCCGCGGGGGCGAGGGGCC